>CM065590.1:25183588-25695314 GCA_033119425.1 Bufotes viridis
GCTATGGAGGTCCCATTTTAAGAAGGCTGACCACTGTGGTGGTGTTATGTTAAAGCAGGGTACTGTAGATTTCACTGTTATGGAGGATACTGTCAATATCTTTTAATGACACACACAAACATTAAGTGAATTACATGAAATATACCCGTGCAAAGCCGGATCCTTCTGCTAGTAATCCCATAAAAAATCTAAATGCACTTTTCTGGTCAAAAAAATTACAGATTCTAGCTAGGTCGAGGGATATGAGTAGCCATACTAATATTGTCAAACTGTACTTTCCTCTCAGTCCCCTTTCCTAAAATTCACATCCCCACCCATCCCTCGGTTGAACTTAATGCACGCAGTTTTACTATGTAACTACTTATATATTCAGAGATCTGAACTGCACATTCTCAGTTATAGCCTTGATGAGCGGTTAGAATGCAAGGACTCAGAGGATAAAATGGAGATGTAGTCAGACGACAGGACAAGGGTCTGATAAAAGAGCAGGGCAGGTATAAAGCAATGTGTCCAAGGAGGGAAGTAAAACAGGAATCTATAAAAAAAAGGCAAGGGCAGAGTGATGAGGATAAGTCTGGAACAAGATCCACACAAAGATGTGCTTGACTTAGCAGGTTCCTAGTAGCTTCTCCTTTAGGCCTCATGCACACAAACATATATTATTTTGGTTCCATTTTTCTTTTTTGTGGACCGTATGCAAAACCATTCATTGCAATGGGTCCGCAAAAATAAAAACAACGAAGTTAATCCATGTGCATTCCATATCCCCATGTTCGTATTTCCATTCCGTAAAAAAACAGAACATGTCCTATTATTGTCCGCATAACGAACAACGATAGTAATGTTCTGTTAGGGGCCAGCTGTTCCGTTCCGCAAAATACGGAAAGCACACGGACGCCATGGTATTTTTTGCGAATCCATTTTTTGCGAACTGCAAAATACATATGGTCATGTGCATAAGCCCTTAATTAAATTTTTTTGTAATGGAGGCGCAAGCATGCCAGGCACCAGGAGGGAAGGACCAAACACAACAATTTCCCATACACTATCCTTTGATTTCTTAATTACCGGTATGTAGCTTCTAAATGAAATAATGGTAATGTAATGGAACGAGTTGTATTTTTTAATGGACTCATTTTGGGGCACATGTAATGTATAACGTTTGTAAATTATTTAGATGAAGAGCTAATAAAATACTGCAATTTCACAATTTTTTTTGGGGGGATACAAAGAATATACATTGTTCATTATGTGGTATGAAAGACATAACTTTATTCTTTAGGTCAGTACTTTTTACTACTTTTGAATAATAAAAGCTCTTTATTTTTTAAATGAATTTGTTTTTGTGTGGCCACTAGTGATCGGCGAAGTACTGGAAAATTTGAATCGGCTGCTTTGCCAAATTTTACTAAAAATTTAACTTTGTGATGAATTACGTTGCTACGAAGCACATTTCTTTGTAAGAAGTAGGTGCAATGACAGGGAGCGGTGATTTTACCGCTCCCCATCATTTTACATCCCGGGTACCGCTTTCATAGCTGATCACGGCATCTGACATCAATATCACAGTGTAAAATAAAATAAAACATTTATAAAATCATACTTACCCTCATTCATTTGATCGCAAAGAGCGGAACTCCGCCATCTTGATTGTAGATCCAGCGTGATATCTCGCACGGACCGTGATGACATACGTCACCACACACAGGATTTTGCGTGGGATGTTCAATCAAGATGGTGGCAGCCGGCCCATCGTGAGCAAATGGAGCAGGTAAGTATAATATTCTTTTTGTTTCCATTCAGGGAAAATTGATTCGTTACCACAGAGCATGAGGAAATTCGGCAATGCAGCGAATCGAATTTCCCTGAAATTCAGATCGAACTCTGCCTTGTGGACTTTGATTTGCTCAACACTAGTGGCCACATTCAAAGATCCATAACCAGATCCCTGTGTGAGGGTTTGCTTTTTGCAGAACAAGTTTACAATGGTTAAGTTTTACTAAACCTTCGACTTTTAATCATTTTAAATGCCATTTTGCTGGAGATGGAATTAACAAAAATCTGTGATTTTGGCCATTTGTGTTTCTTTTTCTGACTTTCATCTACAAGATAATTCTCTTTTCGTTTATTTTTAATGAATTTTATATTTCCAACCCCATCCCCAAGCTAAGGAATGCAATGACAGCAACAGTAAATTATGTCTGAGTGACACTGACATACAGTACATAGCTATGTGTAAATGCACATTTGAGACCATTAACATATAAAGTTGAAAAACACATAGCGCTGGCACATCTGTTATGATTTTTCATGTTCCAAAGCTTCCAAAAATTCACCCTTATTGGTGGCAGATGATGTTTAAACACACACTGTCAAAAAATAACCTGACAAAAAAATAAAAATGTAAAAGTGGTTTGTTGGAGGACCAAGCGTCCAAAAATTATGTCTTGACAGAGTCGGAATGCCTGCCCATACAACACGGACAAGTTATGATTGATAAAAGAAAAAGTGGCTTGCTGTGAACAAGCTTAACCACTATCAGTCCGGGCCATTTTCCCATCCCTGACCAGGCCTAATTTTGCAAATCTGACATGTGTCACTTTATGTGGCGTTAACTTTAGAACACTTCTGAAATTGTTTTCTCATTAAATATTGTACTTCATGATAGTCATAAATTTGAGTCAATATATTTCACCTTTATTTATAAAAAAATCCAAAATTTCCCCAAAATGTTAAAAAATTCGCAATTTTCAAAATTTCTATTTCTCTGATTTTAAAACAGAAGTGATACCTCATAAAATATTGTCTACTTTGTGTTGGCATCATTTTGTAAATGTAATTTTATTTTTTTAGGATGTTAGAAGGTTTAGAAATTTAAGAAAATTTTCAAAACCCACTTTTTAAGGACCAGTTCAGGTCTGAAGTCACATTGTGGGGCTTACACAGTAGAAATCCCCCTTAAATGACCCCATTGTAGAAACGACACCCCTCTGGTTACTCAAAACTGATTTTACAAACTTTGTTAACCCTTTAGGCGTTCCATAAGAATTAAAGGAAAATGGAGGTGAAATTTCAAAATTTAACTTTTTTGGTAGATTTTCCATTTTAGTCCATTTTTTTATTTAAAACATCAAGGGTTAACAGCGAAATAAAACTCAATATGTATTACCCTGATTCTGCGGTTTACATAAATACCCCACATGTGGTCGTGAAACTGATGTAATGGCACACGGCAGGGCACAGAAGAAAAGTAACATCATATGGTTTTTGGAGGCTAGATTTTCCTGAACTATTGTTTAGATGCCTTGTCCCATTTGAAGACCCCCTGATGCACCCTAACAGTAGAAACTCCCAAAAATTGACCCTATTTTGAAAACTAAGGGATAAGTTTCCAGTTTTATTGGTACAATTTTGGGGTGAATATGATTTTTGATTGCTCTATATTTTTTGTGAGCCAAGGTAACAAAAAAAATGGCTGTTTTGAAACTGTTTATTTTTTGAAACATTGATCTGACACAGTAGATCATGCACTATCTTTATAGAGCAGGTTGTTACGGACGAAATTATATAATAAATGTCTACTTTCTTTTTTGGTTTGTTTCAGTTTGTTTCAGTTTTTACATAATAAAGCATTTTTGAAAAAAAAATTATGTTTTTGTGTCCATTTTTTTAACATTTTTTTATTACTTAATTTTTGATTTTCTTTTTCTTTAATGTAAAACCATTTTTTTAATCTTTTTTAAAAACATTATTTTTTTTATTTTTTATTTTACACTTTGTGTCCCCCATAAGGTCATACAAGACCTCTGGGGGACATTTTACTTCACTTTTCTATCTTTTTCACTATTGATTTCTCCTGTCACTGGGGCTGACATAGTAGCCCCAGTTATAGGTGAAATATACCCCCCAGAGAGGCTGTACAGCATAATACATAGCTGTACAGCCTCAGTGCAGGGCTGCTCGAGGTCTGTTAGAGACCCGACAGCTCCTGCATACTGACGGGAGCAGGAAGCACATAGCGCTTCCTGCAAAGCAGACACAGCGCTCAATGAGCCCTGTGTCTGTGGCGGTTTAGAAGGCCGGGACACTTGGGCACTGTCCTGCCTTCTCTCTGGGTTGCCCTGCTGTCACTGACAGCAGGCAACCCCGCTCGGCATCAGCACGATTAGCGTGCAGATGCCTTCTCTGAATGGACGTTTAAAACGTCCATTTAGAGATAGACAACTGCCCATAGGACATTTATAGTCTATGGGCGGTTGTCAAGTGGTTAAAAATGTTTTCCCTTTTAATTAGGAATAGCAGCAGTGCAGTGTTGGTGTGAAAAGGGTATGGTACAGATATAGTGGCATGCAGCCGCAAAAGTAGTGGCAGCGGAAGCGGCATAGCATGGAACATACAAGGCTGTCTATGGGTAGCATTAGTAGTGCAGTAGCTGGGTTTTGGGTGGCCACAATGCTATGCTGGGTCCCTGGGACACCGTTGAGGTGTCACCATGTGTTGCTGCTCTCCGGAAGGTATGGTAAGGCATGGTGCACTCCAATGGGAATTAGGTCCAGAGAGTTAGGGTCTGCAGTAACCAGGGTTCATTTTTACTGGAGGGATTCAGGTGCAAAACAATACAGGTGAGGCATAGGGCTGGCTTCTCAAGTCCAGAAGAAGGCTTTGATGATGAGGAAAGGCCTGAGCTAGCTGTCCCTCTCTCTCTTTGGAAAGCTAGTACCCTGGTCCAAGGCTGGTTATCCAGAGTCTGTGGCAGAGTATCCCTGTTTCAGTATCTTCTTGTAACTTAGTAGTCTGTCAGAGTCTCCTCTTCCAAGCACTGTTTCCTAACTGCAGCACACTTAGGGCTCTGACTGCTTGCCTTATATGCAATCTCTAGCTAGATTTGAACCTAATGGGAGGGATGATAAAAGCGCAGCATGTGGTATTTTTATCTCCGTCCCAGGGCCGGGCTGACACAGAGGCTGGGGAGGCTCCAGCCTCAGGGCGCTCCAGCCTCAGGGCGCAGGCAGGGGCCGGCGAGAGGGAGAGGGACTGACAGGGGGGAACCGCTCAGCGCTCCCTCCTGTCATTCCCTGAGCCGGGCCCCGTCAGATCGCTCTTCTCACCTCCATTATGCTGCTTCAGGCCCGCTGCCTCAGGCTCTAACTAGAAACAGAGTAAGCAGGTGGGCGGAGCCTAACAGACCTCCGTTAGGCTCCGCCCACCTGATTAATGTGAGGCAGCGCTGGGGCCTGATCCCGGAAGCCTGGAGCAGTGAACATAATGGAGGTGAGAGGAGCGATCTGACGGGGCCCGGCATTAAGTACAGTGAAAATGCCGGGCCCCCTTTCATTAAGTCTGTGACAACATGGGGGCAGAAAGAAGACAACATGGGGGTAAAAGAGCATGAAAAGATGGGGAACAGGCTGATCCACCAACAGAGGCTGAGCTGCCCAAGTCGCCCCCTCCAACTTGTGGATGACACTGCTATGGGGGATCTGTGATGGATGACACTGTTATTGGGGAATCTGTGGATGACACATATGTGTCATCCACAGATCCCCCCTCCCCATAACAGGGTCCATGTAGGAATGACCCCCAATACAAGGGGTGAGGCTGTGGGGTTGTATATGCTTTTTGATGACAGCGCCAGTAGGCTCGTGCAGTGACTGTATTCTACTACACCTCTCGACACTGTATATAATCTAACTATATAACTGTAGTGATTTACTACAGTTATATAGTTAATAAGATTATATCCAGTGAGCAGGGGGATGGGGTGTAGTAGAAAACAGTCACTGCACGGGCCCTGCTGTCATTATGAAATAGCATATGTGACCCCACCTCTTTTATTGGTGGTCATTCAGTAAATTAACCCTGTTTTGGGGGGTGGGGGTGTCTGTGGGACAAATATGTGTCATCCACAGATTCTCCCCATAATAGGGTTCATTTACTGAATGACCACCCAAATTGTGGTGACCCAATACATGGGAGTTGCATCTGCAGAGCTTTTGTATAATGCCACCCCACACTGTAGTGTCCCCACACAGTAATGTCCGCCACACTGCCTCCTCTCGCACAGCAATGTCCGCTCACTGCCCTCACACAGTAATGTCCGCCACACTGCCCCTCACACAGTATGTCCGCCACACTGCCTCACACAGCAATGCCGCCACACTGCCCCTCACACAGTAATGTCCGCCACACTGCCCTCACACAGTAATGTCCGCCACACTGCCCCCACACAGTAATGACCGCCACACAGTACTGAATCGCCACACTGCCCTCACACAGTAATGTCGCCACAGCCTCTCACACAGTAATGTCCGCCACACTGCCTCTCACAGTAGCATCGCCATCACTGCCTCTCACACAGTAATGTCCGCCACACTGCCTCACACAGTAATGACTGCCACACTGCACCTCACTACAGTAATGTCTGCTCACATTGTCACTCCTCACACAGTAATGTCCCCACACCCCCTCAACCAACAGCAGTGCCCCACATAGTAATTTGTCATGCCCCCTCTTGTCATGCTTTTTCTGCCCCTGTCATTCTCCCCCATCTTTTCATGCTCTTTACCCCCCCATGTTGTCATGCTCTTCTGCCCCCCATGTTGTCACAGACTTAATGAAAGGGGCCCGGCATTTCACTGTACTTAATGCCGGGCCCGTCAGAGCCCTCTCACCTCCATTATGGTCACTGCTCCAGGCTTCCGGGATCAGGCCCCAGCTGCCTCACATAAGCAGGTGGGCGGAGCCTAACGGAGGTCCGTTAGGCTCCGCCCACCTGCTTACTCTGTTTCTAGTTAGAGCCTGAGGCAGCGGGCCTGAAGCAGCATAATGGAGGTGAGAGGAGCGATCTGACGGGGCCCGGCTCAGGGAATGACAGGAGGGAGCGCTGAGCGGTTCCCACTGTCAGTCCCTCTCCTCTCGCGGCCCCTGCCTGCGCCCTGAGGCTGGAGCGCCCTGAGGCTGGAGCCTCCCCAGCCTCTGTGTCAGCCCGGCCCTGGGGAGAAATGACAGGGGGCAGAAAAAGCATGACAAGAGGGGGGGTCATGACAAATTACTATGTGGGGCACTGCTGTGTGGTTGAGGGGGTGGGGACATTACTGTGTGGGGGCAGTGTGGCGGACATTACTGTGTGGGGGCAGTGTGGCGACATTACTGTGTGGGGGCAGTGTGGCGGACATTACTGTGTGGGGGCAGTGTGGCGGACATTACTGTGTGGGGGGCAGTGTGGCGGACATTACTGTGTGGAGGCAGTGGCGGACATTACTGTGTGGTGGGCAGTGTGGCGGACATTACTGTGTGGCGGACATTACTGTGTGGGGGCAGTGTGGCGGACATTACTGTGTGGGGGCAGTGTGGCGGACATTACTGTGTGGGGGCAGTGTGGCGGACATTACTGTGTGGGCGTGGACATTACTGTGTGGGGGCAGTGTGGCGGACATTACTGTGTGGGGGCAGTGTGGCGGACATTACTGTGTGGGGGCAGTGTGGCGGACATTACTGTGTGGGGGCAGTGTGGCAGACATTACTGTGTGGGGGCAGTGTGGCGGACATTACTGTGTGGGGGCAGTGTGGCGGACATTACTGTGTGGGGGCAGTGTGGCGGACATTACTGTGTGGGGGCAGTGTGGCGGACATTACTGTGTGGGGGCAGTGTGGCGGACATTACTGTGTGGGGCAGTGTGGCGGACATTACTGTGCGGGGGGCAGTGTGGCGGACATTACTGTGTGGGGACACTACAGTGTGGGGTGGCATTATACAAAAGCTCTGCAGATGCAACTCCCATGTATTGGGTCACCACAATTTGGGTGGTCATTCAGTAAATGAACCCTATTATGGGGAGAATCTGTGGATGACACATATTTGTCTCCACAGACACCCCCACCCCCAAAACAGGGTTAATTTACTGAATGACCACCAATAAAAGAGGTGGGGTCACATATGCTATTTCATAATGACAGCAGGGCTCGTGCAGTGACTGTTTTCTACTACACCTCATCCCCCTGCTCACTGGATATAATCTTATTAACTATATAACTGTAGTAAATCACTACAGTTATATAGTTAAGATTATATACAGTGTCGGAGGGTGTAGTAGAATACAGTCACTGCACGGGCCCCGCTGGCGCTGTCATCAAAAAAGCAGATACAACCCCACAGCCTCACCCCTTGTATTGGGGGTCATTCCTACATGGACCCTGTTATGGGGAGGGGGGATCTGTGGATGACACATATGTGTCATCCACAGATTCCCCAATAACAGTGTCATCCATCACAGATCCCCCATAGCAGTGTCATCCGTCATCCACAAGTTGGAGGGGGGCGACTTGGGCAGCTCAGCCTCTGTTGGTGGTGGACCTTGTCCCAGCCCTGCTCCGTCCAAAAATGCAGAAACACTTAACTGAATGACGGATCCGCCATTAATTTCCATTGAAATGTATTAAGGGCAGATACGACATTAAAAATTGATGCATTAATGGATCCGTTCTTCCACTCTGCGCATGAGCAGACCTTTAGCAATAGTAAAAAAATAAATAACCGGATCCGTTATTTCAACTCAGGTGGCCATCTCTAAGTATGGTGATACACTCTGTTTCCCACTGTTGTCTTTTCAAACCAATTTACCTCCATGGTGGTACCCTTTTTTACTCTGATGTACTGAAAATACGTCTGTACGGATTCGACGCCTAGCCTGTATCATGTATATCTTGTTACTATACATAATACTAACTGTATCTGTTTTGAAGATCGTCTGTTTACTTATACATGCTTTTTCTTTTCGTACATCAGCCTGATGAAGGGCATCCTGATTGCCCGAAACGTTGTACCTTTGCACAACCATGTCCGGCTAAATTAATAAATATATTCAGCATATAAACCTTGGAGTGCTGTCACATCTATTTGAACACAATTTTAGACCTGGCGTGAGAGAGGCGAAGTCTCAGATAGACAAATTAGGCATATTTCAGGTGAAGATGTTGATACAACAGTTAGTTGCGCCACTATCTGCGCCTGAAATAAGCCTAATTTAGGCATATTTCAGTATAATAATTGACCCCCTAAGTCTTCAGATGGAAGATGGAGGATGCTATGAAGCTGCTTTTCCTATAACCATAATTTTTGTGTACTTTGTATCTGCCATGTCCTTGTACCAGACAAATTCTTTACAACAAGATTTGTTTGCAATCAGCAGCTCTAACTATACCAAATAACCAGGTGTAGAAAAGGGAAATATACGTACATCCCATCACCCGTTCTGCAGTGAATTGTGATTGTTATTTTTATTTTTTGTGGTGTAGAAATAGGAAAAAAAAGGAGAAAATATATGTCATAATTGGCATTTAGCGGTGAAGTTACATTGTACTACATCCATTTATTTGGTGTATTTAATAGGAAATATATGTATGTCCCATTTAAAGATGAGCAAATCGAAGCTGACGAAGTGGAATTCGATCTGAATTTCAGCCAGCCCTGTGATGTCATAGCTCTATAAATAGCCTCAGCCATTTAGGATTCTTCCATTTTCCAGTGTGCTTAGCGCAGGGAGAGACATCAGCAGGTGCTAGGGAAAGTGCTAGAAAAGACTTCATTGTGGCAAAAAAAACGATTTACAAGTTCAGGAAAACATTATTCAAGGTGTAGGGAAAGGATAGGGAGGAATCATCTACACTAGGCATGCTCAACCTGTGGCCCTCCAGCTGTTGTAAAACTACAACTCCCACAATGCCCTGCTGTAGGCTGATAGTTGTAGGCTGTTCGGGCATGCTGGGAGTTGTAGTTTTGCAACAGCTGGAGGGCCGCAGGTTGAGCATGCCTGATCTACACTATAAAAGAAGAACAGGGTTCAATAGGAGCGATTCTATTACACCTTACTGCAGTTATTGGGGATCCAAATTGCTTTTAGGTTGTTTGAACTATATGATACATCACTAATTCCAGCAAACCTTGCTTGTAATTGGGGTGCAAGTTCTGTGATACAGCCATTTACAAATGTGTATTAATAAGAAATATATGTATGTCCTATTATTCATTCTGTGTCGATTTTACATTATTTAACTTTTTTTTAAGGGGGGGGGGGTTATTATATTTTTCCCTTGTTTTGCCCTAATAAGTCATAATTGCTGTTCAGCGGTGAAGTTACATTGTACTACAGCCATTTACGGGGTGTAGAAAAGGGAAATATACGTACATCCCATCACCCGTTCTGCTGTGAATTGTGATTGTTATTTTTTTTTGTTGTGGTGTAGAAATAGGGGAAAAAAAGGAGAAAATATATGTCATAATTGGTATTCAGCAGTGAAGTTACATTGTCCTACAGCCATTTATGTGGTGTATTAATAGGAAAGATATGTATGTCCCATTTAGAGATGAGAGAATCGAAGCTGATGAAGTGGAATTCGATCCGAATTTCAGGAAAAATTCTATTCGCACGGTAGCCGAATTTTCTCACTCTTCATGGTAACGAATTGCATTTTTTCCTAAAATGGCTGCTGCACATGTGAGGACATGGAGCAAGGAACTCTGGGAACGTGGGATCACCCATAATGCCATGCATGCAGCCAATCAGCAGCCAGCCAGCCCTGTGATGTCACAGCCCTATAAATAGCGTCAGCCATATTAGTTTCTGCCTTTTACCATTGTACTTAGTGCAGGGAGAGACGTCTGTAGGCGCTAGGGACAGTGTTAGGAAAAATTTCATTATGCTAAAAAACTATTTACAAGTGCAGGGAAAGATTATTTAACGTGTAGGGAAAGGATAGGGAGGAATCATTCCACAGCATTTATATTGAACAGAGTTCAGTAGGGGAGGTTACATCCTAGGTAATAGGAACAATCCGATTACACCTTGCTGCACTGACTGGGGACCCAAATTGCCATTATACAGCTCTTTAATTCCAGCAAACCGTTCTTGTTTCAGCCAATAACAGGGTTTATTACAAGGAAATATTTCTATGTCTTATTTGCCCTTGTGTGGCGCTGTAATATGTTCTAAAACCTTTTGTGGCGTGTATTAGTGGAAAAAGAAAAAATATATCTGCCGGTAAGAGGTGCAGTTATATGTTCTAAAGCCGTTGTGGCATGTATTAGTGAAAAAATATATATATTTGCCGGTCAGTGGTGCAGTTACATGTTCTAAAGCCTCTTGTGGTGGGTATTAGTGGAAAAGGAAAAAATATATTTGCCGATCAGCCCTTTTTGGCGTGTATTAGTAAGAAAAAATAAAAAGGGCTTATTAGCCATTGTGTGGTGAAGTGAGAAAATTGCAGGCCATTTTAGTGTGGATTAGTGGCAAAAAAAAAAAAGTACTACAGCCATTTACAGGGTGTATTAATAGGATAGATACATACATCCTATTAGCCGTTCTGCGGTGTATTGTGATTGTTATATTTTTTTTTTTGGGGTGTATTAATAGGAAAAAGAATACATCTTATTAGCCATTCTGCAGTGAACCGACATTGTTATACTGTCATTGTTGGGGTGTTTTAATGGGAAAAATAAGTAAGTATTATTAGCCGTTCTGCGGTAAATTTACATTGTCATTCAGTGCTAAAATTTGTTTGTGATACAGCCTTTTTTGGGAAAATTGATGGGTGATTGTAGACCTCCTTTTGCTGCATGGACAGAATTATGTTGATAAGCCATTCAGTGGTGGAATTTTTTTGTGAAACAGACTTTTTGGGGAAAATTGATGGGTTATTGTATACTTTCTTTTGCAATATGGACCGAATTACGTCGATTAGTCATTCGTTGGGATTTTTTTTGTGAAACAGCCTTGTTTGGGGAAAATTAATGGGTAACTCTACACTTCCTTTTGCTGTATGGACCTAATTACATTGTTTAACCATTAGTTGGGGAGCTTTTTTTGTAAAACAGACTTTTTTGGGGAAAATTAGTCGGTAGCTGTAACTATGGTCAAGGACAATATATGTCCTCTACGGCCCACTGGGTAAATGTGAATTCTGCCCAGCCACACCAGCAACTTGGCCAGGTGATGTGGCACCTAGATCTCACGGCCACATGAGTCCTGTGGGGGCTGAACTGGAGGAGGAGGAGGAGGGAGTGGACATTGGAGCACAAGCAATGTGTAGAGAAATTGTTGGTTTTTCTACACAGGTGACAGGAGAGGAGGAGCAGGACCAGCCAGAGAAGCAACAGGATGATGAGAAAGATAAGGGAGAGAAGCCAGACACACAGTGGCAGTATGCAGTGGAGATGGAGGCAAGGAGTCCCTCAGAGTCACTTGCACAAATGGCCCGATGCATGCTCACTTGCTTACATAGTGACAGACGAATTGTCACCATTCGGAACAGGGATGACTTCTGGCTCTCTACCTTCCTGGTCCAAAATGGGAGCCTTTTTTACACCCACTGAGATGGAAGACAAACTGAACTACTGTAGAGACATCTTATGTAGTTAGTTGGCTGTTGCCTATCTGCACCATCGTCTAGCAGCAGCAGGTAGACCTGGAGCAGGACCTGAACCAGCAGGTGGTGGTATACCTTCACTGCACCCTGCCACCTCAAGTTGAAGATCCACTGGACTACTAGGTAGTGTAAGAGGGCGCAAGGTGCCGTCATGGACGGAAGATACGTGTCACCGAGGTTCCTGGCCTCGGTGAGGTGAGAGCCGGGTTTTATGTGTCAGCAGCAGCTAGTGCTGCTTGACATTGATAGTTTGGCTGCAAAGCCAATCCGGGCCGGCTTTTACTAGGAGTAGGCAAAGAGTTGGGTGGGTGCCTACTCCCCACGGTCCAGGCCGGACTTTGCCGGGCTTTTAAAGGCAGCCACATCAGCAGGTGTGGCTGTGATTGTCCTGGAGTTGCTGCTAGTGCTGTGGAGCTCTCTGGGCTGGAAGGATGAGCCCAGCAAGGAGGTGTGCAGTCGACCTGAAAGCCTGAAGGTGGATTATCCTGCGGCTGGGCCGACCGCCAGGTGCGAACGCGCACCTAACATCTCACAGGTGATTGAATCTGGTTTTGGACTCTTTGGTTTTGCCTTTTTGCTGAGTGTGAATTAACACCAAGAGACTGTTTATCGTTTATTTTGTGCAAGTGTGAATAAAACACTGTTTATTGCACTTTCTGGACTCCTGGTTTTGCCTCTGTACTGCACCCGCACCGCTACCTACCAGAGCGACTCCCCACATTTGGTGGAGGATGCGGGCATGCGCAGTGAGGCTGGCGTAAACGCTGAAGTTTCGTTTGTTCCAAAGTGAATGTCATATGTCAAGCCGGCAAAGTTTCAAAACGTGAACCCTGACAAGATGGAGGCAGTTGTAAAGGCTCTTGTTGAGGCCAATTTACAGCAGCGGGAGGCCAACAAGCAGCAGCAGGAGACAAACCAGCTGCTGTTGCAACATGTAATGGCTTTGCAAGCGACTGGAGCCTCTCACCGTGCCCATGATGCCCGGAAAGCGGTCCGTGCAGCCATTCCCAAGATGACCCCCGAGGATGATGCTGAGACCTACCTGGCAGTCTTCGAAAAAGTGGCCGTGAGGGAGAAGCTGCCCCGTGACCAGTGGGCTGAGGTGGTCGCTTCGTTCCTGGCTTCCGGACCCCAGCAGGTGTTTTTCGACTTGTCGGACGACCAAGCGGCCGATTATGACACCGTGAAAGGAGAGATCCTAGCCAGACTGGGGGTGAACGTGCTGGTCCGCGCTCAAAGAGTCCACCAGTGGGACTTTAAAACGACTGAACCCGCTAGGCCGCAGTACTACGATCTGCTGCACAGGCTGCAAAAGTGGCTGCAGCCCGATCTACTAAGTCCCACTGCCATGCTGGATCGACTGTTGGCGGACATCTTTTGGAGGGCCCTGCCTTATCCCCTCCAGCACTGGGTCGGCCAGGCGTCTCCGGTAAGTGCCCTGGAGATGGTCGACCTGGTGGAGCGTTACGAGGCCACCAGAAACCTGCAGGGGAGTCTTGCTGGGAAGGGGCCAGTCAAACCCCGGAGGCCTCCACCCCAGTTCCGACGACCGGCGACAGAGAGACCTGCACGGAATGTATCCCCTGTGGATCCGCCTCCCGTGGTATGCTGGAGGTGTCAGGAGCCAGGCCACATCAGGGCCGACTGTCCGCATCAGGGTGAGCCGATGGATGTGAACTACGGGTATCGCCACTCCTGTATGCACGGAAGCTGTGCGCAACTGGCACCCGTGAGGTGCAGGATAATAACCACCTGTGTCAGGTAGAGGTGGGAGATTCTCTGGCGGTGGCCCTGCTGGACTCCGGGAGTCTAGTCTCCTGGTAAGAGCTGCCCTAGTACGGCCTGCGGAGTATACCGGCCGTAAAATCGGGGTCCTATGTATCCACGGAGACTTAAAAGACTACCCCACTGCATTAGTGACTTTGTCCACAGCGGCTGGTAAGTGGACCCACGAGGTGGCTGTCGCTACTAAACTCCCACATGAACTGATACTTGGGAGGGACTTCCCAGGTTTCCCGGCGCTGTGGCCGGCTATAAAAGTGTCTGATGGGCCCGAGACAGGGGTAACCCTAGTAGAGTGGCCTGATACCACTAGAAGGCCAGAACCCTGGGAGCCCGAATCTGAAGGGCCAGCGGTAGGGGTGACCACTGCTCCAGCGGTAGAGGGGGAGACAACCCCACTGAGTGTAATGGTGGGAGACACGGAGGACTTGCCACCGGGACCTGAGTTGGCAGACCTCAATGTCTCCTGGGAAAATTTTGGGACCGCACAACACCGGGACCAAACCCTAACCAGGGCCTGGGAAAGTGTCGTAATGATTGATGGTAAACCCCAGAAAACGGGGGCTGAATTAATGTTTCCACGATTTATTGTTCTTCAGGATATGTTGTATCGGGTGAACCAAGTCCGAGGTGAGCCAGTTGAACAGTTGGTGGTGCCCACCGCATATCGCAAGCTTGTTATGGAGCTTGCCCACCAACATGTTCTTGGGGACACATGGGGTGGCAGAAAACGCAGGACCGCGTACTACAGCGATTTTACTGGCCCGGTTTGTTTAAGGAAGTAGAGGAGTTCTGTAAGTCCTGTCCGACCTGTCAGGTAAATAGCCCCCAGCCGCATTACAGAAGTCCCCTGGTCCCTCTCCCAATAATTGAGGTCCCATTCGAGCGTATTGCCATGGATCTGGTCGGACCCGCATCGAAGTCTGCTAGGGGTCACCAACATATCCTGGTGATTCTGGACTATGCTACTCGATATCCAGAGGCGGTGCCTCTTCGACACACATCGGCTAGGCTCATTGCAAAGGAGTTAATGGAGATGTTTACCCGGGTGGGCCTACCTAAGGAGGTTCTGACGGACCAAGGGACCCCTTTTATGTCTAAGATTATGAGGGAATTGTGTAAACTGTTGCATATAAAGCAATTACGGACGTCCGTTTACCATCCGCAAACGGACGGCCTTGTGGAAAGATTTAACCAAACTTTAAAAAATATGTTAAAAAGGGTGGTGTCCAGAGATGGGAGGGACTGGGATCTGCTTCTGCCCTATCTCATGTTTGCAGTGCGAGAAGTGCCCCAGGCCTCTACTGGGTTCTCACCCTTCGAACTGCTTTATGGCAGACACCCACGGGGCCTGTTGGACATCGCTAAGGAAGCGTGGGAACAACAGCCCACCCCCCACAAAAGCGTAATTGAATATGTTACCCAGATGCAGGAACGTATGGAGAGGGTGTTACCGCTGGTCCGGGAGCATATGGAGGCAGCACAACAGGCCCAAAGTAGAGTCTATAATCGTCAGGCTCGGGTACGAGACTTTAATCCCAGAGACCGAGTTTTAGTTCTGGTATCCACCCTTGACAGCAAATTTCTAGCTAGGTGGCAGGGGCCCTATGAAGTGCTCGAGAAAGTGGGGGAAGTAAATTACAAGGTGCACCAGCCAGGGCGGCGGAAGCCGGAGCAGGTGTATCATGTGAATTTGCGGAAGCCTTGCAAGGATAGGGACTCATCCAGCGATGACAGCCCCCGGCCAGGGCTTCTAGGTGAGAAGGATCCAGCCCCTCACCTCGAAGTCCGGGAAGCAGCAGCCAACGTAAAAATTTCAGATAGCCTGTCCTCCAAACAGGTCCAGGAAATTAAGGAGTTCATTAGTCGGTACACGGATGTGTTCTCGGACCTCCCTGGGCGCACATCCCTAATCCAGCATGACATTATCACTGAGCCTCAGGCCAAAGTCCGGTTAAAGCCGTACCGGGTACCCGAGGCTCGGCGACAATCCATTGTGAAGGAAGTGCAGCTGATGCTCCAGTTAGGTGTCATCGAGGAGTCAAAAGTGATTGGGCCAGTCCGATAGTCTTAATACCCAAGCCGGACGGGACATTGAGGTTCTGTAACGATTTCCGCAAGCTGAATGAGGTGTCCAAGTTTGACGCATATCCCATGCCGAGGGTGGATGAGCTCATTGAAAAATTGGGCCAAGCCAGGTATTTTTCTGTCTTGGACCTCACCAAAGGGTACTGGCAGGTACCCTTAACGGAGGCTGCCAAGGAAAAACTGCTTTTATCACACCGGAGGGGTTGTATCAGTACAAGGTATTACCCTTTGGTCTACATGGCGCCCCGCCACGCTTTCAAAGGCTTATGGATATTGTGCTCCGTCCACATCGACGGTACGCCTCAGCGTATCTGGATGATATCGTTGTCCATAGCACCGACTGGGAGAGTCACCTACCGAAGGTACAGGCCGTAGTGGACTCTCTTAGGAAAGCTGGCTTAACTGCTAACCCAAAAAGTGTGTGATAGGGTTAGAAGAGACCAAATACCTAGGGTATGTCATTGGGCGGGGGTGGTCAAACCTCAGGTAAACAAAATTGAGGCAATTAAGAATTGGCCCCGACCTGTCACTACGCGGCAAGTAAAATCATTCCTGGGCATGGTGGGATACTACATGAGGTTTATTCCCAACTTCGCTACAATTGCTGCTCCATTGACAAGCCTTTTAAAGGGACGCAGGTCAGTGTCGATCCAGTGGAATGAGCAGGCGGATAAGGCTTTCTCTGCTCTGAAGTCGGCCCTGTGTGGGTCCCCGGTTTTGGTGACGCCCGACTTCAAGAGAGAATTTGTGGTACAGACCGATGCCTCTGAAGTGGGCCTCGGGGCTGTACTCTCTCAGGAAATCAATGGGGAGGAGCATCCCGTGGTTTTCCTGAGTCGCAAACTCACCCCAGCCGAGACCAGGTACAGTATAGTGGAGAGAGAGTGCCTGGCCATCAAGTGGGCACTAGAGTCTCTCCGCTATTATCTGCTAGGGAGAAAGTTCCGTCTGGTGACCGACCATTCCCCTCTAAAGTGGATGTGCCAGGCGAAAGACAGGAATGCTCGGGTCACCAGATGGTTCTTGTCTCTGCAGAACTTCAAGTTCACAGTGGAACACAGGGCAGGCCGCTTGCAAGGAAATGCGGATGCCCTGTCTCGAGTACAGTGTTTGGCGTGTGTTCACCCTGTCAGGGTTGAACAAAGGGGGAGGTATGTAAGAGGGCGCAAGGTGCCGTCATGGACGGAAGATACGTGTCACCGAGGTTCCTGGCCTCGGTGAGGTGAGAGCCGGGTTTTATGTGTCAGCAGCAGCTAGTGCTGCTTGACATTGATAGTTAGTTTGGCTGCAAAGCCAATCCGGGCCGGCTCTTACTGGGAGTAGGCAAAGAGTTGGGTGGGTGCCTACTCCCCACGGTCCAGGCCGGACTTTGCCGGGCTTTTTAAAGGCAGCCACATCAGCAGGTGTGGCTGTGATTGTCCTGGAGCTGCTGCTAGTGCTGTGGAGCTCTCTCGGCTGGAAGGATGAGCCCAGCAAGGAGGTGTGCAGTCGACCTGGAAGCCTGAAGGTGGATTATCCTGCGGCTGGGCCGACCGCCAGGTGCGAACGCGCACCTAACATCTCACAGGTGATTGAACCTGGTTTTGGACTCTTTGGTTTTGCCTTTTTGCTGAGTGTGAATTAACACCAAGAGACTGTTTATCGTTTATTTTGTGCAAGTGTGAATAAAACACTGTTTATTGCACTTTCTGGACTCCTGGTTTTGCCTCTGTACTGCACCCGCACCGCTATCTACCAGAGCGACTCCCCACAGTAGCCAAATTAGATTTGTTGCTCTGAAAAAGCTGTCCTACCCGGCCAGCAGTGTGGCATCAGAGCGGGTGTTTAGTGCGAAAAAAATATATGTCATAATTGGCATTCAGCGGTGAAGTTACATTGTACTACAGCCATTTACGTGGTATAGAAAAATAAAATACATGTATGTCCCATCACCCTTTCTGCTGTGAATTGAGATTGTCATATTTATTATTTTGGGGTGTAGAAATAGTAAAAAGAACACGTCTTAATTGCCGTTCTGCGGAGAATTGTGATAATTTTTTTAGGGGGGCTTTATTAATCAGAAGTTCTTCGAGTTCGTCGCAAGTGACATCAGACACCCCCAGCCAAGAGTCGGTGGGTTCCTCTGACACTATGCTTAGTTGGCATGGCCCGGGAGCAGGCCCTGTGCCCCCACTAGTGATGAGCGGCAGGTGCCATATTCGATTTCGACGAAATTCGCGAATATTCGAAAGAATATTTGTTTCATATTCGTCGAAATCGAATATTCGTCATTATTCTAGTTATCGCGATTAATATGCGATTTAAATCATCACGTATTGCGATTTTAACTTAGGCTAATTTCCTATTGGTTTCATATCTAGAATTATAGCGAAGATGACGAAGATAACGAAGTATTCTCCATCTTCGTTTTAGCAACCTATTCGTCAACTTCGCTAATTCTAGCAATCAAATAGGAAGGTTGACTATAGAGACAGCTGTGTTTAATTCGCTATGCGATTATATTACTTAGCTTTTTTTAATAGAATAATTATATTACTTGATAATTATTATAATTATTCTATTTATTAAAAAAAAAAATTAAATAATCGCATAGCGAATTAAACACAGCTGTCTCTATAGTCAACCCTCCTATTTGATTGCTAGAATTAGCGAAGTTGACGAATAGGTTGCTAAAACGAAGATGGAGAATACTTCGTTATCTTCGTTTTGAGGAATATGACGAATACATTCGTCATATTCGCTAATTCTACCAAGCCAAGAACGTCTCCATACTAAAATGTTCTGTCGGATTTGAGAATTGCGTTGAAATCGCAATGCGATTAATACAACTTGAATTAATCGCATTGCGATTTCTACTTAGACCTGGTTTACTATGGTTGGCTTGGTAGAATTAGCGACTATGACGAATGTATTCGTCATATTCCTCAAAACGATGATAACGAAGTATTCTCCATCTTCGTTTTAGCATTTTAGCAACCATAGTAAACCATGTCTGTTGAAATTCAAGTTATATTAATCACATTGCGATTACAACTTAGCAGTGCACTGCTATCTTTCATATTAGGCTATGCGATTACTTCAAGTTGTATTAATCGCATTGCGATTTCAACTTCGAGCTGGGTTTATAATGGGTAAGCTTGCTAGAATTAACGAAGTTAACGAATATGGAATATATTATAGCAGTGCTAATTGAAATCGCAATGCGATTAATGTAACTTGGAGTAATCGCATTGCGATTTCTACTTAGCACTGCTGCTATATTCCATATTCGTTAATTCTAGCCTAATATGTAAGATAGCAGTGTACTGCTAAGTTGTAATCGCAATGCGATTAATATAACTTGAATTAATAGCATTGCGATTTCAACGTAATTCTCAAATCCGACAGTACATTTTAGTATATGGAGAAGTTCCCATGGTGATGGGGACGCTCCATGAGCACGGAAGTCGGAAGAAGTGGCAACGGGCACTGACTGGAGCAGCCAGGGAGCGAGGAATCCTCAGGACAGGTAAGAACTACTTTTGGGAAGTGGGAAAGAAAAAAATATAACTAAAAAAAACACTAAAAAAACTAATATTCGAAATAGCGAATTTATAGCGCTATATTCGAAATATTCGCCAATTAGCGAAGTGCCGATATTCGCAAAAAAAATTCGCTATTCGAATATTCGCGCTCAACACTAGCCCACACCTGTCTTCCTCAGTGCGAGAAGTATGATAAGCTGAAGGCTCAGCTCCACTTTTCTGCGAGGACGAGCTACTAGAGGAGAATTAGCAGCTACTGCCCAGCCAAGACCTGGAGGAGACATCCACCTCTTCCTCTAGTAGGTGTCGCATGGGAGAAGGTGTTGCGAGTAGAGATGAGCGAAGTAGGTGTCGCATGGGAGAAGGTGTTGCGAGTAAAGATGAGTGAACACCTGGAAGTTCGGGTTCGGGAAGTTCGGCCGAACTTTTCAAAAATGTTCGAGTTCGGGATCCGCACTTAACCCGAACTTTATCCCGAACCCGAACCCCATTGAAGTCAATGGGGACCCAAGAACTTTTAGGCACTAAAAAGGTTGTAAAATAGTCCAGGAAAGGGCTAGAGGGCTGCAAAAGGCAGCAAAATGTAGGTAAATTCACAGCAAACAAATGTAGATAGGGAAATGAATTAAAATAAAATAAATAAAAATTAACCAATATCAATTGGAGAGAGGTCCCACAGCAAGGAATCATGCGTCATATGACCCACCACTAGAGACGGCCACTTTCAGTTATTTCGGCCCCAGCACCCAGACAGAGGAGAGAGGTCCCACAGCAAGGAATCATGCGTCATATCACCCACCACTGGAGAAGGCCACTTTCAGTTATTTCGGCCCAGCACCCAGACCGAGGATACAGGTCCCACAGCAAGGAATCATGCGTCATATCACCCACCACTGGAGAAGGCCACTTTCAGTTATTTCGGCCCAGCACCCAGACCGAGGATACAGGTCCCACTGCAAGGAATCATGCGTCATATCACCCACCACTGGAGAAGGCCATTTTCAGTTATTTCGGCCCCAGCACCCAGACAGAGGATACAGGTCCCACAGCAAGGAATCATGCATCATACCACCCACCACTGGAGAAGGCCACTTTCAGTTATTTCGGCCCCAGCACCCAGACAGAGGAGAGAGGTCCCCCAGCAAGGAATCATGCATCAAATCACCCACCACTGGAGAAGGTCACTTTCAGTTATTTCGGCCCCAGCACCCAGACAGAGGAGAGAGGTCCCCCAGCAAGGAATCATGCATCAAATCACCCACCACTGGAGAAGGTCACTTTCAGTTATTTCGGCCCCAGCACCCAGACAGAGGAGAGAGGTCCCACAGCAAGGAATCATGTGTCATATCACCCACCACTGGAGAAGGCCACTTTCAGTTATTTCGGCCCAGCACCCAGACCGAGGATACAGGTCCCACATCAAGGAATCATGCGTCATATCACCCACCACTGGAGAAGGCCACTTTCAGTTATTTCGGCCCAGCACCCAGACTGAGGATACAGGTCCCACTGCAAGGAATCATGCGTCATATCACCCACCACTGGAGAAGGCCACTTTCAGTTATTTCGGACCCAGCACCCAGACAGAGGATACACGTCCCACAGCAAGGAATCATGCGTCATATCACCCACCACTGGAGAAGGCCACTTTCAGTTATTTCGGCCCAGCACCCAGACCGAGGATACAGGTCCCACTGCAAGGAATCATGCGTCATATCACCCACCACTGGAGAAGGCCACTTTCAGTTATTTCGGCCCCAGCACCCAGACAGAGGATACAGGTCCCACAACAAGTAATCATGCGTCATACCACCCACCACTGGAGACGGCCACTTTCAGTTATTTCGGCCCAGCACCCAGACCGAGGAGAGAGGTCCCACAGCAAGGAATCATGCGTCATATCACCCACCACTGGAAAAGGCCACTTTCAGTTATTTCGGCCCAGCACCCAGACAGAGGATACAGGTCCCACAGCAAGGAATCATGCGTCATATCACCCACCGCTGGAGAAGGCCACTTTCAGTTATTTCGGCACAGCACCCAGACCGAGGATACAGGTCCCACAGCAAGGAATCATGCGTCATATCACCCAACACTGGAGAAGACCATTTTCAGTTATTTAGGCTCCAGCACCCAGTCAGAGGAGAGAGGTCCCACAGCAAGGAATCATAAGTCATATCAACCACCACCGGAGAAGGCCACTCTCAGTTATTTCAGCCCAGCACCCAAACAGAGGAGAGAGGTCCCATAGCAAGGAATCATGCGTCATATCAACCACCACCGGAGAAGGCCACTCTCAGTTATTTCAGCCCAGCACCCAGACAGAGGAGAGAGGTCCCATAGCAAGGAATCATGCGTCATATCACCCACCACTGGAAAAGGCCACTTTCAGTTATTTCGGCCCAGCACCCAGACCGAGGATACAGGTCCCACTGCAAGGAATCATGCGTCATATCACCCACCACTGGAGAAGGCCACTTTCAGTTATTTCGGCCCCAGCACCCAGACAGAGGATACAGGTCCCACAGCAAGGAATCATGCGTCATACCACCCACCACTGGAGACGGCCACTTTCAGTTATTTCGGCCCAGCACCCAGACCGAGGAGAGAGGTCCCACAGCAAGGAATCATGCGTCATATCACCCACCACTGGAAAAGGCCACTTTCAGTTATTTCGGCCCAGCACCCAGACAGAGGATACAGGTCCCACAGCAAGGAATCATGCGTCATATCACCCACCACTTGAGAAGGCCACTTTCAGTTATTTCGGCCATCACCCAGACCGAGGAGAGAGGTTTCACAGCAAGGAATCATGCGTCATATCACCCACCACTGGAGAAGGCCACTTTCAGTTATTTCGGCACAGCACCCAGACCGAGGATACAGGTCCCACAGCAAGGAATCATGCGTCACATCACCCAACACTGGAGAAGACCATTTTCAGTTATTTAGGCTCCAGCACCCAGTCAGAGGAGAGAGGTCCCACAGCAAGGAATCATGCGTCATATCAACCACCACCGGAGAAGGCCACTCTCAGTTATTTCAGCCCAGCACCCAAACAGAGGAGAGAGGTCCCATAGCAAGGAATCATGCGTCATATCAACCACCACCGGAGAAGGCCACTCTCAGTTATTTCAGCCCAGCACCCAGACAGAGGAGAGAGGTCCCATAGCAAGGAATCATGCGTCATATCACCCACCACTGGAAAAGGCCACTTTCAGTTATTTCGGCCCAGCACCCAGACCGAGGATACAGGTCCCACTGCAAGGAATCATGCGTAATATCACCCACCACTGGAGACAGCCACTTTCAGTTATTTCGGACCCAGCACCCAGAGAGAGGAGAGAGGTCCCACAGCAAGCAATCATGCGTCATATCACCCACCACTGGAGAAGGCCACTTTCAGTTATTTCGGCCCAGCACCCAGACAGAGGAGGAGGTCCCACAGCAAGGAATCATGCGTCATATCACCCACCACTGGAGAAGGCCACTTTCAGTTATTTCGGCCCAGCACCCAGACCGAGGATACAGGTCCCACAGCAAGGAATCATGCGTCATATCACCCACCACTGGAGAAGGCCACTTTCAGTTATTTCGGACCCAGCACCCAGACAGAGGAGAGAGGTCCCACAGCAAGGAATCATGCATCATATCACCCACCACTGGAGAAGGCCACTTTCAGTTATTTCGGCCCCAGCACCCAGACAGAGGATACAGGTCCCACAGCAAGGAATCATGTGTCATACCACCCACCACTGGAGAAGGCCACTTTCAGTTATTTTGGCCCCAGCACCCAGACAGAGGAGAGAGGTCCCACAGCAAGGAATCATGCGTCAGATCACCCACCACTGGAGAAGGCCACTTTCAGTTATTTCGGCCCAGCACCCAGACCGAGGAGAGAGGTCCCACAGCAAGGAATTATGCGTCATATCACCCAACACTGGAAAAGGCCACTTTCAGTTATTTCGGCCCAGCACCCAGACAGAGGATACAGGTCCCACAGCAAGGAATCATGCGTCATATCACCCACCACTGGAGAAGGCCACTTTCAGTTATTTCGGCCCAGCACCCAGACCGAGGATACAGGTCCCACTGCAAGGAATCATGCGTCATATCACCCACCACTGGAGACGGCCACTTTCAGTTATTTCGGACCCAGCACCCAGAGAGAGGAGAGAGGTCCCACAGCAAGCAATCATGCGTCATATCACCCACCACTGGAGAAGGCCACTTTCAGTTATTTCGGCCCAGCACCCAAACAGAGGAGAGAGGTCCCACAGCAAGGAATCATGCGTCATATCACCAGCCACTGGAGAAGGCCACTTTCAGTTATTTTTGCCCAGCACCCAGACTGAGGATACAGGTCCCACAGCAAGGAATCATGCGTCATATCACCCACCAGTGCAGAAGGCCACTTTTAGTTATATAGGTCCCAGCCTAAACTTGGCCAGCCACAGCTGAAAACACTGATTAATGGTATTGCTATTTTGGCAATTGAATTTCACCCCAGAACAAAATATACCCTGTTACGGACAGATTTAAACTAGGCCTGCAACAGCTGGAACACCAGATTCAAGGTATTGCTATTTTGGCAATTGAATTTTACCCCAGAACAAAATATACCCTGTTACGGACAGATTTAAACTAGGTCTGCAACAGCTGGAACACCAGATTCAGGGTATTGCTATTTTGGCAATTGAATTTCACCCCAGAACAAAATATATCCTTTGCAGGACACTATGAAACTTGGCCAGCCAGAGCTGAAACCACTGATTTATGGTATTGCTATTTTGGCAATTCAATTTCACCCCAGAACAAAATATATGTTTTGGCAGACACTATTATACTTTGCCATCCACAGCTGTGACACCAGATTTATGGTATTGCTATTTTGGCAATTGAATTTCACCCCAGAACAAAATATATAATTTGCAGGACACTATGAAACTTGGCCAGCCACAGCTGAAACCACTGATTTATGGTATTGCTATTTTGGCAATTGATTTTCACCCCAGAACAAAATATATGTTTTTACGGACACTATGAAACTTGGCCAGCCACAGCTGAAACCATTGATTTATGGTATTGCTATTTTGGCAATTGAATTTTACCCCAGAACAAAATATATAATTTGCAGGACACTATGAAACTTTGCCAGCCACAGCTGAAACCACTGATTTATGGTATTGCTATTTTGGCAATTGAATTTCACCACAGAATATAATCTATCCTTTGCCAGACAGCAGACAGTATTATACTTGGCTAGCCAAAGCTGGAACACCAGATTTAGGGGATTGGTATTTTGGCAATTGTATTTAACCCCATAATAAAATATAGAAATTGCTATCCTGAGTTTCTAGGGGTGACAATTAGCACAGCCAAGCCCCTAATGTAGGATATAGCAAAAAAAAAACTAGTGTTGATGGATTGATGGACTTGGTGGAAGCTTGTTCTGGTGCACCATAAGTCACAAAATGGCCGCCGATCACCCCAGAAAATAAGTGACAGAAAAACGCTCTGTGCAGCCTAAAAACCAGTGAGCAAGTACCTAGCAGAAGTTCAATCATTCACAGCTGTAGATCAATCAGTTCATTAGGTGCTGTTGCTGACTTTTCCCCGACTAATCTCGCCCTCACAGAAGCTGCGTCCTCTCCCTACACTAATCAGAGCAGTGTGACGTGCGGCGCTACGTGACTCCAGCTTAAATAGAGGCTGGGTCACATGCTGCACTTGGCCAATCACAGCCATGCCATTAGTAGGCATGGCTGTGATGGGATTTTAGGGCAAGAAGTAAAACGCTAGCTGATTGGCTGCTGTGCAGCCCTTCAGAAAGCGGGAAGTAATCGCCGAACAACGAACCGAACCCGAACTTTTTTGACAATGTTCGGGTTCGGGTCCGTTTTCCGAACACCCCCAAAATTCAGTACGACACCGAACTATGAGGATACAGGTCCCACTGCAAGGAATCATGCGTCATATCACCCACCACTGGAGAAGGCCACTTTCAGTTATTTCGGACCCAGCACCCAGACAGAGGATACACGTCCCACAGCAAGGAATCATGCGTCATATCACCCACCACTGGAGAAGGCCACTTTCAGTTATTTCGGCCCAGCACCCAGACCGAGGATACAGGTCCCACTGCAAGGAATCATGCGTCATATCACCCACCACTGGAGAAGGCCACTTTCAGTTATTTCGGCCCCAGCACCCAGACAGAGGATACAGGTCCCACAACAAGTAATCATGCGTCATACCACCCACCACTGGAGACGGCCACTTTCAGTTATTTCGGCCCAGCACCCAGACCGAGGAGAGAGGTCCCACAGCAAGGAATCATGCGTCATATCACCCACCACTGGAAAAGGCCACTTTCAGTTATTTCGGCCCAGCACCCAGACAGAGGATACAGGTCCCACAGCAAGGAATCATGCGTCATATCACCCACCACTGGAGAAGGCCACTTTCAGTTATTTCGGCACAGCACCCAGACCGAGGATACAGGTCCCACGGCAAGGAATCATGCGTCACATCACCAACACTGGAGAAGACCATTTTCAGTTATTTAGGCTCCAGCACCCAGTCAGAGGAGAGAGGTCCCACAGCAAGGAATCATGCGTCATATCAACCACCACCGGAGAAGGCCACTCTCAGTTATTTCAGCCCAGCACCCAAACAGAGGAGAGAGGTCCCATAGCAAGGAATCATGCGTCATATCAACCACCACCGGAGAAGGCCACTCTCAGTTATTTCAGCCCAGCACCCAGACAGAGGAGAGAGGTCCCATAGCAAGGAATCATGCGTCATATCACCCACCACTGGAAAAGGCCACTTTCAGTTATTTCGGCCCAGCACCCAGACCGAGGATACAGGTCCCACTGCAAGGAATCATGCGTAATATCACCCACCACTGGAGACAGCCACTTTCAGTTATTTCGGACCCAGCACCCAGAGAGAGGAGAGAGGTCCCACAGCAAGCAATCATGCGTCATATCACCCACCACTTGAGAAGGCCACTTTCATTTATTTCGGCCCAGCACCCAGACAGAGGAGAGAGGTCCCACAGCAAGGAATCATGCGTCATATCACCCACCACTGGAGAAGGCCACTTTCAGTTATTTCGGCCCAGCACCCAGACCGAGGATACAGGTCCCACAGCAAGGAATCATGCGTCATATCACCCACCACTGGAGAAGGCCACTTTCAGTTATTTCGGACCCAGCACCCAGACAGAGGAGAGAGGTCCCACAGCAAGGAATCATGCATCATATCACCCACCACTGGAGAAGGCCACTTTCAGTTATTTCGGCCCCAGCACCCAGAGAGAGGAGAGAGGTCCCACAGCAAGCAATCATGCGTCATATCACCCACCACTGGAGAAGGCCACTTTCAGTTATTTCGGCCCAGCACCCAGACAGAGGAGAGAGGTCCCACAGCAAGGAATCGTGCTTCATTAGGTGCTGTTGCTGACTTTTCCCCGACTAATCTCGCCCTCACAGAAGCTGCGTCCTCTCCCTACACTAATCAGAGCAGTGTGACGTGCGGCGCTACGTGACTCCAGCTGAAATAGAGGCTGGGTCACATGCTGCACTTGGCCAATCACAGCCATGCCATTAGTAGGCATGGCTGTGATGGGATTTTAGGGCAAGAAGTAAAACGCTAGCTGATTGGCTGCTGTGCAGCCCTTCAGAAAGCGGGAAGTAATCGCCGAACAACGAACCGAACCCGAACTTTTTTGACAATGTTCGGGTTCGGGTCCGTTTTCCGAACACCCCAAAATTCAGTACGACACCGAACTATGCTCGAACTGTTCGCTCAACACTAGTTGCGAGCAATCAGGCTCCTGACCCTAAGACCATTTCGGGGGACATCAGTGACGTGCAGGCAGTAGTGGATGATGATGATGTAGCCAATCGCACTTGGGAGCTGGGTGAAGAAGGGGCTTTATCATTAGGAGAAGAAGGTGACAGCTTGCGCATGAGGCTGAGGCTGAGCTAGCAGGGTGGTAGCGTGGCTGTGAGTCAGCAGGGTGGCAGCAGTAGAAGGTCTGTAGCCAAATGTGCCCAGGATAGACCCCCCTCTTCGCCGGAGACTACCAGACTGGAAAGTAGTGGTGCAGGGTTTTACAGAGGCAGTGGTAGCAGGCAGTCAGCACAGAGTGTTGGTGGGAAAATGCCATACTCGGCAGTGTGGAAGATTTTTGTTAGGCCGCTGGAGGAGGTGAACATGGTGATTTCCTGGATTTCTGTGCAGAAGGTGAAGCGTGGCCAGGGTGTCAATGTTGGCAACACGGCCCTGCGTCAACACATGCAGCGTCACCATAAAATGGCCTGGGAGAACTGTGGCTCCCATGTGGTGGTTCATCCTTCCGCAGCAACCGCTTCTTTACCCAGTGGCATGCACCCAATTTTATGCAGTCAAGGTTCCACAACCTTAGCCAAAGGAGCTGCCTGTCCTTCCCATAATCTGCTGTTCCTGATGTTCCTGCCCTTCGTGCTCCTACTTCTCATCAGTTATTCCGTCAGCAATCGTTTACGGAATCGATTGCCAAGAGACAACAGTTTGTGTGCACTTATCCAACATTGCAGAAGCTAAATGTGCTCCTGGCCAAGTTGCTTGTGCTGCAGTCCCTCCCTTTCCAAGTGGTGAACTCTGCATCTTTCAGAGAACTGATGTCTTGTGCCGAGCCGAGGTGGAAAGTCCCAAGCCGTCATTTTTTTCCAAAAAGGCAGTACCAGCCCTACACACATATGTTGAACAGAAGGTGTGCCAGTCCTTGAGTCTGTCGGTGTCTGCCAAAGTGCACAGCAGCACAAACATGTGGAGCTGTAACTAAGGTCAAGGACAATATACAGTATGTCCTTTACGGCTTACTCAGTAACTGTAGTACATACCTGCCACCCACACAAGCAACTTGGCCAGGTGACGCAGCATCCACCTCCACGTTCTCACACCATTGGTCCTGCGACAATGTCCACCTCTGCCTCCTCCTCCTCCACGTTGTCCTCAGCCTCCACTGCAGGGACAATTCACAGTGCCTCACCAGCATACCACATGTGCAAGGCACGGCAGTGTCAAGCTGTTATGCACCTAGTTTGCCTGGTCGAACGGAGTCACACAGGGGAGGAACTGCTCAAGATCGGTACCATGATGACCAACAACGGGAAGAACATGGTGTCGGTGCTGGGTCAAGGAAGGATGAGCCATGCGCCCTGCATGGCGCATGTGTTCAATCTGGTTGCAAAACGGTTCCTGAAGTCTTCTGCCCATCTGCAAGACATCCTAAAAATGGCCAGAAAACTTTGCATGGACTTCAGCCACTCGTGCACTGCAAACCACACCCTCCTTGAGCTACAGCGGCAGAACATCATCCCCCAACATAGGCTGATATGCGACTTTTCCACCCTCAAAATGTTTGACCGACTATATGAACGGAAAATGGCCATGATACAGGCGGACAGAGGTACTCCCCTGTGAAACTTCATTGTTAGCCAGTGGCAGCTCATGCGTGACTCAGCTCATGCCGTTTGCTCGGGCCCTTTGAGCAGGCCACTTTATTTGTCAGTCACCAGGACTGCGGGATGAACAACGTCATTCCACTGATTCATGTCCTGGAACAGATGATGCTAAATCTGGCTAGACAGGAGATTTGGGGACTACTACGAACTAGAAGAGGAGGAGGAGGAGAAGGACATTCGAGCACAATCAATGTGTAAAGAAATGGGTGTTTTTTCTACACAGGTGACAGAGGATGAGCAGGAGCAGACAGAGGAACTACAGGGAGATGAGGAAGACGAGGCAGAGGACCCAGACACACCGTGGTAGTATACAGTGGAGATGGAGGCACAGAGTCCCTCCAAGTCACTTGCGCAAAAGGCCCGATGCATGCTCACTTGCTTGCGTAGTGACAGCCGAATTGTCACCTTTCGCCAGAGGGATGACTACTGGATCTCCACCATATTAGACCCTCGCTACCTGTCCAAAATGGGGGCATTTTTCATACCCGCTGAGAGGGAGGACAAACTGAACTACTATTGAGACATTCTATGTAGCCAGTTGGCCGCTGCCTATGTGCGCCATTGGCCATCCTCATGCAGGTCTTACCGAGGGGCCCTCTGCACTCACATTCCACTGCTATGGCTGCTGGGGGAAAAGGGGAAGGGGGGGGGGGGCGGTTGCAGTACCAGCTCCATCAGCAGCAACTTAAGTCTAGAGTCGCTGATGAGCAGTTTTCTTCACCCTTATACTAAAGAAACTGCTCCCCAGCAGCAGCAGGTAGACATAGAGCAGAACTGTAACCAGCAGGTTGTGGCATACTTGGAGTGCATCCTGCCACCCCACATCAAAGATCCCCTGGACTACTGGGCAGCCAAACTCAATTTGTGGCCGCAACTGGCCGAGTTTGCCCTGGACAAGCTTTCTTGCGCGGCCAGCAGTGTGGCATCAGAGCGGGTGTTTAGTGCGACGGGGCTATATTTACCCCTTATACTTGCCTGTCCACCCAGAATGTAGAAAAAATGACCTTTGTGAAAGTGAATCAGCCTGGATCAGCCAGGATTTTCAAACACCAATGCCTGATGCATCATACTAGATCATCCATGGTACCACACCAACACTTTGACAAAAGAGACCAGTTTCTTCTGTATACCTACTTCAGCTACTATACTGATGCTGCCACCCTCCTGATGCCATACCTGCTGCCAGGTGCTCCAACTGTCAGTTACCTTCTTCAGCTGGTGCTGGTATTGCCCCCCACCTACCCACTGTGTCACTGGGCCACTCTGTGGTCTCCTCATGCTGCTGCCACTTCACCTCTCTGTGGTCTCCACATGCTGCTGCCATATCACCACTCTGTGGTCTCCATATGCTGCTGCTACATCATCACTGTGTGATTTCCCCATGCTGCTGCCACATCACCACTATGTCACGGGGCCACTCTGCTGTCCCCACCCTCCCCACTTCATGACCGGGCCACAATTTTGTCTTTTTGGCCTGGTTGACATCATCATTTATTTGACCCTTCTTTTGAACTGACACAAGGAAGGAAAAATGAGACGCACAATGGATCCTTTCTATATAGCAGCTGTAAGGCCTGTATGGTCCCATTAGAAATGGCTTAAGATTTGGTAGGCAACAGCAGGAGTGTGTACAAAACACAGAAGACATGCAAATATTCTATACGTATTATCTCTGTTTTGGATCCACCCGTGTACTTTTTGGCTTTAGCAATACTAATTTACTGATTTAATTCTACAACATTAATAGAGCTACTGCCTTTGTTATTTATTTGAAGCTAATGTATGATTTTAGTGGCACTTTTCTTTATCAATGCTTTTTATTTTTGCACATGTGTCCCTTAATTGCGCTCTGTGTGCACCGTTCACGTGATCCGCTAATTTCAGTGCCAGGTGATGTGTTAGCAAATATAGTACATTCATTTGAGTGTTTTAGTATGTCATGCTGAAGGACCCGAACTAAAAAAGGTCTGAAATGCTTAACAATATTATCCTGTACTGGAAGTTTTTAAAGATTTCCCTGTTTATGATTTGAGCTGGATCCCTAAAGTTATTTCGGATTATCTTTGGAACAGCTAAGCCCACGGGATGTTGTCCATGCTCTGCATAGCGGGAAGCAGGTGAGAACTGCTTTTTCTTACTTTTTCAAGAATAGGCAGTTATATTAATGGCTGTCCGTGCCATAGCGCAAATTGCGGAAGGCACACAGACGCCATCCGTGTTTTGAGGATCCACAATTTGCAGACCGCAACACACACAATGATCTCCTTATTCATTGCTCTGCTAGATGTATATTGAGCTGACAGCTCAAGAGGATTGTCTTTTCTTCTGCAGCTCAGGGGGCATGTCTCATCTCTCTTTATCACAGCTCAGGTGGCGTGTCTCAGCTCTCCCTATCACAGCTCAGAAGGCAGTTGAAGGATGAAACTGAGCATGTGCGGCCATCTAAGTGAGCAGGACAAAGAAAAAAGAAAAAAAAAAAAAGCAAGTGGCGCTATACAGATACATTTTATTAAATTACTCAGTGGCTATGCTACATTTTTTAATTACATGCAATTACAAACGTATTCAGATCCAGGGGCTGGTTTGAAAACTTTCGAATATTTTTAATGGGACAACCCCTTTAAGGGTGCTAACAATAGTACAGAATGCAGTACTGGTCTGGAAATGTATAAGTCCTAGTTGCAATTAGTGATGAGCGGGAGGTGCCATATTCGATTATGCGATATTTCGCGAATATTCTATTGCGTATTCGTCATATATTTGTCGAAATCGAATATTCGTCATTATTCTATTTGTCGCGAATAATATGCGATTTAATTATTCGCTTATTGCGAATTGAACTTTGAACAGGGTATAAAGGCAACTTTACTATTGATTGGCTTGCTAGAATTAGCGAACATAGAGAATATAGCGTTATATTCGCATCGTATTATCTTAGCTAATTCTAGCAATAAAAGTAAACTTGCCTATACACAGCTCTAAGTTGGATGCGCAATGCAACGAATATTAAGTAATATTAGTTGCATTGCGCATCCAACTTAGAGCTGGGTACAGTCAACTTTCCTATTGGGTTGGCTTGCTAGAATTAACGAATATAGAGAATATAGCTTTATACTGTATGTGTATTCGTCATATTCGTTAATTCTACCCAGCCAAACAATAGTAAAGTAAGTTGCATATTCCCGACTCTAAGTTAGATGCGCAATGCGACTAATATTACTTAATATTCATCGCATTGCGCATCCAACTTAGAGCTGTGTATAGGCAAGTTTACTTGTATTGCTAGAATAGCGAAGATAACGAGTACGAAAATAGCGCTATATTCTCTATCTTAGTTACTTCTAGCAAGCCAACCAATAGGAAAGTTATACCCCATTCAAAGTTTCATAAGCAGTAAGTGAATATTACATAATATAATATTCGCGTACTGCGAATGACACTTTGAACTGGCTATAACTTTCCTATTGGTTGACTTGCTAGAATTAACGAAGATAAAGCGCTATATTCTCTATCTTCATTAACGGTATCTTATTCTTGGGTTCTGATTGAAAATAAAAGGGGGAAAAAGGAATATTCGTTTTTACAAATATATTGCACTATATTCTAAATATTCGCAAATTAGCGAAGTGTCAATATTCGTAAAAAATATTTGCTATTCGAATATTCGCGCTCAACACTAGTTGCAATGTTATACAACTAATCATGACAGATATTCAATGACTATTTTTATAAATTCCTGTTTGTTATTAACTACTTCAAGACCAGACCTGTTTTAATATTGGGATCCCGAGAAATTTCTTCAGTTTTACATCTTGGCATTCAGAGAACCATCCTTTTTTTTTTTTTAGTTTATTTTATTTGTTGATGTAGCAATCTGAGTGTTTGCATAGTTTGCTGCCCAATCCACCCCAAGAAAGTAACTTTGTCCATTTTTCGGAAAGCTTCACTAAACTGACCAACAATTACAGTATGTCTATTTGCAGGATGGGTTTAAGGAAAAAACTGCATTGCACAAGATACTCTCCCTCTGTGTATTGGAGCAGTTATAATATGTGCCCAGTTCCCGAGTGATAAAGTGATGTTACATCAGGGCATTTACTATAAACACCCAGATGATCCAGAACATGATAAAAGCAATCCTCACTGGTGATAGGACGTGCTTCACTACCACAAGGCACCAGGTATGGAGGAGCCATGCTGTTTATTTTAATAACTACACATGAGGCAGAGCATAATTTATTATTTAACTCTGAGGTCATTAATGCAGAAGTTTTTACTATGAATATAAGGGCTTAGGCAACTTTCACCCAGTCAGTGTTTGATCAGTGATGTCCATCAGTGATTGCGAGGCATAACCAGTAGTGGAAATCACACAGAGATAAGGTAAAATAGAAAGATCTCCACCTGTTCTGTGTTTTTGACCCACATCTGGTTTTCTTTTAACAAACACTGATGAAAATCATTAATCAACCTTTTTGACATCCATGAACCATGGACATGTGCTAGTCTTGTTCTTCACAGATATCACATGTATCCATTGATTTTCATTTGTTTTAGGGTGCATTCACACAACCGTATTTTTGGCCCGTGTCTGACCAGAATATTCATTTTTACAACGGAGGCCCATAAAAAGTGGGCCAGCCATTGGTAGGGTCAGCCATTGATGCAAAACTAGCCTCAGTTTCCCCCTAAGTCAACTACTTCCAAATCTCTGAAGGCGGTTGGGGTGGAACAGGAGGCAGATGTCGATGTGGGAGAAGCATCATCAGAAGTGGAATTATGCTCCTCTGATAATACCTCTGGTCGCCCATTCTGTTTGACTGAGGAAACAGAATCTTTTCTAGACTATAAGAACCACTATTCATTTAGAGGAATCAAAAGAACCCCTGTCAGTGCAGGATGAAATGTTACTGGGGGCTGGGGCTAAGTAATAGAAAAAAAGAGAGTTTTCCAAGTACATGATAACATAAAAAGACTGATACATAATAAATGGAAGGATCCTGAGAAAAGATGGGTCACTTCTAAAATGTTTAAAAAGAAACATCCCTTCATTGAAGACTCTGCTTTCTGAGATAAGACTCCCAAACTTGACAGCGCCTCTACATAACTTAGGTGGATGAACCACGAGCGCAGGAGGGTTGAAGACCGGCATCACAACCTGAGCCTGCGCCATATACAGTAGTGGTCGGCTGGCAGTGACCAGCTATGGAGATATTCTGTTCCTGGTCAATTAACCCCTCAGATATCTTGGTCTAATATGACCACATTGTCTGAGAGTTTAGTCAGAGGAAGGAAGCTGCCTCTAACCTTCGAATAACACCCCTGCAATATGTTTATTGGATTCTATGGGAGCCCGTGGCCTTGTCACGGCTCCCTGGACTATCATAATAAACTGTGGCAGGCCTAAATAGGAGGCCAACAGACTTTGAACAGACTGAAATAGTATACCATCGCAGTCTATGTTATAAGTGATCCAATGATAGCCTGTTCATGTAGAAGGAAAGTTTATTACTAATTAAAAATTATTGAAAAAAGGGAAATTCAAATTACTCCTCTTTTCCCCATTTTGCATATAAAAATAAAGAATAAAAACTAAACATAATTGGTACGCCTGTATTTGAAAATGTTTAAACTATTAAAATAAACACCGTCATGGGGAAAAAAAATATCCAAATTCCCATTTTTTGGTGAAATGATAAAAAGTCATATGTACCCCAAAATTGTGTCAATAAAAACTAGTTTGTCCAGCAAAAAAATGAGGATGTTCATAATTTTTATTTTCATAAAATCAAATGAACCTGTTAAAGAACTTGTTTAAATGGTGGACCAATGATTGACACCTTCATCTAAAATTGTAGTAAGAAACGTGATTTTGTCCAATTAAACAGAAAAGGCTCTTAGATGGATGGCCTCTTATTATTATAAATACGCTAATAAACCTGATAAAATGTTAGCCAGTCAATTGAAAGCAAGACAAACTTCTAATCAGGTTCACCAAATCTGCACCAGAACGGGACACACCACCTCTAATCCAGATATCATTTACGATGTATTCCCGGAAATATTACCAGCAGTTATATGCTACACCTCAACCAGAACCGAGGGACACTAACGGGGACTTTTTGGAGTCGACCCCCACCCTAGAATATCTTCGGAAGCTATTTCCGACCTCAATGGAGATGTCACCCCGGAGGAGGTGGAGTATTCCATCCATACGTTGAAACTAGGAAAAGCTCCAGGACCTGATGGGTTCTCGGTGCTATATTATAAGAAATTTTCTGACCTGCTGACACCTCATATTGTCAATTATTGTAACCAATTGCTGGCGGGTACTGCCCCTCCTCCGGAATTCCTTTTGGCCAAAATTACGGTCATTCCGAAACCTAATAAGGACCCGCTGCAACCTTCCAACTATAGACCCATTTCTTTACTTAATTTGGATAACAAGTTCTTTACATCAATCCTAGGACGTCGTCTTAATAGACTACTACCAGACATTGTCCATAAAGATCAAGTGGGATTTATCCCAAACAAAGAGGCTCCTGATAATATCAGGAACATTTTAAATATTATTCATAAAGCAAACAAAACTCAAACACCTCTAGCGATCGTGGCTTTGGACATAGAGAAAGCCTTTGATACCCTGGATTGGGAATTTTTATCCAAAGTTATGACCAAAATGGGGTCTTTTTTCCAAGCTATTCGTTCCTTGTACTCTACCCCTGAAGCCTACTTAAAACTCCCAACTTCCTAACCGTCACCAATCAAAATTCACAGAGGTACGAGACAAGGTTGCCCCCTATCCCCAGCTATATTTCCGTTAGCTATAGAGCCTTTGGCCATACATATTCGATCCCATTCAGATATTAAAGGTCTAACCATAGGCAGCCATGAATATAAGTTGAGTCTATTCGTGGACGACCTTATACTCGCTGTCACTAATCCATTAGTTTCTTTTCCGTCGTTAATGAGATTGTTGGAGACTTTCTCTGTAGCCTCGGGTCTCAAGATAAATCACTCTAAATCAGATCTCCTACCCTGTAATACACCGACCGAAACCCTATCCATTTTGCAGCAGCACTTCCCATTCCAAATTAAAACAAACGTTATCCCCTATCTAGGCATGTCCCTACCAAGTAACATTGAAAAAGTCTACAACACTAACTACCCCTCTCTCTATCGCAAAATAAAAAATGACCTACAAACTTGGCAATCCCTGCCAGTCTCCTTGATGGGAAGAATCCATATTAAGGATGGTGACTCTACCTAGACTGCTATAATGGGGTCATTTGGGGGGTGTGTTTACTGTTCTGGCATTTTGGGCGGGGCTAAATTGTGAGCAGCCATGTAAAACCTAAAGGTACTCGTTGGAATTTGGGCCCGTTTGCGCACCCAGGCTGCAAAAAAGTGTTACTCATGTGGTATCGCCGTACTCAGGAGAAGTAGGGCAATGTGTTTTGGGGTGTATTTTTACATATACCCATGTTGGGTGAGAGAAATATCTCTGTAAATTGTTAACTTTGTATAAATTTTTTTTAAAAGTTGTCGTTTACAGAGATATTTCTCACACAAAGTATGGGTATATATAAAAATACACCCAAAAACACATTGCCCTACTTCTCCTGAGTACAGTGATACCACATGAGTGACACTTTTTTGCAGCCTGGGTGCGCAAAGGGGCCCAAATTCCAATGAGTACCTTTAGGATTTCACAGGGCATTTTTACGCATTTGGATTCCAGACTTCTTCTCACGCTTTAGGGGCCCCTAAAATGCCAGGACAGTATAAATACCCCACAAGTGACCCCATTTTAGAAAGAAGACACCCCAAGGTATTCCGTGAGGGGTATGGTGAGTTCATGTAAAATTTTATTTTTTGTCACAAGTTAGTGGAATATGAGACTTTGTAAAAAAAAATATATATATATCAATTTCCGCTAACTTGTGCCACAGGAAGTCTCGCGTCCCGCGAGATGATGCGCCAACGCGTCAACTCAGAACTACTGGACCGCCCGCCGGACGCATCCATGCGTTAGGCGGTCCTGTAGTGGTTAATACGTTTTCAACTCGAGATAGGCCTATTTCTCTTACTGACTTTAGGGAACAATTCAGACCTCCAGCGAATGAACTTTTTAATGTCAATCAGATTTTCTCTTATCTTCACTCGATCCAGGCCCCCTCTGATACCTACAATTATACTCCCTTTTAGAGAACAATAGCTTACTCATTTTATAGGCAGGGATTCTTATCTAGAATATATGGAATGCTAAACTCTCTATCTAGTGACTCTAAACTGCCTTATATGATAGCCTGGGAGAACGACCTAGGGGTTGAACTCTCTGCATCTAGATGGTCCCAATGCTCCCAGACCCTCACCAAAGGTTCCTGGCAAACCTCTCTGGCTGAAACCAGTCAAAATACTGCATCGAACCTACATGGTCCCTTCTAGGTTACACCATATCTACCCGGAGATCTCCCCTAACTGCTTTCGACGTTGTAATACGGAGGGGAATATGTTACATATATGGTGGACTTGCCCAATAGCTAAACAATTTTGGGAGAAAATATGTTCTCTCATCTCAGAAGTTCTTAGGTGCCAATACCCCGCTAACTTATCCTATTGTCTGCTGGGAGACAAACTGTCCTGGTTACCCTTTGCAAAGTTTAAACTATCCAAATTCATTTTAATGGCCGCTAGAATACATGTGGCGTTCAAATGGCGCTTGGTTTCCCTTAGCTACCAGGCGGTTCTTGACAGAATTAATAAGATTTTAGTGTTCCAGAGACTCAGTGCTATCCGTACTTATGCTGTCTTTGAAAAGCTCTGGGAACCGTAGCTGTCAACCCCACATTCTGCTGATTTACGATACTGTAATTCTTTGTGATATTATACCATCATCTTGATCCTGTATGATATTATGATCTAAGATTATATACCTGAGATTTGTTATCTTTTTTGCTGTACTGTTTTGTACATTATTGATACATCCATGTAATGACATATCTGAATTTTTCCCAAGTGATATGTATACTATGATCGTTATTTTTGTATTTCTTTTTCTGTTATTGCAAAAACCGAATAAATCTCTTTTGAAACTAAAATTGGAGTAAGAATGAATGGTAGAGGAATCGTGTGATTCAAAAAATGATGTCAAACAATACCAGAATAAATTTTAGAAAGATATTTGAGAATGTCCCAGTGCTGACATTTGAAGCGATTCACAGTTGGGTAAGGCTAATATTGTCATACACAATATTATTGTGAGGAGGGTACAACTGGGCATATTACTGTGTGACAGGGCACAACTGGGCATATCACTGCGAGGGGGCACAACTGGGCATATTACTGTGAGGGGGCATATGTCTTGGTATATTACTGTGAGGAGGCATATATCTGGGCATATGACTATGAGGGGGCACAACTGGGCATATTACTTTGAGGGGGCACAACTGGGTATATTACTGGGAGGGGGCACAGCTAGGCATTTTACTGTGAGGAGGCACAACTGGGCATATTACTGTGAGGGGGAAGAGCTGGGCAGCATATTACTGTGAGGAGGCATATTTCTAGGCATATGACTGTGAGGGGGCACATATCAGGGCATAACTACTGTGAAGAGGGCACATATCTGGGCATAACTACAGTGAGGGGACATATATCTGGACATAACTACTGTAAAGGGGCACATATCTCGGCATAACTGCTGTGAGGACACATATCTGAGCATAACTACTGTAAAGGAGGCACATACTGTATCTTGGCATAATCTGTGAAAGGGGCACATATCTATCATAACTACTGTGAGGGGGCACATATCTATCATAACTACTGTGTTGTAACATAAAGGGGAAATAATTAGTATGTGGAGTCATTTAGGGGACTGGGTGGGATTACTATAAAAGCGGTGTGGGTCCTACCGCTGGAACCCCCACCAATCACAAGAACAGGGGCCCTGTAAGTCCTGCATGCCACCCGCTGCTCCTTTGAAATGACCAGAGAGGCAGTCGCACTTGTGCGGAGCCTCTTCATTCATTTCTATGGGCGTTCTGGAGATAGCCCATCGCTGTATTCGGCTTTTTTTTATATCCTTATCCAGGCAGTGCATTCTCAGTACACATAATTTCCCCCATAATGGCCCCCCTGTAGTAATGAGTAGTGACTGTTTCTGTGTGCGCAAGTGGATGAGGCGAGTAATTTTTTTTAACCCTGAAAAGACCATATTGTCCTAGTATACCCAGGGCCGGTGCAAGGATTTTTGCCAGCACGCCCCCCCATGATCATATCACGAAAGTGATTTTAAAAAAAAGTTCATTTTGCCCCCCCCCTTCTATGCGCCCTAAGGCAGCCGCTTGGTCTGCCTTATTATAGCACCGGCCCTGAGTATATCCATTTCAGTTAGATGGCTGCACAGGGTCAGTGTATAGGTACTGGATGTGATGTCACTTTGTTAGTGTGCCACCACCACCAAGCCACCCACCAGATCACCTATGCTGCCTGCCTGTCAGCACAACTCGACCACCCTATGTTCTTCCTTTTTGGAATGTCACTGCTATTTCCCACAGCATACCTTGTCATCTTCCCTTTTGGACTGCCATCCACTGCCACCACTGCTACAAGCCACTAGAAGCCAGAGTTCTACCCACTGCTGCTACCAGCCCGTCACCGGATGGTTTGGCCCTCCACTTCCAGAGTGCTGCTGCTTGGAGCATCACCTACTTCACCCACTGCCACCACTATGGCCAGGTTAGTAAAGGGTCCATTGGGTGTATAGCATTATGTAAGTACCCAATCTTATCATTAATGCCACTTTGTGGTTGGTTTTGTTTTTCATACAGCCATCACTGCTGCCCCCCAACCCAAGGTTCTTTCTTCCACGTCTAACATGCTGCTGCTGCCACCTAGGGTGTCACCCACTTCACATACTGTCACCACTGCTTCCTGGTTAGTGCAGGGTCTATTGGGTGCATAGCATTATGTGAGTACCCCATCCTATCATTAATGCCACTTTGTGTTTTTTTTGTTTTTGTTTTTCAGGCTGCCATCACTGCTGCCCTCCAACCAGTGGTTCTGACTTGCGGGAAAGTCTCTTTGCACTGCACCGTACATGTAAAGCAGAGTCCGAACTGGTTAAATTTAAGATGTTCTACAGCACAACTATAATGTTAGTGTTATTCTATGGATCAGTAAGATTATGGTGACAACAAATATGTGTAGTTTTATGTGTTTTTTACTACTTTTTAATAATAGCACATCTCGTTATGTTGCTGCATTCCAAGAGCCAGAACTCATTTTTGCACTGTTATAGCTTTATCAGGAGTTTCTTTTTGTAGGGCGAGATGTAATTTTCATTTGTACCATTTTTTTGGGCCACATGGAACTTATTATCATTTAGTTTTTCGGGCCGGAGTGAATAGGAAAAAAAAAAACATTTGAACAAACAGTCTGTATAATAATGAGCACGGCCACGTACTGATCTGGAAGAGTATGGTTGCACATGCTAAGCTTCATCCTCCAACTGCCACCAGTCAGATCTTCTGCTACATTGAGAGACCGGCAGCAGAAAGGACCAACCTCCTGAGAAAGGGCATAAAGGGCATCCAGCCAAGCAACTGGAGCTGTGAATAGGGAAATCTCTGTATCTGTGTTAAGAGCAGGACTTGGTCTGGCTTTGTTAAGAATAAGATTATCATTAGTGATGGGCATAGTTTTGAAAAATTTGATTCTGCAGCTTCACCGACAAACACCAAGAAATTTGACTCTGCCTTAGGGTATGGCCACACGGAGTGGGCAAGTTGCGGCCATGCTGTGGTAAAGAACCACGAGCCAATTAGCCCACAGCTGCCTTTCATTTAATAATGAAGATTGCACTGCAATCTCTCTTTTCTGGCCTGCAACCTCCTGCAGGTTATTTAACAGTAAACACAGAATATTAATCAGCACCCACTTCTCCAACCCCAGTGCTCTCCTGCCATACTGGTGGGAGTCCTTCCTCTGCCATCTGCTTTTCCTTTTTTTACACATCATCTAACATGTCATCAGGATCATCCAGCTCCTCCTCTCTCTGAATCTTGATTACTTTTCTAGGATATGGAGACCAAGAAGGATGATTTGGAAGAAGTAAAGCCAGCAAAAGATGAGGATGGTCATCATTAAGACCTCGCCCGCCTAAAAGGTGCAGATCGGATGGTGTTGGTTGGTGTGCTGGCAGTGGAATAAGAAAGGCTTCCATCTTATTGATATTGCATTGCTCATCTTAGTTTGAGGCTGATATAGTAAATGTAGGAATAAATAAATAAAACTGATGTAGAATCAGTCTCCCTGCAGTCTCACTCTCCAATATTCTTCCTTTAATCATTTTCAGCAACACTGTCCCTACCACAGGAGCATTTGCCATGTCTCTCCCTATGATCAGCTCACAGGACAATGGCGGAGACCGCGCTGAGTTAGGGTTTTATAGGGCTGTGACATCAAAGCTTAGCGGATGGCTATCTGCGGATTAGCTGGCTGCCTGGCATTATGGGTGATCGTGCGAACACAGACTTGTCTCCTTTACACTTAGTTTTGCTTTGCAACACATGCAACCACCATTCTAGGAAGACCTGATTTGTTACCACTACGTGTAAGGAAATTCCACTTCGAATGCTTCATTTCGCTCAACACTAATTATCATGTATTATGTGATGTCTGATTTAAAAAAAAATTATAACCCCTTTAAGTGACACTCATTACTGTGCTTTATTTTTATATAATACACCTTCTATAAGTCTATCCATCTTCAAATATAGGTAGGGTTGTACCAGACATGTTGTTAATTGAAACAGAAGTACAAGCTTCTGTGATTGGTGTGGAGAAAAATGTATACTACATTTTTAACTAGCTACAAAGCTTCTATATTTTTTCCTGATAATTTCAAGTAAAAAAAAAATTGCAGTTGATGTGCCAGTTTTAGTCCAAGGTTCAATATGTTAGGATGCATCAAATTTATTAAGAGGCAAACACATCTTGCGGCAGTCTATGCCCCCAGAAAATCAGATGTATGCTAACCATGAGCAGGCGTAGATTTTAACTATAATTTAAGTCATCTTCTAGTGTAAAGTATAGTAAATATGTTCATCTCTGGGCCGCAATGTCCCTCCATCTGATCCAGACCAAGTTTGAAAATTGCTGAAAGGAGTACAGAAAGGCAATTTATAGCACAGCTATGGTGAGCTCCATACTCTACTTTTTTACACCATAAAAGTTCTATAGCAGCAAATGAAAGAAAAATATTCAGGCGGCACTCACCAATCGATGCAACAAGCTTATTTAATCCTCAGGTGGATAGCTGGGTACATCAAAAGCTGGATACATGAACAGTTGTAGCTGAATACATTAGAGGCTGAATACATCAATGGCTGAATACATCAGAACATTGGATACATGTATATAGCTGAGTACACGCATAGCTGTATTCAACAGCAGGGTACATATATAGTGCGGCATGGGATGGACTTACATACAAACAAACAGTGAGGGAGGTTCGGCGACAGCCGTGTCGCGCGTCAGCGCTTCATCTGGCCCTTGGTATAACTGCGCGTCTCTGCCAGTTATTTAAGCATCGGCTCCGGTGCCTCACAACTATGATGTCATCCGCTGCACCACAAACTCGGCGCACTCATCTGATGTCGCCCTGGAGTCAGTGCTGCATAGTGTGATAAAACACAACTGTAAAGACAGCAAATCTCTTATTGACATATTAGTCAAAGAAACACTTGTCAATCTATTTTCTCATTTAGACATAGAGGGCCCATTGCACCCGTACGCAATATCCATCTGTTTTTTCTCCTTAATAGTTCACGGTGCCTGTCTCCTCCCTGGGGGAGGTTCTGTACCGTTTCTATGCCTGCAAACTTCAATACATTGACATCTCCGTTATTTATGGGGTTGACATGTGCTATTACACGTGGGCAACCCTTACCTGAACTTATAGATAATTCATGTTCTAATCCATTCATTTAGGTTTCTAATGGTTTTGCCGATGTAGAATCTGCCACATGTGCAAATTAATAAATAAACAAACTTGGTTTTACAAGTAATAAGTGTTTTTACCCTATATTGGACACCTCCAAAAAATATGATTTCCCAATGAGGGTTAAATTTGCAACATATGCAACATATGCAGTCTCCACAGCGTTGTTACCCTTGGGTTTCCATCCATCTAACCAGGTTTTTGTCTCCTCCCTGAAACGACTGCGTACTACCTTATCTTTAAGCGTGTGGCACCTCCTAAAAGCAATAATAGGGCTGGTGCCCTTTACATTAGTTCAATTGTCATCTCCTTCCAGAATGTCCCAATTGCTACGTATTACTTTTTTAATCTGTTCTGCCATGGGACTAAATTTGAAGGAGAAGACAATTGGCTGCGGTGTCTTCCTGCTTTTGTTTCTTTGTAGCCCTATGAGTATCACCATAAGTAATACTTAGCAATTGGGACATTCTGGAAGGAGATGACAATTTAACTAATGTAAAGGGCACCCGCCCTATTATTGCTTTTAGGAGGTGCCACACGCTTAAAGATAAGATAGTACGCAGTCGTTTTAGGGAGGAGACAAAAACCTGGTTAGATGGGTGGAAACCTAAGGGTAACGATGCTGTGGAGACTGCATATGTTGCAAATTTAACCCTCATTGGGAAACCCTATTTTTTGGAGGTGTCCAATATAGGGTAAAAACACTTATTACTTGTAAAACCAAGTTTGTTTATTTATTAATTTTGTACATGTGGCAGATTCTACATCGACAAAACCATTAGAAACCTAAATGAAAGGATTAGGGAGCATATATTATCCATAAGTTCAGGTAAGGGTTGCCCACGTGTAATAGAACATGTCTAGTGTTGAGCGAACAGTTCGAGAATAGTACCGAATTTTGGGGTGTCCGTGACACGGACCCGAACCCGGACATTTTCAAAAAAGTTCGGGTTCGGGTTCGGTGTTCGTCGATTTCTTCCCGCTTTCTGAAGGGCTGCACAGCAGCCAATCAGTTAGCATTTTACTTCTTGCCCTAAGAGCCCATCACAGCCATGCCTACTAATGGCATGGCTGTGATTGGCCAAGTGCAGCATGTGACCCAGCCTCTATTTAAGCTGGAGTCATGTAGCGCCGCACGTCACACTGCTCTGATTAGTGTAGGGAGAGGACGCAGCTTCTATCAGGGCGAGATTAGGCAGGGAAAAGTCAGCAACAGCACCTAATGAACGGATCAATTTACAGCTGAGAATCATTGAACTTCTGCTAGTTACTTGCTCGCTGGTTTTTAGGCTGCACAGAGCGTTTTTCTGTCACTTATTTTCTGGGTTGATCGGCGGCCATTTTGTGACTTGTGGTGCGCCAGAAGAAGCTGCCACCAAGTCCATCAATCCATCAATACTAGTTTTTTTTTTGCTATATCCTACATCAGGGGCTTGGCTGTGCTAATTGTCACCCCTAGAAACTCAGGAAAGAAATTTCTATATTTTATTAAGGGGTTAAATACAATTGCCCAAGTACCAATCCCCTAAATCTGGTGTTCCAGCTTTGGCTAGACAAGTATAATGCTGTCTGCTGTCTGGCAAAGGATAGATTATTTTCTGGGGTTAAATTCAATTGCCAAAATAGCAATACCATAAATCAGTGGTTTCAGCTGTGGCTGGCAAAATAGAATAGTGTCCGAGGTAACGCACACACGTACAGACGCACGTACACGATTCTTGAATAGTTGTATTATCGCGATAATAAAACTAACAGTGTAAAGTTGACTTTATTGCTCTAAGTTATATTCGCGTACGAATGTAACTTCTATTACAGCACACCAATACTAAAACTGACTAAGAGACAGCTTTAAGTTCTATTCGAACGCGATTGCAACTTTGGAACTTAAAGTGGTGTACGATTTTAAAAGTTGAGTACTAAAAGTTGGAATCGCAATGCGATTCTTATGTATTTGCTTAATCGCATTGCGATTACAACTTTGAGCTACCGATCACCATGGACGCCTCCTCCAGTAGAATGTACTGTCGGATGTGAATTAAGTTGAAATCGCAATGCATTCTTATATATCTGCTTAATCGCATTGCCGTTTCAACTTAGCATTGCTAAATAATTCCATCCATATTCGTTAACTTACTGACTCAGTAAGTTAACGATATGGATGGAATTATTTAGCAATGCTAAGCTGAAATCGCAATGCGATTAAGCAAATATATAAGAATCGCATTGCGATTTCAACTTAATTCTCAGATCCGACAGTACATTCTACTGGAGGAGGCGTTCCCATGGTGATCGTTAGCTCAAAGTTGTAATCGCAATGCGTTTATTGCTGTATATTATCCCTCTGGGTGTCTTTTACAGCCTTTTTAGTGCCCAAAAGTTCGGGTCCCCATTGACTTCTATGGGGTTCGGGTTCGGGATGAAGTTCGGGTTGAGTTCGGATCACGAACCCGGACATTTTCCGGAAGTTCGGCCGAACCTCTCGAACCCGAACATCCAGGTGTTCGCTCATCTCTAAACATGTCAACTCCATATATAACGGATATGTCAATGTATTGAAGTTCGCAGGCATAGAAATGGTACAGAACCTCCCCAAGGGAGGAGACAGGCACCGTAAACTATTAAGGATAGAAAACAGATGGATACTGTGTGCGGGCACAATGGGCCTGCTAGGTCTAAATGAGAAAATAGATTGGCAAGTGTTTCTTTAACTATCTAATTTGTCAATAAGAGATTTGCTGTTTTTACAATTGTGTTTTATCACACTATGCAGCACCGACTACAGGGTGACGTTAGATGAGTGCGCCGAGTTTGTGGAGCAGCAGATGAGGTCATAGTTGTGAGATGCCGGAGCCAATGCTTGAATGACTGGCGCGGACACGCAGGTATACCAAGGGCCAGATGAAGTGCTGCCGTGCGAAACGGCCGTTGCCGAACCTCATTTACTGCTTGTTTGTATGTAAGTCCATCTCATGCCGCACTATATATGTACCCTGCTTTTTAATCCAGCTATGCGTGTACTCAGCTATATACATGTATCCAATGTTCTGATGCATTCAGCTATTGGTGTATTCAGCTTCTGATGTATTCAGCTACAACCGTTCATGTATCCAGCTTTTGATGTACCCAGTGATCCACCTGAGGATGAGAGAAGCTTGTTGCACCGATTGGTGAGTGCCGCCTGAATATTTTTTTTTTCATTTGTTGGTATTATATCACTGAAAGGCAGAGCACCATCAGGTAGCACACCTGTACACCCCATGCGTTAATAGTGACATTTATTGCTATTGATAAGGGGAAAAGATAGCAGTGCCACTGAAACAGTTTTCTCAAGAATCATCATAAAAGTTATATAGTCAAGCATAACTTGACTATTTTAGACTATTTACTTGTGCTCCCTCCTCCATCTCAAAGCATCTGATTTCTCAAAAATATTGACTGAGTGAAAAAGAGCGACCAGATGCAGCTGATTGATGCTTCTGCCATTGTAAGACCCCTTCTATACATGGCAATGGAAGCTACACTCTGCTCAAGATTCTCAATTATCCTAATTAGATTTACTCTTACAAAGTTTCATATATTCCCATATACTGGTTTATAAAAAAAAATATGTTGTATAATATTTTAACTTTTCTACTCTGGTTTCCTGCCTCCATCAGGCCATAAGATGTCTGAAGAGTTTAGAAATGGCACATCAGTGGCTGAATTCTATATATCTTCATTCTCTGTATCGGAAAATGGTAGAAACGTTTTTATAATTATAGTTCTGTTGGGTTATTTAATCATACTGTCTGGTAATGTTTTTATTATTTCATTGGTTTGCCTTAATCCTCAACTTCAGAGGCCTATGTACTTTTTCCTTTCCAATCTGTCAGTAGTAGACATCCTATATGTCTCTACAACACTCCCCAAACTACTGTACATATCTTACACCAATGACCATTTTGTTTCTTACATGCCCTGTGTTGCCCAATGTTATCTATTTGTGTTTTTTGCTGATACAGAGAGCTTTCTATTGGTGTCCATGGCCATTGACCGGTATGTGGCAATTTGCTTCCCTCTACATTACTCTCTCATTATGAGTAAAAAAGCTTGTATGTTATTAGCATTCCCTACATGGTTTATGGGCTCCATTAATTCCTTGATTATTACCTTTTTTGTATGTAGCTTGAATTTCTCGGGTTTTGTTAAAATTCAAAACTTCTTCTGTGAACTTAAAGCCGTTCTTATTGTATCATCAAGTGACACCACATTTCTGAGGAAATTTATTGTAATCGATGGAATGTTCATTGGGGTTATCCCACTTCTAATCATTTTGACTTCTTATGTCTGCATTATTAGAACCATCCTAAAAATTCAGTCACCAACTGGACGATGGAAGACTTTCTCAAGCTGTACATCCCATGTAACTATTGTGGTGATGTACTATGGTTCGGCAATGGCCTTGTACATGCAATATTCCCAAGAATATGACACTATCATGTCGGTGATATTTGTTACTTTGGTCCCATTGCTTAACCCTCTGGTTTATTCTTTGAGGAATGATGACATTCTAAGAGCTATTCAAAAGGAGAATTATGGCAAACAGGACCGACTGAAATCAAAGAAGCAGATGACCTGAAAAACAATAAAATTAAAGACATGAGTAATGTAAGAAGGAGTGATGCTATATTCTGAAAACATCCAGAGCACCTTGGGACAACTGGGGGGGGGGGTGTTTGATGAGGATAGAGGTTGACGCTACTAATGTAAGGATAGGACAAATACAGTTTATTTCACTTGCTTCTTGCTTTAGTGCTAGCCTCAAACAATTTGTCCCACCCTAAAAATATACTAAAACTGTAATATCTCCATATCATCCTCACCACTATACACCAGACAAATAAATACTACACTAATCAGATGCAATTAGAGAATGAACAAAAATGTAATTACATTGTGTATTTCCTTTTCATTTCCTTTAACTTTCTGATTCCATCTGGCCCAAACCAGCATGAAGGCTTCTTCCAACAATGACACATCTCTAAAGAGTTAGCAGCCAAGACTTTTTGCTTTTACAACACACTGTGCCTCCCATGACAGCAATAGATTACATCCTTGAAAGTTACAATGTTCACAGGTTTCCCTGTATGCCAGCTACAATGTCATCAGGTCACAAGGGATGGCAACAATGACCCCACAGCTAGCTACAATGGGGTAAATTCATAAAATGTGTTTTTATTATAAAAAAATCATAAAATTGTTTACTTCCTTAGCATTTTTTTGCATCTCCCTTCACCTGTTATCTTTATAAGGTTAAAACCAAAATCTATGGTAGTTTTTTATTTTCTTTAGTTATTTTATTTTTCTCATTTTTCCATGACCATTTGGTAGTAAATTTTAAAGATGTGCTAGTTAAACCTCACACATGAACTTTTCCATGATGTCCACACATCATGACCTAGCGATAATTGTGCAGTCATATTTTATGACAGTCCAAATAAATTATGAAAAACAAATGTTACTTTTCTTATCAGATTCAGACTTGAATTCCATCACAATGTTGCAGTTTTGCTTGGTTTAAAATATATTACTTAAAGTGGTTGTCCAGGCTTTTACTATTGATGGCCTATCCTCATGCAGTAGAGTATCTTAGGGTAAGGACTATAATTTTGAATCTAGGCCAACGCTTACATTTAATTGATTATCATAGTGTACAGGGTAGACTGGGAACTTACTGTGGCCCTTGAAAAACTAAAAGTAGCCCCATGTTATAGGTAGGTTCAAACAGGCAGAGAATGGGGTGAACACAAGGCAGAACCAGGAATTCCATAGTTCAGCACAAAGTACCACCCTAGCAGAACCAAATACTACAGTGCAGCCCAAAATACCGCCACCATCGCCATAGTATTCAACTGCACTATCGTTCTGAGGACAGTAATACAATTGAATTCAAGTGAGCACCTGCAGCTGGCAGTTAGTTAACAATGGTGAGAGTTTTATGTCATTAGGTACCTGCCATGAGGAGGGCTTGAGCAGCACCCTGGCCATTAAACCATCTGGAAATTTTCCTGTATGGTCTATGGTCAGTCCAACCCTCATGAGGCAGCATGATAAACACTGTAATGATGGACCTGTGCAAGGTTCTGTTATGAAAAAACTGTGGCTAGCTCTGTTATGGGGGCAGTATGACAAGCCCTGTTTTTGGGGGACACACTGGCAGACTGTTATACAGACACTGCAGCTTACCAGCACTTGGCATGTGAAATTGAGGAATACATATATCACATGAGCTGAGCAGCAGTTAATCTGATAACAATAGCGAAAGATATGTGACTTTAGGGTATTACATGACATCAAGCTGGAAATGCAGCTGCATGTGTAAGTCCACCACCATGAAAGCACACCCCAAACAATGCTTCCAGTGCTCTGCACACATATATTGCTACATGTATACATAGCTCTCACTACCTCCTGAACATTCCCACACAGTATTAAAAATCAGTACTAGTCACCACCCTTACATTCACTTTTGGATTATTCAAATACAACTGCAGCTTCCCACCGCTTCAGTAGTGGTTGCCTGCTAAAGGGAGGAAGCGAGGGTGCGAAACGGCTGTTGGGTGTGCTGCCTGCTGTGATCCCGGACCCCCATTTACTTGATGTAAGCATTATACACATTTTTTTATGCCCTTGCGTTGTGTTGTATCAGGTCCTGTGACACTTTAATTATAGTAGTGTACACTATGGATGGATTCAACAACTGTTAAGCGGGGCTGTTGTATTGCACTTTATCATCAGTGGGCTATTACGTCCGGGCTCATGCTGGTTTTTGTGTTATCTTTTTGTTACCATTCACTATCATTGTGATTTTATATTGTATTGTTTATATGTATATGCATAATAAAATTTATTTTTACAATGAGTATGGTGTGGAGCAGTTGTACTTGATAGGTGTTCTTGGTTAAACCACACCAATTTTTGATATTGTTGTTGAGAGGTGCTGCTAAAGGGGCTGCAAATGTGCTTTAATATGTTCATGAATTTTCCTGTGTAAGAGGAAGTTAATCGCTAACAAGCCGTAGCCGCCAGTTTCTAGGTGGGGCTGTTGTCGCCCTCCCCCAGATTCAGACAATAAAGTGGGAGGAGAGCAGACACAGCCCTGGATAGTAAACCAGCCAAAGAAAAGGCTTAACCACCTAAAGTGGAGAAAGGAGCAAAATATATTTTTGAGGAGCATACCAGTGTTCCAGCTCGTTGGAGATAACTTGTCTAAATATAGGCTCCACAGCGGAAAGAGAGTTAATTCTTCGGGTAACTTGACATACTTCCATTTGAGAAATACCTTGACCTGTTAACTATTTCTGCAGCCTTGTAAACTGTGAGAATTGTAAACATTTCTAAGTTGTGTGAGGACTGCCACCCCATGCATGCTGAGAACGGTGAATATTTTATTTGAACTTTACTGCAAGAACTGTTCTACTGTTAAACCTGCCTCATCATTGCCTTCATGCTGCAGGGAACAATGCCTTGCACCTCACAATTCAACAATACCAAGGTTACCCCAACCATCACAAGGTAGGAGAACCCAAAGCTAGGGTATGCCCCGAAGAGAAGAAAAGTTGCACCCTTCTCATCACTGAACGGCCAATGGGAGCGTTAGAATGAGTAATTACAACCTCCATTATTGCTGCACCTTCACCTATCCTCTCTCCCGGGCTTGCTGCACAAAAAATTGAGAGCTCTGCTGGCATCACACCCAGCAGTCAACAAGATCTCTTTAATTCTATAGCTCAAATAGTTCACCCACAAATATCTACACTACACTGACATGAACACAGCCATTTCCTGAAGACAATGGTGTAGCTATTTATTGGGAGACCACTTTCTGTAAGAAGCAGAAAAGTAGAAAAGAGGGGTCAATGTGACTGTTCAGTATAATGGCGTGCTGTGTTTGGCTTTTCTTTATAGAAATTCCACTAAAACGTAAGCAATACTTGTGTGCCTGTTGTCAGAGTACTGTAGTTATCATACCACTCATGCTAAAGAAAGCACATAAGGGCCACCGGCAGCCTCCGATGTGCATTGCCGAGTCCCTAATATGCTGTTATTATAATGCTGCAGCCACAATGTGTTTAAAAAAATTGACATTTTGTATGTGTCCACAACACTGCCTAAGCTTATCTACATATCTCACACCGATGACCATGTTATGATGTGTTCTGCCTGTTTAGCTCAGTTATATTTGTACTGTATATGATGTTTGTTAATACAGAGAGCTTTTTGTTGAAAACCATGGCCATGATTGCCATGTAGCAGTCTGCTTCCCTTTACATCACTCTAAAATTCTGTGTAAATAGGTTTGTGTGTTACTAGCATTTCCGACATGGTTTATAGTCTCTGTTACAACACGTTAGGCAAATAAGTTAACTGGATGTTCTCTAGATTAGAAGATGTCAAAAGTTTATTCTGTAATCTAAACGTCCTGCTTAGTGCTTCCTTAAGTGAAACTATTTATTTGAGGACATTCATTACTGTAGATACAATTGTTATTGTTATTTTCCCTCTTATTTGATCTTGGCATCTTACTCTGTATCATTTACACTGTCTTAAAAATAAAGCCTTCAGATGGATTTTGTGTGCTTTGTTGTTGCCATGTCCTACTAACTGACAAATTCTTTACAATCAGATGTTTGCAATGGCAAGGGGGGTTGTAACCACTATACCAACTAATAGGTTTGACTTTGGGTTAGTCCTAAGGATGCTGGGTTCGCCCCTTTAACTGATGTACAGGGATCTGGTCTTTACTGCAGGGGAGCCATTAGGCCTCTATTTCTTGGAATAGTCCAGTCTCAAGGGGGTGAGAGACACTGGTGCAAAGTGCAGAGAGAACAGGCAATACTCATGGTCAGTAAACAGGCAAAGGTCAGGGCAAGCAGAGTTCTTATTATTCCATGAAACTAGTCCAAGATCAGGGAAGGCAGGTGAGGGTCTGTACGATAGATAGGCTAAGGGCAGGATAGGCAAAGTAGTATGAGAATAGGTTAGTAAGCAGAGGTTTGGTGCACATATTCACTGGTTAAATTAGCAAGCTAGTAACCTAAAGCTCGGGCACCCTAAGGTGACTAGTCATTGCCAGCCAGAAATTGGGGGAATTGGATACTGGCCCTATAAGAGCCAGGAGACATGGGACACTTAACCTAAGAGAACCAAGAAGAGCCCCTTGCATCCTGGCAGTGGCTGTGACCTTCAACGGGGAACACTGGACTATGGCGGCCATCCGAACTACTATAAGGCAGAGGAGGTCTCGCAGGGACTGGAAGCCTAGGTGAATAAAGTGGTAAGTGTGCCTTCCCTGAATAGTGAGATGGTGGTGGGCACAAAGCACTGTGGTGACAATGTTGTTCTCATAAAGATGCCACTTTGGTCCCAAAGTTAAATCCTCTTTTATACTGCTTGGGGAGTAAAGATATTATAGGGCACTCAAAAAAATGACATGGCTATTATATGTGAAGTGGAAGAATATTGATATTATTACTGCACCATTTAGAATGGGCTGCAGATATTTTGAAAAAATGAAATTGTTTGAATGTTTTTAGAATATTTATTTTTTGCATTCCACTAGACTATACCTATTGTAATATTCCTACATGAAACAGTAGCATTTGTCAAATGCAGTATATTAATCTGTAAAATCCTTTCTGTCTTCCATAAATTTTGTGGCAATAATGTATGAAACAGGCAACAGGGAGGAGAGAGACACAGCTTTGACTTTTTTTAGTCTATTTTGATTAACTCCTTGACTATCTACAGCGGATGCCGTCACTTTACAGATAGTCATAGCCTCCAGACACAAGAGGGTAATGTCTGCAATCCATAATAACTCAGATCGCAGACATTTAAACCCTCAGATGTTGTGTCCAATTGTAATCAACTGCATCTGAGAGCAGAAAATACGAAAGTCCAGGGAACGGAACACCTTCAACTCACTGAGATGTGAGAAGGTGTTTCTTTCCTTAGTAATAAAAGGCCTGAGCCCCTAAAGACTTCCAGGCCTATTACTAGTATATGCCAATAAAGGCCTGCTAGTGGCAGCATTGCATTGGTATATACTAAATTTTCTATTCAGTAATGAATTACATTTCCTTACTGAATAGGAATCTGATAATTGAAAGTTGGGGTCCCCTTGGGGGCCTAAATAAAAGTAATAAAATAAAAAAAATAAAAAATCATACCCTTTCCCCAAAATTCAAATGAGGATACAAAAATTAACATCAGATGCATCATTGTAAACTTAATTTTTTGTTTGTAGTATATGCTTGAGGGAGTGGCACCGTGAAGTGTGAAAGTGCTCCAATTTTATCCTGGGAGTAACATTCCTGTGCAGTTTTGCCCCTCCTACCAAACAGACCGCCTCGATTAGGTGGCACATATAGGTGTGTGTGTGCTCCTCCTCTCATTGGTTGCTGGATGCACACAGAGGTAACTAGGAGTAGCACACTTTATGTGCAGAGTCTGCGCTCCTGAACATACAGTAGATGCTTAGTCTATATATAATTCTTGAATCTATTGTGTGTTATTTTTTTTTTTTCACATGCATCATCGTGTCTAAAAATATTTATCCCATATGGCGAATGGCGCAACTAAAAAATCAATGGCCTTTTTTCATCGCTTTACTTACACCAAAAAAATGAATAAAATGTGCAAAAAGTGCACTCTAAAATTATATTTTAAAAAAATTGCAGAACGCCCCACAAAAAATGATCCCTCACACTGCTCTGTACTCATAACTATAAATCCCTCACACTGTACACATAACGATAAAAAAGTTATGGGAGTCAGAATATGGCGATGAAAAATAAAAAAAAAACATTTTTTACTAAAGTTTACATTTTTTTCAGTATTAAAACACAAGACAAACTAAACAAATGAGGTATTGTTGCAATTGTACCATAGATTAAAGGGTATGAGTCAGTTTTATCGCATAGGAAACGTCATAAATTTAAAACTGAATAAAATTGTGATGAAAATGTATTTTTTTTTTTTTTTTTTGGATTTTTTGCAGCTTCCCACAACATTGCATGCAATATTAAATGGTGACATTAGAAAATGCATCTTGCCCGGCAAAAAACAACCTCTGATTTGTCTATGTGAACATAGACAAAAAAAAAGAGAAACATATTACAAAAAAAATAAAGTATGGCTCTGGAAGAAAGGAAGAGAGTAAAAACAAAAATGAAAGAAACGAAAAATCACCCTATCCGCTAAGGATTAAACTGCAAACTGTAAGAGATGAGAAAGGGCAGAACTGGGAAGATATGAGAGTAATGTAATGTGGACAGCAAGAACAATCACTAAATGACAATCACATACGGAAGAGAATGAACTGTCAGAAAGAAAGTAATGGGTTGTTCTTGAGTAGTTTCCGTAAAAAAAGACAAAAGCTAAATCAGTCAATTTACGGGTTTGCTGTAGATGGGGCAGCATGGTGGCTCAGTGGTTAGCGCTGGTGCCTTGCAGTGCTGGGGTCCTAGGTTTGAATCTTACCAAGGACAACATCTGCATGGAGATTGTATGTTCTCATCCTGTTTGTGTGGGTTTCCTCCCACACTCCAAAGCCATATTGATACTGAACTTAGATTATGAGCCGCATTGCAGACAGTGTGATGTTAATGCCTGTAAAGCACTGCAAAATATGTCAGTGAGTAAAATATATAAATAAATGTCACCCTATAAATTGCAAGGGGTAAAAGAAGGAGGGAAGAGCCTCAGAAAGAAGCTACAATCTGCATTGTGGGGGTGAGATTTTCTAAAATGTTCATCCTCTTTGCCGCTACTGTAATATGTGACTCATTTTCTATCAGAAAATCTGCAGTGTATTTGCATGGAAGCATACCCTTTAAGGCTGCATTCAGACGGGCAAGTTTTCCGCGTGGGTGCAATGCGTGATGTGAACGCACTGAATCCGGACTCATTCATTTCTATGGGGCTGTGAACATGAGCGGTGATTTTCACGCATCACTTCTGCGTTGCGTGAAAATCGCAGCATGCTCTAAATTCTGCGTTTTTCACGCAACGCAGGCCCCATAGAAGTGAATGGGGCTGCGGGAAAATTGCAAGCATTCGCAAGCAAGTGCGGATGCAGTGCGATTTTCCAGCATGGTTGCTAAGCGACGGGACCTGATCTTCATTATTTTCCCTTATAACATGGTTATAAGGGAAAATAATAGCATTCTCAATAAAGAATGCTTTGTAGAATGAGGATTAAGGGGTTAAAAATAAAAAACTAAACTTACCTTAGTCACTTGATCGCGTAGTTGGCGATCTCTCGTCTCTCTTCATGCTTTAGCTGTAGTCTAAAGGACCTGTGATGACGTCACATCACATGGTCCAATCATATGGAAAAATCGCGCATATTCCCGCAACTCACCCGCAGCCAATCCGCAGCCTAAGAGTTGCAGTATAGTTGGCCATATATATAAATATATGTGACTTGGGATTTGCCACCAAACCCCAAAACTACTCTAATTCATCCAACTTATTTTGGATATGTTGTACAGAATTATTTGACACATTTGGTGGGAATGCAATATAATTTATCCAGTTTTAATATCTATCCACATTTTATTTTTGGGTACGGGTTGGAGTGGTCAGCCGCTCTACTCCTTCTTTCTGTGGACACTGCTACAGGATCATCTGCACTTTACCCTGTTGGTGCCAAACCTCCACACCTCAAACCACAGTGTTGCAAACCATTACAGTCACCACATTCATTTCCCATCCAGCCTCAGGTTCTTCCTGGTTCCCAGGGTCAGTAGAGGAGCCAGAGGAGAGATTGAAGGTATAAATTGGGTAATTGAGTTAAGAAAAGATTAGTGATTGTGAGCCCTGCCTATGTGGTAATACATGACATTGGCAGTAGGGGATTAGCAGCGAGGAGTTGCAGTAGCTGGGGTAGGGGCAGCAGCAGTGGCATGATGGCGGCAGTGGCATAATGGAGGCAGCAGCAGCCATTCAGAACATGATGGTTGGCAGGCTGCAGCAGTGGCATGATGGAGGTGGTGGCATGATGGAGGCAGGCACCAACTGTGGCAAGATAGGGCACCTTCAGCAAGGCCAGATCCATTCACCGGCTCGCCACAAAAGAATGGTTGAAATTCTTCTGAACATTGCCAGCATAAGCCAGTGTACTTATTTAGAAAGCATTGCACAAGTAGATTCGTAACAAGCGCCATGCAGGGAGCATATGTTTATTCCCCCAGGTTAAGGGTAGCCAGGATGCTGCACTTATTGTCGTTGTCCACTAGAGTTGAGTGAATCAAAGTGCACAAAGTGGACTTTGATCGAATTTCAGAGAAAATCAATTCACAACGAAGCCAAATTTTCTTGTGCTTCGTGTTAACGAATCGATTTTCCCTGAAAATGGATAAAAAAAAAAAAAATCATACTTGCCTCATCCGTTTGAGCATAAAGAGCCTGCCGCCACCATCTTGATTGAATCTCATGTGCGGTGATCAGGGGCGTAGCTAAAGGCTTATGGGCCCCAGTGCAAGAGTTCAGCTTGGGCCCCCCTTCCCTCAGTTCTTTGGGGCCAGGGGAAGGTGAGCACCATAGCCTGCTGAATGAGGTAAAAATTGAAACGGCACCCCCTCATGCCAAATTCTTGACATAACCCCTTCCCTCTAGCCAGAGCTGTAACTTGAACATTCTGGACCCCAGTGCAAATATCTATAACACAGCCCTCCCAGCATGCACTGTCTATAATACCAGTATCTTCTTATGTGACACAAGGGTCTTTGGGCCCCCTCAGGCTCCTGGGCCTAGTAGCGACTGCTACTGTACCTCTGCACCCCCTATAGCTACACCCCTGGCGGTGATGTACTGTATGACATCACCAAGCCAGCCAATATGATGATGTCATCATGGGCCATGCGAGATGTCACGCTGGAACTTCAATCAAATAGGCGGTGGCGGGCTCTTCATAATCAAACGGATGAGGCAAGTATAATTTTATTATTATTTTTTATTATAGACTTAAATATTAAAGTCAGATTCTGTGATCAATGATGGTGAGCAATGCAATCAGCGTTCAAAGCAGGTGAATCGAATTTTAGAGAACTTCTCTCAACACTACTGACCAGCTTGCTCAGTTGAAGTCTGTGGCGTGACAGCAATGGGATGTTTGATGCTTCATGTAGTTTAACAACTGTTCGCCGGTATGGCTACTCTTGCGCAGGCCGATCAGCTCCAACACATGATGGCAACACTTAATTTGACATATGTGATAGGAAGGAAGGGTAATGCGAGCGACCCTGTTAGAAATGAGCGAATTTCTCCAAAATTCGATTCGGTCAGTTCGCCAATTTTTTAAAAAAAATTTGCTTAGATCCGAATTTATTTGCGGCAAATTTAGTTAAGAAGCGGCTATTTCCTGGCTGCAGAGAGCCTTTATAGTGGTGTAGAACAATGTGCCTTGCAGAAAAACGCATATGGAGTCTGCTCTGGTAGTGAAACAATACTGTGAGTCAGTATGACATGCAGATGACAGGCTTCGCTTTTAGAATCACTTCACACTTCACTTACAAGGCCAAAACTGACCGAATAACTCAAATGTGAATTCAGCCTTACAGGTCAATGTTAGTGTCAAGAAGAAGTGCACTCCTTTTACACTGTGGCAGCTGATTCCACGTAGATGTCTACAGAACCTGTTCTATTAAATGCTTAAACAAGTAGAGCCCGCCAAAAGAGTGGAGAGGGTGTCAGCAGTATGTTTGTGTTGACGACACTGATTACTTTGCCCTTCCTATGATCCGTCGGAACAATAACCCCCAAAAAACGGATCCTGTCTGTGGAGCATTTGCCTTTACTCGGTCAGCATTTGGTCAATAATCCATCAGTATTGCTAAAGCCAGAAAAAACAGGAGTGGATCCAAAACAGAGATGACACTTGAATGGAATATTTGATTGTCTTCTGTGTTTTGCACCCAATCAACTAGATTCTGGCTACCAAATCACAATCCAATTCTGATAGGACTGAACAGGCCTTACAGCTGCTACACAGACAGGATCTGTTGTGCATATCATTTTTCCGTTCTTCTAAAAAATCTGAAGTAGAATCAAATAAATGATGATGTCAGCCAGGCCGAAAGGCAAAATAGTGGCCCAATAATAAAGTGGGAAGGGTGTGAACAGCATGAGAAGTACACAGAGTGGCCCTATGACATAGTGGTGAGGTGGAAGCAGCATGAGGAAACCACAGAGTTGCCCAATGACAGAGTCTGGAAGTGGCAGCCGCATCAGGAAGAGGCCACAGAGAGGCACAATGACAGTGTGGAGGTGGCAGCAGCATCAAAAGGCCACAGAGTGGCACAATGACAGAGTCTGGAGGTGACGGTATCAGCAGCATCAGGAAGAGGCCACAGGGTGACACAATGACAGTGTGGAGGTGGCAGAAGCATCAGAAGGCCACAGAGTAGCAAGGTGACATAGAGCGGAGGTGGCAGCAGTATCTGTAGACCACAAAGTGGCAAGGTGACATATTGAGGAGGTGACAGCAGCATGAGGAGACCACAGAGTGGCAAAGTGACATAGTGTGAAGGTGGCAGCAGCATGAAGAGACCACAAAGTGGCAAGGTGACATTTTGTGGAAGTGGGTGGCAATACCAGTGCCAGCTGAAGATGATGGGTGAAAGAAGGAACACTTGGCATCAGATGTGTGGCATCAAGAGGGTGGCAGTATCAGAATAGTAGCTGAGGCAGACATCCAGAAGAAACCAGTCTCTTTTGTCAAAGTGTTGGTGTGGCACCATGGTGATCTAGTCTGATGCATCAGGAATTGCTGGGTGGAAAACCTGGCTGATTCACGCCTGATTCATCTTGACAAAGGTCAGTCTCTCCACATTTTGGGTGGACAAAGGTGAGTTCTTCTTGGGGTAACTATGGCCCCCGCTGCACTAAACACTTGCTCTAATGCCACACTACTGGCCAGGCAGGACAGCTTTTCCAGGGTAAACTCTGCTAGTTTCAGCCATAAATCCAGTTTGGCTGCCCAGTAGTCCTGCGGATCTTCAATGTGGGGTGGCAGGGTACTGTGCAAGTATGCCACCACCTGCTGGTTCATGTCCTGCTCCAGGTCAACCTGCTGCTGCTGGTAAGTAGTTTTTTCACTAGGTGGTTGAAGAAAGCTGCTCATCAGCACCAATAGACTTAAGTTGATGCTATTGGAGCTGGAATTGCTCCTATTCCCCCACCCTGCCACAGCAGCCTGTCACGGCTTTGCGTTTTTTGCCGTGACACTTTTGCCGAGCATGCTGGTTGCCGGTGGCAACATGTTGCTGTTTATGTATGTGTGTGCGCTTTCCCTTCTGGTGAGCACGGGGTTAAGGTGTGTGCTAGGTGAAGCGGGGTGTGGCCTATTGGCTCTTATAGTCATGGTGTTGAGAGTCTGAGGTCAGATTCACTTCAGCCTTTATTGGGGCTGGATACCATGCTCCTTTCTGGGCATTTTATCTGCCCAGTACTTGAGGGCCACCTTATGGGACATTGATGCTTATTGGACACATCTTCTGATGTCACTCCTTGGTGTTTGTTTCAGTTACCCCACCTCACTTGTATGTTTGGTGTGGGTTCATGATTGGTGTTGTTGGTATGTCTGGTTTGGTGTTTCATGTTTGGCCTGTTTGGTGTTTCAGGTCAGCATGGATGCCATACATATCCTTTGCATGTCCTTTCCTCCAGAAGGGGGTCTCTAGAGTTTCGCCATGGTTCATTCCGCATTGTGGTTTCTACTAGATTCTGTGTTGTGTTTGTGCTAGGCCCTGTCTGGTGTGTGTGTTTGGGCCTAGGATCCAGTGTTAGCGGCGAGGACGGCTCGAGTTCCCAGTGCAGCTGTGTCAGGTAGGTGTTCATGTTGGTCCTGTTGGCAGTGGAATTTTCTGCCTCAGGACACTTACCTGTTGTGTCGTCCGCGGCTGGCTGCTTTCATCCCCTTTGTTGCTAGGCATGTTGGAGAAGTTTTCTCCAACTTCTGACACCATATTGCAGAAGCCAATAGGGTCTGTAGGGCCCAGGTTAAAGAGTATGAGCCCCGCTACCATCGAGGGCGGCTCATACAGTCAGGAGGTCAGGGATAGGTTGAGGAAGCCTAGGAGGTTACCTCTTCCCTTTTCCTGGTGTTCAGGCCTGCTTCCCTATTTTCTCATGCTATACGGTGGGGAGTTTCCCCGACTCCCCATCATGATACAGCCATGGCATAGAAACATGAGCACAGAGGGTCCCCATGGTCAGACCTGCGAGAGGATGGACGATGGCGCAGGTAGGCAGCAGCCAACTGACTACATTGGATGTTTCTATAGTACTTCAGTTTAACCTCCCTCTCAGTGGGTGTAAAAAAGGCCCCTATTTTGTACCTGTAGCAAGGATCCAACAAGGTGGAGAGCCAGAAGTCATCCCTCTGCCAAATGGTGACAATTTGTCTGACCTTACGCAAGCAAGTGAGCATGCATTGCACCATTTGTGCAAGTGACTCGGAGGGATTCCCTGCCTCGATCTCCACTGCATACTGCCACAGTGTGTCTGGTTCCTCTGCCTCATCTTCATCATCTCTCTGTAGCTACTTTGGCTGCTCCTGCTCCTTCTCTCCTGTTATCTATGTAGAAAAACCACCCATTTCACTGCACATTGCTTGTGCTGTAATGTCCTCCTCCACCTCCTCCATATGTGTGCAGGGCTGGTACTGCCTTTTTGGCAAAGAAATTACTGCTTGGGTGAGTGCATGCCTACTGTTGTCTCTTGGCAATGGCTTCGGTGATCGATTGCTGATGGAATGACTGATGAGGAGTAGGAGCATCAGGACCAGCAGATGATGTGAAGGACAGACAGCTCCATTCGGCTGAGGTGGTGGAGCCTTGACTGCCTGAAATCGGCTGCGTGCCACTGGGTGATGCAGCTGTTGCTGCAGCAGGCTGGACCCCCACATCGTAGCCACGATTCTCCCAGGTCACTGTATGGTGACGCTGCATATTTTGACGCAGAGACGTGGTGAAACATTGGTACCCTGGACATGCTTCACCTTCGGCCCACAGCTTCTACAAATGGCCATGTTCACCTCCTCCGGTGGCTTAAAAAAAATCTGCCACACCACTGAGTAGGTGATTTTACCCCCAACACTCTGCACTAACTGACTGCAACCGCTGCTGCTTCCATGATTCTCTGCACCGCTACTTTCCAGGCAGGTAGGCTCCTGCAAAGCGTGTGGTCTATCCCGGGCATGTTTGGCTACCGACCTTTCCACTGCTGCCACCCTGCTGACTCCCGGTCATGCTAGCGACTTGCTGGCTCTGCCGCTGCCTCACAGACAAGCTGCCACCCTCTTCTCCCGATGATGATGAAGCCCCAAATTCAACCAGCTCCAAAGTGCGATTAGGTACATCATCATCATCAAGTACTGTCACTGATGTTCTTTCTCAACAGTCTCTGGGTCAGGAGCCTGACCACTCGCAACACCAGCTGCCACGCCACTCTCCTCACAACTTTTGCCTGCCTACCGGAGTAAGCGGCGGATGTCTCCTCGACATCTTGGCAGGCCAGTAGCTGCTGATTGTCTGATTGTCTAGTAGCTTGTCTTCACTGTATAGTGGAGCTGAGCCCACAGCATATAATACTTCTCTGGTTGAGGATACAGAAAAGGACAGAGGCAGGTTGAGGAAAGGTTAGGGCACAGGGCTTGCTTCCTGGCCATGCCAACTAAGGGTTGTGTCTGACGAATCCACCGACTCCTGTCTAAGGGTGTCTGATGTTACTTGGGACGAAGTGAATGACCGAGTCAGCTATTCAAGAACTGCTGGGTTGCTGGTCAAGACATGACCGCTAGATGACACCAGGAGCACAGGCCACTCGCTGCGACTCCTGCTGTGCCTACGCCAAAAACATTTAGGCCTCTGCCACTCCCCTGTGCAAGGCCTGGCACTTCTCTGTCTGACATACTGTTAGAGCAAACAATTAAATAAAAAGAAAATTAAAACACCCCAAAATAGTCTGTAATTTTCTCACTTCACCGCACAATGGCAAATAAGCCCTTTTTTCCCATTAATATACACAAAAAAGGCTTTAGAACATATAACTGCCCCGCTGACTGGCAAATAAGTTTTTGCCACTAATACACGCCAAAAAGGGCTTTAGAACATATAACTGCTCCACTAAATGTCAAATTTTTTTTTTCCAATAATACACGCCAAAAAGGGCTTTAGAACATATAACTGCACCACTGAACGGCAAATATATTTTTTTGCCACTAATACACGCCAAAAAGGTACTGTAATTCGAACATATAACTGCCCCGCAGAACAGCAAATAATATATATATTTTTTTTTCCACTAATACGAAAATTGCTTTTTTCCACCAATACAAGACAAAAAATGCTTTAGAGCAAATAACTGCACCGTACAAGGGCAAATAAGACGTATAAATATTTCCTTGTAATAAGCCCTTCTAATGGCTGTATCAAACAGCACTTGTATCCCAATAACAAGAACGGTTTTCTGGAATTAAAGAGCTGTATAATGGCAATTTGGATCTCCAGTCAGTGCAGCAAGGTGTAATAGGATTGTTCCTATTACCCAGGCTGTAAACTCTCCCCCTAAACCCTGTTCTGCATTATTACTGTGGAATTATTCCTCCCTATTCTTTCCCTGAACTTCTATACAGCAAAATAAAATAAAATAAAAGTTTTAAAGTCTATTCTACCATCGTCCCTAGCGCCTGCTGACGTCTCTCCCCACACTAAGTACAATGGAAAATGGCTGAATCCAATATGGCGGAGGCTATTTATAGGGCTGTGACATCACAGGGCTGGCTGGCTGCTGATTGGCTGCATGCATGGCATTGTGGGTGACCCCTCATTCCCAGAGTTCCTTGCTTCATGTCCTAACACATGCAGCCATTTTAGGAAAAAATATGATTCGTTACCACAAAGCGTGAGGAAATTCGGATTTGGTGTAAATCTAACTTTTCTTGAAAGTCGGATCAAATTCTTCTTCGTCAAGTACAATTTGCTTATCTCTAGACCCTGTGCCCTGCTGCTGTTAGGGACAGGTGAGTGTCCATGGAGATGGAGTCAGAGAAGTACCTGGTGTGGGAGCCAGGCCAACACAATTATGAGGGTCAAAAGGACCTGGCCTCGTTGCCGGGGTGCGGCCTCACTGCTGTCACAAAAAAACATTGACCTATTGGGCCTTGAAAGACATGTACTGTCACAGCCTATAAGAGCTACTGCAAGTGTCCACCATGGCGTGATTCTTGCCGTACAGCGAGAATCACAGGGAGTGGCCCATGTTGTCTATAAGAGTATAAGGCATGGATGGCTTTTTTGGGAGAAATAATGCCAGCTAGGTATTGTCTAGCAAATGGTACAGCAGCAACTGTACCACCAGCAACTTGGCTGGGTAGGAATTAAGCTTGCACACCTTCACATTGCTGGGCGTGTAGCATTGTTTTCTGGCCATGCATTCCGTTTTCGAGGGCAGATGATGGAGAGAAGGAGGAGTCTGAGCGGGAGAAGGTGAAAGGGATGATGACGATGTCAAAGACACTGTACTGCAAAGCCAGCCTCAGCTACTCACTTCTTACTCCCTGGCTGACAGCTTTCCCTGCCCTAATCTACACACACAATTTTTCTTTTTTCTAATTTTAGCCTTTTCCTTCAATGTCCCTGGCAATAGAATAAAATAAGCTTGATTGATATTTTCACTGTCCCTGACAGCCACATGAGCCACAGCCTAGCACAGTGTGACATTCTGCTTGTTCTGCTAGGGCAATTCCCTGCCTACTGCAGAACTGATTGGCTCATCCAGGCTGTCTCTCAGCATGGGAGCCAATCATGCTAAGCCCCACCTCCCATTTCCTTTTAGCATCATGTGAGTACTCTTCTTCCTCCTTAGTGTTTTTTTTTGCTGCCGACATGTGCAGTAAAATGACGTAAAGCTGCGTTTTACCGGATTCATCCAAAACAAACCTGAAAAGGTTCGGTTTCTTCCGTTATCTGAAAAAATATAAAGTTTGGACTGAACCTGTATCAGTATGAACTGGTTTGCTATCTTTAGCTCCAGGAGTCCAGATCACTAATTTATTTTTTTCTACTGCTCCCTATTCTGCTATTGTTTGCATTTAAAGATGTGCAGAAATACATAGTCAGGATTAAAATGCCCGTGTACTGCCCAGACCTGGGGTATCTGTAATTATTCAATGTTTTATACTGTATGTATTGCTATGTATTTTCATATATTGGCTGTTTTTATTCCAACAAGAGGCGGAATGGTTGACAATGGTTGGCAGAAACAGGGCTAACAACCATCTTTGTAGGAGGGGTTGGTCATGCCTCCTGCTAGGGTGGTGATTTCCAGCTCAGATAGTGAAAGAAGAGGTAGCACATGCCAGAGCTGCTTTTCCTAAGGACCCTATCTAATTCTTCTGAGAGACCATCATTCCACTGACATCATCAGATTCAAGAACACTGCTTCCAGAAAGTATCAGTGTGTCAAGAAATCGGAATGATCAACAAAATTTAATTTTTACAGACATTGCTGCACGTGAAGGACTATGGCTCCGACACCCATTACCTAGCTAGCAACCAAGCCAGTCAAACATCAGCCCTAAATTACACAGCGGAGACCAAAATCCAAAAAGTGTCTCCAAGTGCTATTAAATTACCGTTCACCATGCCTCCTCATCTGGTGCCAGAAAAAACACTTTGTACTTAATTCTATTGGATGTTTACCAACTTATATTAAGTACATAATATATACAGCCAGCTCGGAAGTTCTGCTGCAGATGCAAATCTGATATGTGTTTGTTGTAACTGACCGGTATCTAGTGGTGATACATTGCATTAAGTAACACAGCATATTTATGTATTGAAATGTACTGAAAATGGCCAAAAACAAAAAGTAAATTGAGGTTTTTGAAAAGAAAAGGGGTACAATTGTTTAGAGTTGGCAGAGAAAAGTATGCTATTGGGGTTCTGGAAAAGTCTATGAACGATAGGAACTTGAAGTTTTTCAAAATAAAAAGCTGGCTGACTGTCCATATACAGAAAAAAATGCATTGCAGCATTTTGTAGTGCAGAACTTGGCAGCAAGCTGTATGAAACAAGATTCAACTCAGAGTGACCAGCCCTTCATTCTCTATGCTTTGCTTTCCCTGATTAAATCCAAAAATCTGGCTTTATAAGACATACCCGATGATAAGACTTTTTCACAGATATTTTTCATCAGACCTCATATCAGAGTTTTAGATCAGACCCCGATAAATATCAGGACATCAAATCAGACCCCCATATCAGGACCTCACATCAGACCCCCATATCAGCCCTCCATGTCAGAGCCCCATCAGCCCTCAATGTAAGACTCCCATCAGACCTTATATCAGCCCTAAAATTTATTTCAGACCCCCATCAGACCTTATAGCAGCTCTCCATTTCAGATCCCCATCAGACCTCTTATCAACGCTCAATGTGAGACCCACACCAGACCTCAGACCAGCCCTCAATGTGAGACCCCCATAAGACCTCATATCTGCCCTTTATTTAAGACCCCCATCAGACCTCAGATCAGCCCTCATTATCAGACCCCCAAGAGTTCCTTGTCTGACCATCAGACCTCAAATCAAAATTAAATAAAAAACTCCTCTTACCTCTCAATCTCTGGCAGCACTCCCATGTCTTCTCCAGCCCGTGCTCATCTGACTGCATGCAGTGTCAGGTCATAGAGCACACACTATGGCCTGTTGCTGTATGGGAATTAAAAAAAGTGTGTCATATAAAGTGAAAAATATGGTATATCTCCCTATCTTCGTGTTAAAGAGTCTGAAAATAAGAGGGGGAGAGGGAGAGAGAAATTGAAAAAAACTGAGAAAAGATAGAGGAGACAATATGAGATCATTTTAAGGCCAGCTGGAGCACTTTTTGTTTGGATAAAATCAATTTGAGCCTGTATTGAATTTTTTGACCGATTCTTTTGAATCAAACCCTAAACGAATTAAAAAAAAAATTCAGTCATCTTTACTGTAGAGGACAATTTTCTTTGGTGTGAGGATGCCACCTGTAGCACTGAATACCATCTCCAACAGTATACTGTAGGTTGGTCAAGACAGTACACCAACTAAGCCAGTTCTGGTCACTGTTCCCGTCTATCATCTCAGAAGTCTGTGGGGATAGGAAACAGGGTGCACGCAGGAGAAAATGCACAGTACATCTGGTTGTTCAGGCAGGGCATATCCATTTGCTGACGTGTCTTTAAAAAAACATATGGCTGATGTGCCCTTGAAAATACTTTTTTATCATGTTCCTCAAACTGATTTAGTTACTGATGCTGGTGCTGCTGAAGCTTCTGTTATTTGTTGTAGCAAAAGCATCAGCATAAATGATTGGGACTCACCATGGGGTGGAGAGAATCCTCCTCGTAAAACACTTGGGCGGCAAGCTGGGTACAGAACATAACCTAGTAATACAACCATGTTCCCTTCCTTTAGGGAGGTATTAGGAAAAAAATTCTCTATTTTGCTATGGCTATCCAGTAGTCTTCATTTTGTCCGATGCTAACAATATGCTTGTCAGCACGTAAGCAACCGAGCATGCAGATTGTCATGCTTGAGGACCAAGTTCTTTCAGGCTGTACTCACACTGTGATTTTTGGCCAGTGTTCTCATATTCATCATCAGCATGTCTGTTCTAACAAATGTTAGCCTTATCCCCTAGCTGTGCCTGGAAAGACTCCATGCCCCAGTGCACCACAAACTCCTCCACCTCCAGTTGTAGGTACTCATCATCATCCTCCCCCACTTCCTCTTCCATGAAACTTTGTCAATACAGGTCTCGAACAACTATCGGGTGGAAGATGTTGTTCTTTCACCATTCCTTGTTGCAATAGTGTGTGCATTTGCTCCAATATCAGGAGCAGGGCACTGTTGATGTTGGTTTTGCATCTACTCACAAATCTGGCGGCTTTTTAGAAGAACCTGAGTACATGACATACATGCCTGAGCTCAAAATAACGCATGCCCCTTGTGCTTTTCTCATCAATCATGTAGTCATTGACAGCTTTACACTGCTTGTACAGATGCTCCAGCATATGTAAGGTGAAACTCCAGCAAGTTGAAACATTGCAAATCAAGCAGTGCAAAACCAGACAGTTCTTTTTTAAAAAGTGTTGCATCAGGAAATCTATCATGTACGCTATGAGAGTAGAATGTCTTATTTTCTCCAAATGCAAAGCAGCCACAATGTTTCTGCCATTGTTGCTGACCACAGTGCCCAGTTTTAATTGATGGGTAGACATCCGGCAGACATATGAAAGGAGAGAGGTGGAGTGAACTGTAAGTATGTTAATAGCAGCAGTACTGGTACATTGGTAGCCAACCCATCATTTCAGACATAATGGAGTACTTCAAGCTGCCATAGTACACTAAACTGACAGTGACATGTCTTTGATCATTCTATGAGTCTGGATTCTAAATGGAGTGCACCTTGTCAGCAAGATAAGAAAGCCAGGTCCCCATGAGCTGTAAGAGTGGGAGAGTTGAGGGTGGCAACTAAGTCAGAGAAACATCCAAGCAGCAGTAGCAGAATCAGAAGGCACACTCATCACGACTGCTGAGTAGAGACGAGTGCATTGATTCTAAACAAATCTAATTTGTCATGATTTAAAAAAAAAAATGAATCCAAAATGAGTTGTTTTTAAGAGGAATTACTCAAAATTGCAGCCACCATTTATCAGAAGAGAAGACAGAGAGGAAAGCATCTGCCAGTAAAATGGATAATGGGGGTCCGAAAGACAGGAGCGGACTAGCCATAGACCCTACCAGGATGATTCCCTGTGGACTGATGCCACCTGAGCCCTCCTCATGGCCTCTGCATTCTGTATTTTTTTTAACAACATTAATGACCTCATACATAGTATATTCCCGTTACAACATTCCTTGTAATTTTAATCTTTTATTAACAAATTAAATTTCGACAGCATATTCTTCTTTGTTGAATCAGTTTCTGTTGTTTTAAATTTGAATTTTTTCATAATCTTTCAGGGTTTTCTTTTTACTGACTCTGAGTTCACTCTCTCCCATATGAGTTGACTGTATATCTAGTAACATGTTTGCTTTTAAAGAGTAACTAAACTTTTATTTATTAATGTCACAAATGCCCTAAAAATATTTTTTTCTAATATACTTTATTTATTCATTTTGACTTCTTACTAAAGATATTTTCCCCTAAAGCCCTGATTTACATAAATTCACTCTTCTGGCACATCGCTGACTTGTTAGCTGTGTACGGAGTATATACACTGCACTATTTCAATGGGGCCGCAGAGATCGTAGTACGAGCAGGAACTGTTCATTGTTGCTCCTGCCTGTGCAGTCACCCCCCTTCCCCGGGGTGGCTAAATGCTGGCTTCGCACATTGGTAGCCTGCAACAATGTGATATGCCAGGATTAACTGGAGTGGGATACTGCCTGTGCCTGCTTTGCTAAGTAAAAGCTTGAAGCTTAAATGTAGAGATGAGATAACTTTTCATAAATTCGATTTGCCGCTTCAGCAAATTTTTTTGAATTTTTTTTTTCGATCAGAATTTATTTGCGGCGAGTAAAGTTAAAAAGCTGCTATTTCCTGGCTGCAGAGAGACTTTATAGTGGTGTAGAACACTGTGCCTTGCAGTAGCACGCAAAGGAAGTCTCCTTTGGTAGTGAAATAGTACTTTGAGTCTGTATGACATGCAGATGACAGGCGTTGCTCTCTTAGAATCACTGCACATTTCACTTATTTGGGCAGTCATGGGGCAAAAACTGACCAAATAACTCAAGTATGAACTCAGCTTTACTCAGCTTTACTCCTTTTACACAGTCTTCAGCTTATTCCACATAAATGTCTACAGAACCTGTTCTATTAAACGCTTATACAAGAACAGCCCCTGACAGAGTGGAGGGTGTCAGCGGTAAATTTGTGTTGACATCACTGATTATTTTGCCCTCTGATCCTTTAGAACAATACGCCTGATGGATCAGCATACGCCTTCATTCGGCCACCATTTGGTCAGTTTTATATCCAAAACAGAGATGACCAAGTCAACCATTCAATATCTGCAGGGCTTCTGGTCAAGACACGACCGCTAGCTGACACTTGGAGCTCAGACCTCTCGAAGTGACCCCTGCTGCCACAGCCTCTTACTCTGCTGAGACCTCTGCCTGCGCCATAAACATTTAGGTCTTTGCCACTCCCCTGTGCAGAGCCTGGCACTTCTTTGTCTGACATACTGTTAGATCAAATAAGTAAATAAATAAATACATAAATAAAAAGGAAATTAAAACACCCTAAAAAAGTCTGCAATTTTCTCACTTCACCACATAACAGCTAATAAGTCCTTTTTTTTCCTCACTAATACACGCCACCAGGGTTAAGCGAACAGGTCAGGAGCTTCATCACTGTCACTGGGCATGCGCCGAGCCAGTAACAGTGATGAAGCTCCTGCCCTCAGTCTCCAGTACATCACGCTGGAGCAGCCCTCAGTGAGTACTGTGCCTGTGCGAGAGTTCGCTCGGCCGTCAGGGAGGGGGAGGAGACGCTGTGGGCGGTTAGGTCTGCTTGTTGGAGGCGGCTTTGGGCACTGTAGGAGGGCGTTACTGGGCTCCAAAGGGGGAAGAAAAGGCCCCTCTTGGCACCTTTAGGCTTCATTTGCATAAAGATAAAAAGCGTTTTTTAGCAAAACTACCGCACAAATTACATAATAGAAAAGACAAGCCGATTCAAGGTACTGTGTTCTGCATGACTGGTTTAAAAGCTGAAATTGTGTAATCAGAGGTGACAGATTCCCTTTAAAATAACATAAAATAGAGAAAAATAATAAATAACCATTCTAAACTTCAGCCCAAGTGAGTGACAGTGGCACCTGTCACCCAGCAAACAGAGGATGTGGCAGCAATGCCACCACATCTATCATTGTCACCAAGAATCTCCACCAAATCCCATGAAAGTGTTTAGCTAACAGCTATCCATCTCCCAAACACTGGAGACAAAAAGAAATAGAAAGAGGAAGTCCCCCCTACTCATGGCTCTGAATGCCTTATTTCAAACTTCCTGGTCCTTTGAAATGCTGTCATTCTGTCTGATGGACAGTTTTAAAAACCTTATGGCGGTGGCTGTCCCACAGTACGTGTATCCCAGCCGCCGCTACTTTTGCAGGCAAGCCATCCCTTCCCTGCACAACCTAGTAGCGGACAAAATCAGGTGTGCACTGCGCAACGCTATCTATGGCAACGTCCACATAACCAACAACATAGTGGGTAAATATAGCGGCTGGCCCAGAGGCGGATGGCATTTTTGCGAATGTCCTTCCGCCCCTGACGATTGCTGAGCATTTCTCTTTGTATCCTGTTACCTCCTCCTCCTCTACCACCCCCTCATCCACTCAGCGTAACACCTTCACCACCCACAGCAGCACAGCCAGGGCAAATGACAGCAGTCTGTTTTAAAACTTGTGTGTTTGTGGGAAAAAACCCAAAACGCGCAGGGCCTGTGGACAGGCATGGAACAACAGACGATGATTGGTTGATGCTATTGAGCCTTCAGCCCGGCCTGGTGTTGTGCGCTAAAGGGGCAAAATGTAATAGCAGGTCTGGGCCTAGCCGGTTTGACACACATCCCCTGCATGCCACATGTGCTGAATTTGGGGTGCAGAAATTCCTAAAAACCAGACAGTGAAAATCAATTCAGTTAATCGAACACACACAACATCCCCCCCCCCTTTCACTCAAACCATTAACAAACTATTAATGAATTTACTTAAAAACATATTAAAATAACTATAATGCAGCTAAAGTAACTATATAAATAAACAAAACTATATACTCGCCTTATCTTTAACTTAAAGAGGACCTTTCACCTATTTAAAAACTAAACACTAACTATATCTGTGGGCAGAGCGGAGCCCAGGGGTCCCCCTGCACTTACTAGTATGTCTGGGCCTATACCAGGCGAACGGAGCGGCTCCCAGACATACTAGTAAGTGCAGGGGGACCCCTGGGCGCCGCTCTGCCCACAGATATAGTTAGTTTTTAGTTTTTAAATAGGTGAAAGGTCCTATTTAAGGCCAGCCAATTACAAGTGTCTTAGAGGGTGGGTTCCTGCACCAACATAGGCCCTGGCCTGGAACACAATTGTCCAGCGAGGGCACAGTTCTGGAGGATGAGGAGGAGTAGGAGGAATGCTGGGGGATACAGAGGTCACAGACGAGATACCTCCCTCAAAGAGGATAGCTAGTCCTTGCCTCTGGGCAGCCTGGCAGACATGAGCGACAACATGCTGCAGTGCCTGCGCAATGACCGCCCAGTTACTGCCACATTCTAACTTGTGCTGCTTACTGGGTGGCCACTCTGCTGCATCCACGTTACAAGGACAACGTGCCATCCTTAATTCCCTCACTGGAGTGTAATAGGAAGATGAGCCCGCTAGTAGACACGCTGCTGATGGCATTTACACCTGACACCGGTGACTCAGTGAAAGCACAAGGTGAAGGCAGAGGAGGAGGAGGAAGAATTTGCCAATGCAGCTGGGTCACCACCAACACCTCAGAAAGCAGGTTTATCAATGGCAAAATGTGGAAAAGCTTTGTCATCACGCCACAACAACCTGCACCACAAGCAGATCTGAAACATCTTAGCAGGAGACAGCATTTCAGCAACATGGTGGAACAGTACACGTACTGACTGATGGGTCTGCCTAGGGGAATAGCTACAGGGGAAGCAGGGGAAGCAACTGCTTTGGGGCCATGACCTAGAACGGGCCCATCCAGGAGGATGATGAGGAGGACTAACAGTATTAGACAATAAAATTTTATACAGTGGCAGTATAGACAGTGTAGAAAGCTAATGGAACAGCTGCTGGGCCTGGTCTAAGAGAGCGATCTTTCGTAGCCACAGGCATGGAGGCATCAAAGGAAGGGGTTGCACAAAAAGTACTGGGGAAGGGGGGCCCCATTCAAAAATTTGATGTGGTGCGCAATCATTTCTAGCTACGCCACTGGGTCTGGCTCATTCAACTTCTGGATCTTCAAATTGGGCACATGTCCTGAGGTTTCTCTTTACTCCTTGGTGGTGCTGGCCTACACTGCAGCCACTGTATTGTCTGAACGTGTGTTTAGCATGGCTGGGGGCATTATCACAGACAAGTGCAGCCGCCTGTCTACAGACAATGTTGGCAACTAAGCTTTCGTTTATTAAAAAGAACCAGGCATGGATCCCACGGGACTTGTTTGAACCTTATGCAGTATAGACATGTATACCGGCCTCACCCAACCATTGTTGTAAAAATTAAAAATAAAAAACCAGTTATTGGAGACTACCTTTGGCTTCACAGCCCAAAAAGGCTTCATTTCATGCAAGAATGTAACCGCCAATTGTAAGTTCTCTGTCAGTTATGCAGTGCAGGGGATTGTACCTGGCAAAAATGGTAATATTTCACCCAACAATTTAAAATCTATCCTTTGCAGGACAGTATTAAACTTGTCCAGCCACAGCTGAAACCAATGATTTACGGTATTGCTAGTTTGGCAATTGAATTTTACCCCAGAACAAAAGCTATTCTTTGACGGACACTATGAAACTTGTCCAGTCACAGCTGAAACCCCAGATTTACTGTATTTCAATTTTTGCAACTGATTTTCACCCCAGAAAAAAATATATCCTTTGACGGACACTATGAAACTTGTCCAGTCACAGCTGGAACACTAGATTTACTGTATTTCTATTTTTGCAACTGTATTTCAACACAGAACAAAATCTATCCTTTGACGGACACTAGGGAAATTGTCCAGTCACAGCTGGAACACCAGATTCAGGGTATTTCTATTTTGGCAATTGAATTTCACCCAAGAAAAAAATATACCCTTTTACGGACAGATTTAAACTAGGCCTGCAACAGCTGGAACACCAGATTTACTGTATTTCTCTTTGTGCTACTGACTTTCACTCCATAAAATAATATATCCTTTGACGGACACTAGGGAAATTGTCCAGTCACAGCTGGAACACCAGATTCAGGGTATTGCTATTTTGGCAATTGAATTTAACCCCAGAACAAAATCTTTCCTTTGACGGATACTATTAAACTTGTTCAGTCACAGCTGGAACCAATGATTTACGGTATTGCTAGTTTGGCAATTGAATTTTACCCCAGAACAAAAGCTATTCTTTGACGGACACTATGAAACTTGTCCAGTCACAGCTGGAACAACAGATTCAGGGTATTGCTATTTTGGCAATTGAATTTCACCCCAGAAAAAAATCTTTCCTTTGACTGATACTATTAAACTTGTTCAGTCACAGCTGGAATACCAGATTTACTGTATTTCTATTTTTGCAACTGTATTTCACCACAGAACAAAATATATCCTTTGACGGACACAAGGGAAATTGTCCAGTCACAGCTGGAACACCAGATTCAGGGTATTGCTATTTTGGCAATTGAATTTCACCCCAGAAAAAAATATACCCTTTTACGGACAGATTTAAACTAGGCCTGCAACAGCTGGAACACCAGATTTACAGTATTTCTATTTTTGAAACTGAATTTAGCCCCAGAAAATAATATATCCTTTGACGGAGACTATTAAACTTGGCCAGCCACAGCTGAAACCACTGATTTATGGTATTGCTATATTGGCAATTGAATTTCACCCCAGAAAAAAATATACCCTTTTATGGACAGATTTAAACTAGGCCTGCAACAGCTGGAACACTAGATTTACTGTATTTATATTTTTGCTACTGACTTTCACCCCAGAAAATAATATATCCTTTAACGGACACTAGGGAAATTGTCCAGTCACAGCTGGAACACCAGATTCAGGGTATTGCTATTTTGGCAATTGAATTTCACCACAGAACATAATCTTTCCTTTGACGGATACTATTAAACTTATTCAGTCACAGCTGGAACACCAGATTTACTGTATTTCTATTTTTGTAACTGATTTTCACCCCAGAAAAAAATCTTTCCTTTGATGGACACTATGAAACTTGTCCAGTCACAGCTGGAACACTAGATTTACTGTATTTCTATTTTTGCAACTGTATTTCACCACAGAACAAAATATATCCTTTGACGGGCACTAGGGAAATTGTCCAGTCACAGCTGGAACACCAGATCCAGGGTATTGCTATTTTGGCAATTTAATTTCACCCCCCAAAAAATATACCCTTTTACGGACAGATTTAAACTAGGCCTGCAACAGCTGGAACACCAGATTTACTGTATTTCTATTTTTGCAACTGTATTTCACCACAGAACAAAATATATCCTTTCACGGGCACTAGGGAAATTGTCCAGTCACAGCTGGAACACCAGATCCAGGGTATTGCTATTTTGGCAATTGAATTTCACCCCCCAAAAAATATACCCTTTTACGGACAGATTTAAACTAGGCCTGCAACAGCTGGAACACCAGATTTACTTTATTTCTATTTTGGCAATTAGATTTCACCCCAGAAAAAAATATACCCTTTTACGAACAGATTTAAACTAGGCCTGCAACAGCTCGAACACCAGATTTACTGTATTTCTATTTTTGCAACTGTATTTCACCCCAGAAAATAATATATCCTTTGACAGACACTAGGGAAATTGTCCAGTCACAGCTGGAACACCAGATCCAGGATATTGCTATTTTGGCAATTCAATTTCACCCCAGAAAAAAATATACCCTTTTACGGACAGATTTAAACTAGGCCTGCAACAGCTGGAACAATAGATTTACTGTATTTCTATTTTTGAAACTGAATTTCACCCCAGAAAATAATATATCCTTTGACGGACACTTTTAAACTTGGCCAGCCACAGTTGAAACCACTGATTTATGGTATTGCTATTTTGGCAATAGAATTTCACCCCAGAAAAAAATATATCCTTTGCCGGACACTATTAAACTTGTCCAGCCACAGATGGAACACCAGATTTACAGTATTTATATTTTTGAAACTGAATTTCAACGCAGAAAAAATTATATATCCTATGACGGACACTATGCAACTTTTCCAGTCACAACTGGAACACCAGATATACGGTATTGCTATTTTGGCAACTGAATTTCACCCCAGAAAATAATAAATCCTTTGCCGGACACTATGAAACTTGTCCAGTCACAGCTGGAACACCAGATTTACGGTATTTCTATTTTGGCAACTGAATTTCACCCCATAAAATAATAAATCCTTTGCCGGACACTATTAAATTTGGCCAGCCCCTGCTGGGACACCAGATTTACGGTATTTATATCTTTGAAACTGAATTTCAACGCAGAAAATAATATATCCTATGACGGACACTATGAAACTTGTCCAGTCACAGCTGGAACACCAGATTTACGTTATTTCTATTTTTGCAACTGAATTTCACCCAAGAAAAAAATATATGTTTTACCGGACACTATTAAACTTGTCCAGTCACAGCTGGAACACCAGAAATACGGTATTTCTATTTTGGCAACTGAATTTCACCCCAGAAAATAATAAATCCTTTGCCGGACACTATTAAACTTGGCCAGCCACTGCTGGGACACCAGATTTATGGTACTGCTATTTTGGCAATTAAATTTCACCCCAGAAAAAAAAATATCCTTTGCCGGACACTATTGAACCTGGCCAGCCACAGCTGAAACCACCGATTTATGGTATTGCTATTTTGGCAAATAAATTTCACCCCAGAAAAAAATATATCCTTTGCCGGACACTATTGAATCTGGCCAGCCACAGCTGAAACCACCGATTTATGGTATTGCTATTTTGGCAATTGAATTTCACCCCAGAAAAAAATATATCCTTTGCCGGACACTATGAAACTTGTCCAGTCACAGCTGGAACACCAGATTTACGGTATTGCTATTTTGGCAATTGAATTTCACCCCAGAACAAATTATATCCTTTGCCAGACACTATTAAACTTTGCCAGCCACTGCTGGGACATCATATTTAGGGGATTTCTCTTTTGACAATTGAATTTCACCACAGAAAAAAATCTATCCTTTGCCAGATAGCAGACAGTATTACACTTGGCTAGCCACAGCTGGAACACCAGATTTAGGGGATTGCTATTTTGGCAATTGAATTTAACCCCTCAATAAAATATAGACATTTCTATCCTGAGTTTCTAGGGGTGACAATATGCACAGCCAAGCCCCTGATGTAGGATATAGCAAAAAAAAAAACTAGTATTGATGGATTGATGGACTTGGTGGCAGCTTGTGCTTGTGCACCACAAGACACAAAATGGCCGCCGATCACCCCAGAAAAAGTGACAGAAAAACGCTCTGTGCAGCCTAAAAACCAGTGAGCAATTAACTAGCAGAAGTTGAATGTTTCACAGCTGTAGATCGATCACTTCATTAGGTGTTTTAGCTGAGTTTTCCCTGTCTAATCTTGCCCCCACAGCAGCGTCCTATCCCTACACTAATTTGCCATTTTGTATTATCTGCATAATGCAGGCATTTCCGGATGGCCTCAAACCGTGAGCGTGTCATGCACTAGGCCCATGTGCAGCACGAGGCCCCAAAATGTCCTGATCTTGGCTGCACTGACCGTGGTCCAGCCACCGGGCCTAGTCAAAAAAAAGCCTGGGTTTTGAGCAACGAACTGTTGGGCGAACAGGTTCGTCTGCTCGACCATCAGGTTCCCCAATGGGTCACTGAAAAAAGACTAAAAAAGTCAATTTCAGTGAAGCCCACTGTGGGAATCTGGATTCCTGGATTGCCAACAAAATCCGGAATTGCAGGCTCAAAGTCCACTGGGGTACACCAGCTAAGTTCACTGGTAAGGGGCTCCGGTGTTGGGCTGTTCGTACTGGTGTGGGCCACGGGGTCCCTAGCATTTGGGGACCCTGGCTCCACCTTGGGGGCTCATCATCATCAGATAATGATGAGAAGATGCGGATGACAAGAGGAACGTGAGGTCATCCTCATCCTCACTGGGGCTCTCAGAGTCGGAGAGCATCTGGGCATATGCCTCCGCAGCCGAGAACATCCGGCAGGCCATGGGTATGTGTGTGTGCATGTGTATGTGTGTGCGTGGAAAACTTTATTTATTTTGCATATGTGTGGGGGCACGGGTGTTCACGTTAAAAGTGGTAAAAAAAAATAGTTCAAACTCAAGGATTAGCGGTAGAAAGCTGATCAGCGGTGGGCTATGTGCTAACAGTGGCCGGACGCTAAAAAGTGCCGGCCACAGTCAGCGCATGCACAAAAAAAAAAATGTGTGTGTCTGGGAGGGGTTGGTCAGCACCCGTGGAGGGTCTAGGGTCGCACAGCTAAGTGCTACCCCAGGCACCGGAACAAGGTGCCCAAGTCCAAAAAAAAACTTTTTTCCTAAACTAACTGTCCCTTACTTTCCCTTCCCAAATATACCCTCTCCCTTACTTTCCCTGTCCTACCTGAAGGTGTTGCTAGGGATGCAGGTGGTGCTGGGGATGCAGGTGGTGCTGGGAGTTTCAGGTCCGCTGGGGTCCTCTGGGGATGACACTGGAGCCTGGTTCCTAAGTCAAGAAAGAAAAACACTTTTTTTTCCCTACCTGACTTTCCCTCACTATCTCTGCCCAAATATTCCCTATCCCTTACTTTCCCTGCCCTACCTGAAGGTGCTGCTGGGGACGCAGGTGCCGCTGGGGACGCAGGTGCGGCTGGGAACACAGGTGCGGGTGGGGACGCAGGTGCAGGTGGGGACACAGGTCCGGCTGGGGATGACACCAGAACCAGGTGCCTAAGTCAAATTTTTTTTTCCTACCTAACTTTCCCTCATTATCCCTGCCTAAATATTCCCTATCCCTTACTTTTCCTACCCTACCTGAAGGTGCTGCTGGGGATGCAGGTCCAGGTGGGGATGCAGGTCCAGGTAGGGATGCAGGTCCGTCTGGGGATGCAGGTCGGCCTGGGGATGCAGGTCCGCCTGGGGATGCAGGTACGGCTGGGGATGCAGATCCAGGTGTGGATGCAGGTCCAGGTGTGGATGCAGGTCCAGGTGTGGATGCAGGTCCAGGCTGATTATGCAGTTCCAAGCTGGGGATGCAGGTCCTCGATGCTCGATCCAGGCGACTTGCGACAGGCTCCTCTCTTCTCTGCATCGCTGTAACAAATGGGAGGGGAGACTGGAGCGGCATCAGTTTGAATCTGCTGCCACTGCCGCGCCAGCCAATAAAATTCAAATACCGCCACCACCACCCCCAAAGCTAGGACGGTGATTGATGGTGTGTTATCACACCATCGATCACCGTTCCTTTCCGGTTCATCGGGTCACCGGAGACCCGAATCGACCGAAAACGCAACAAACCACAGGTTTGAATTGACCTGCGGTTTGTTGCGATCGCCGATGCGGGTGGGTCACCGGACCGCCCCTCGGCATGTGAACATGGTTCCTGCTGCACGAGCGTTTTTTTGTTGTTTTTTTTATGTGATTTTACTTCGGGCGTATGGGTACGCCCTGTGTCCTTAAGGACTCGGACATCAGGGCGTACCCATACGTCCTATGTCCTTAAGAGGTTAATTGTCCAGTTTGGATTGAGGAGGCCTTTTTCAAACTGCTAGAAAAATTACTAAATGAGCAAATTTGGGTCAGGAAACGCGTTAGAATAAAGCAAAATTACTTCTGGCTGGCGGAGAGAGATGGCGGTCTCTCTCTCCCATACTTCCAAGGTTATTATATCGCCGCTCAAATTCAGTGTATGGGAGAAGGAGACGCCCAGGGCAAAAGAGGATGTCTCCGCCCAAGGCAAAACTAGCAGCAGCGCGTGCGCCGGTATCGGGGGCTACAGCTGGCGAACGGAGTGGCACCCAGGGATACAAGTAAGTGCAGGGACATCCCTGGGTGCCGCTCTGCATGTACATAGCTTTGACTAACAAACTTTGGACCAGTGAAAGATCCTCTTTAAGATATGGCACAAAATGAGGAATATAGTAGGTATATCCCATAGTCTATATTTTACCCCAATTTGGCATAATGTACACTTGGGTGAATAAGCAGCCACACAGGCGCAGAACTATTGGAAGTTAAAAGGGGTTTTAACACTAATACACTATCACAATTAGTTACACAAGGACAATAAAATCCTTTGGAGACTTTAATATCGGGTTCAGATCTTTCACCACTTTGTAAGTTTAGATATATACAAATTCAACATGCATTTATTAGCACGAACGATAAGGGATATAACAAAAATTTTGGGAGTTTTGTTTTGAGAATAAAGAGAGTCTATTCTCTATTGCTATATATATATATATATATATATATATATATATATAAAATAGAATTTGGGCAGAGTTAGCTACAGTAATAAGTTTTAATAGTGAGGTCAAATGGGAAAGGGATCTAGGAAATAACGATTCACTGAATTGGGGTAAGATATATAAAAATATTAAGAAATCCTCTATATTTAGTAGACGTCGATTTATATTTATAATTGTACATCGACTCTATTATACTCCTTCAACTCTGTCCAAAATATATGGAGATAGGGCTGATAGATGCTTGAAATGTAATGGTGAAGCAGAAGACTATTGCCACTTATTTTGGAATTGTCCATAGATACAATATTTCTGGTTACAAGTCTATAGCAAATTGAGGAGCTACCAGACACAGAAATTAGACCCCCTTATAGAACTCTCAATATTTGGGCTGCTTCCGAGTAGCATCAAAGCCAAGGAAGAAAAACATAAATGGCTAATTGGTTTTCAAGTTGCAAGGAATCTAATAGTAAAGAAGTGGGGTTCAAAGGATATCCCCGATATTATGGAATGGAGAAATGTTATGAATCGAGCTTTAGAATATGAACGGCTCAGACAAATCGATTAGATACATAAACGGGTGTAGGAAGCGGGGGGGGGGGGTCGTATCCCCCCCAGGAAATAATGCGGGGGGGACAGTTATGTTGAAATCCTCCCCAGCGGCAGCAGGACAATGTGTGCGGCGGTGGCGGGGCACAGGGAGATGAACGCTTCCATTGTGGAAACGTTCATCTCCATAGTCATCTGTATCACCATCCTCAGGACAGAGATACAGATGGATGCTGCGGAGAAGGACAGGCAGAGGCATCTCCCTTCCCTGCTCCTCCCGTACAGCGCGGGACACAGGCCGGAAGAGGCCTGCATCACATACATCGCTGTGATGGATGGAGGTAAGTATAAGTGTCTTGTTTTGTGTTTTTTTCTTTTTAAAACCAGACCCACTGGCCCATAAGGGGGGGGGGGGGGAGAGATATGTGGGTGTGGCTTGAGGGTGGGCAGGGGCACAGGGGCCCCATAAGTGCTGCCCCCCCCCAGATTTTTGGGGCTTCCTACACCCATGGATACATATGTTAGAACACAAATCAATGATAACGCGGGGAGGTGGGATGGGTTTGTGGATAACAAGATTATAAAGTATAAGTATTTGTTGGATTGTACGTAAAACAAGGAATATGTCTGACAAGTTTTATATCATTGCTGTCTGACAATAATGATTGTAAAAATTAAAAGTTTCAATAAAAAAAAGAGCTGGAGCATGTGCAGCAAGAGGAGGATAACGCAGAGGCCTTGACGTATTATCCATGTGCCTGCTACATTGATGTATGATGATTATCCAGCTTAATTTATGATCATGACTCCTTCTTATGACACTATTCAGATGGCCAAGAGGCTTTTAATGTTTACCCACATACACTTTACACTTGCACTATGGATCATTACTATATATATATATATATATAATGCACTTTATTTGAATTCATATGCACAATATTTGTACTGAATCATGTTGATACTGTATGCGAATTGAATTATGGTGATGTTTTATGTATACTATTAAAGAGGACCTTTCATCACTTTAAAAAAAAAAAGATGGTTGACGCTATTTATAGGGCTGTGACATCAAAGGGCTGGCTGGCTGCTGATTGGCTGCATGCATAGCATTATGGGTGATCCCACCTTCCCAGAGTTCATTGCTTCATGTCCTCACATGTGCAGCAGCCATTTTAGGAAAAAATGTGATTCGTTACCACGAAGCGTGAGGAAATTCGACTTCGGTGCAAATCAATTCCTGAAATCTGACGGTCCGTACTGTGAAAAAGTAGTGCATGCACTCCATAGTGCTTCCGTGGGTTCTGATCCATGCTTCTGCACCTCATCTCTGGGTTTGCGGACCCATTCAAGTGAATAGGTCCGCATCCGTGATGCCTGGTGCACACGGCCGGTTCCCCCGTGTATTGCGGACCTAATGTATGCGGGCCGCAATATGGCCACCGCGGGGCAACGGCCGTGAGCATGATCCCTTATACAGCTTTGTAATTCCATCAAACCGTTCTTATCAGGGAACAAGAGCTGATTGATGGAGGCATTAACATGGTTTATTACAAGGCAATATTTCTATGTTGTATTTGCCCTTGTGCGGTGCAGTTATATGTTGTAAAGCCTTTTGTGGGGTGTTTTAGCGTAAAAAGAAACACATATTTGCTGCTCAGAGGTGCAGTTATCTATGATAAAGCCTTTTGTGGGGTGTTTAAACATAATAAGAAAAAGTATATTTACCGCTCAGCTGTGCAGTTATTTCTTGTAAATCAGAATTAACAGGCTACCACCATAATAGGTATAAAATGATCCTTTCACATTTATTGATATACATAAAATAAAAATAATAAAAATAATAAAAATCTATATAAAACAGTAATCATAAAATTAAAAGAGAATAAAAGCTGAAAAGGTTCAACAGAAAAAACAGAGGTCCTTCTAGCGTTATTTCAAAGATCCAGGGTGTACAAGCCCTATGAAAGGGGATATGTGCACTTAGTTTCCTGTGGGTAACTTTGAGGGCTCACAGTCTCTCTTTGGGGCTGTTCTTACTGCGCAGTAGTTCAGTGATATTGATCATATCTCCTGTAAATAGCCCTAATATGTAGAAAGGTGCAATTTGTATAGTATAGTAACAACCAGTGGATTCCTTTGGTTTATAGCATCTACAGTTGTGTTAAAAATTATTCAACCCCCAATGCTGTAAAGGGTTTTAGGGAATTTAGTGTACATTTGTAATTGTGTTCAGAATGAAATCTTACAAGGACTTTTTAAAGAACCAAATGCAACTAAAATGACATCAATTGTTTTTGTAATACAGTATTAAATGTTTTTTTTTGTGATTTCTTCATTGACACAATTATTCAACCCCTTAAAGACGACCACTCTTAAGAACAGAGGTTCATTCCAGTGTTTTCGATCAGGTATTGAAAACACCTCTGGATGTCAAGGAGCAGCAATCAAGCATAATAAGCACCAATACGGCAGATGTAAAATGACTGTGATACTCAGCTCCTTCTAGACATTTACTGGTGTGTTTACAAACATGGTGAAGTCAAGAGAATGGTCCAGGAAGACAAGAGAAGAGGTGATTTCTCTTCACAGGAAGGGCAATGGCTATAAGAAGATTGCAAAGATGTTAAACATACCAAGAGACACCATAGGAAGCCTCATTCGCAAATTCAAGGCAAAGGGCACTGTTGAAACGCTACCTGGTCATGGCAGAAAGAAGATGCTGACTTCGACTGCTGTGCGCTACCTGAAGCGCAAAGTGGAGAAAAGTCCCCGTGTGACTGCTGAGGAACTGAACTAAGAAGAGTCGACTGCAGTAAGCCAAAAGTCATGTGGACAAACTACAAAAGTTTTGGGATAATGTTCTGTGGACTGATGAAACAAAATTAGAACTGTTTGGGCCCATGGATCAACGCTATGTTTGGAAGAACAAGGCCTATGAAGAAAAGAACACCTTGCCTACTGTGAAGCATGGCGGGGGGTCAATCATGCTTTGGGGCTGTTCTGCTTCTACAGGTACAGGGAAGCTTCAGCGTGTGCAAGGTACCATGAATTCTCTTCAGTCCCAGGAGATATTGGATGAAAATGTGATGCAGTCCGTCACAAACCTGAGGCTTGGGAGACGTTGGACCTTTCAACAGGACAATGATCCCAAGCATACCTCCAAGTCCACTAGAGCATGCTCTGGTGGGCTTAAAGAAAGCAATTGCAGCGCGCAAGCCTAAGAATGTGACTGAACTGGAGGCTTTTGCCCATGAAGAATGAGCGATAGATAGATCTCTGCAAGACACTTGTGTCAAGCTATGCTTCACGTTTAAAAGCTGTTATAACTGGAAAAGGATGCTGTACTAAGTACTAAGATTGAATGTCACTTGGGGGTTGAATAAAACTGATAATGATGTGAGCACAGAAAAGACATTTGTGGTTATTTCATTATAAATGTTATGTTTTATTTGGCTGACTTACAAGCGCCTCTTTGATATAATTGTAAACAAGATGACTGAAATGATCAAAATCAATGTCAAACTGGCCAAAACACTCAATTTCAGTGGGGGTTGAATAATTTTGAACACAACTGTAGATTCCTATGATTTTTGTATATACAGTCCAGCTTTTGAATGAAAGGGTCCGGACTTTATTTCAAATCCTGGACCGCGTGCTTGGTGTATAGGCACGGCACACAACAATGCAGGTAAGTGTACTCTTACCTCCGCTTGTCTTCAAATAGTTGTTTGGTTACATACCCAGCATTAATTCTTTGGTTTTCTGCTCCGTCTGCTTCTACTGACGAACTCGTTAATCTGAGCGCTGGCGTGTCACGTGATTTGCAGCGGGATCTCAATGTGGATCATGTGACAGGATCTCACGAGAGTTAGTACGTTAGGTTATTAAAGGTACTTATAATATCCGAAGTGCTTGGGTTTATAGTAAATAGTTTATAAAATGACTGTACAGTCGATCTGTTCGGAGGCCTCCTTATATTCTGTGGTCCTATGGGAGTTAAAAGCTTCAGTACAAGCAGACAGAGCAGAAAACCGAAGAATTAACGCTGGGTATGTAACCAGAGGGGCATTTCTATAGTTGAGGGCAAAAACCTGTATTGTGGTGCTATAGAGAACACTTGTGCATACAACGCACAAATCCGTATTTTAAATTTCAGCAGTGACACACTGCATTCCTGTATTTTGGGGAAATAAACCGTTATTGTTGGTCCACAGACCAGTTTTGCATACAACGCACAAATAGCTATTTTAAATTTCAGCAGTGAAATACTGCATTTGTGTATTTTGGGGAAATAAAACAGTATTGTTAGTTCACAGAGCAGTTTTACATACACCGCACAAATGCCTATTTTACATTTCTGTAGTGACATACCGCATCCCTCCTGGCCGGTCAGAACCCGACTTTTCTAGCGAACGGGAGGCTTTGCCTCAGAATCTGCCGCCTCAGGTTTGTTTAGTTGGGGCTTAAAAATTTATATTTCTTTTTCAACTTTGTTTGTTTGATAATAGGAGTTAGTTCCTATACATCTTGCAAATTGTACTTCGCTTGTTTGTCGCATGGAAAGTTATTCAGTTTGTACGCAGTAAAGGAACAGTTACCCGGGCTGCATGTGACGTCATGATTGGAGATCGGACGCAGTTGTTGTTTGTTCGGGCCTATTGCTGTAGCTGTTCCTTGCCATGTGACTCCCCCTCCCCCGTTGCATACAACGCACAAATACCTATTTTAAATTTTAGCTGTGAAATACTGCATTTGTGCATTTTGGGGAAATAAACTGTTATTGTTGGTCCACAGACCAGTTTTGCAGACAACGTACAAATACCTATTTTAAATTTCAGAAGTGACATACTGCATTTGTGTATTTTGGGGAAATAAACCAGTATTGTTGTTCCACAGAGCACTTTTGCATAGAACTCTGAAAACCTATTTTAATATTTAGCAGTGACATGCTGCATTTCTGTAGTTTGTTGCAATAAACACTGGTTTTGTGCTACATAGCAGATCTGAGGCCTACCCTGTATTTCAGTCATTTTAAGTAACCTTTTGAACTCCACATTTACATAGTTGGTTGCAAACACACTGGTTTTTTAAACCGTTAACTTCTGCATTTACATTGTTGGTTTGAAAGATCACATTTTTGGTGATAGTAAATTAATTGTATTTAATTGCTTCGTTACATTGTTGTGTGACCTAAATAAATTTATTCTATTAATGACACGGGCACTGCCTTACTGTCAGTGAACTTAATTGTTGACTATTGGCAGTTAAATTGACACCGGAGATAAACCGTCTGTAAGTTTGGTGGCTGAACGCAAAAATTGAGGAGAACATCAAATAAGGGACATGGGCATGGTCGTGGTGGTGTTGGTGGAGCTCCTGTTGCTGGGAGAGGACGTGGCCATTCAGCGCCAACTACAGGTCCAAGTGAAACACCTTCCTCAGGTGCTAGTAGGCGACAGAATCTGCAGCATTAGTTGGTAGGCCCGAATGCTGCTCTATGCATGGTGAGGCCAGATCAAGTACAGGCGATAGCAGATTGGGAGGCTGACAGTTGCGCCAGTTGCTTCACAGTATCTCCTACCGAGTCCTCTGCAGAAAGCTCAGAGTTGGCACCTGCAGTCCATGCCCATCAGTCTTTCACTTCACCCCCTTGCAAAGCAGCCAAGCAGCCTGAGCTCCAAGTTATGCAGCAGACTCTTATGCTTTTTGATGACTCTGCTGGCAGGGTTTCCCCGGACCATCCACCTAGCCCTGCCCCAGAAGTGGAAGACATTGAATGCACTGATGCTCAACCACTTATGTTGCAGGATGAGGACAAGGGAAGACCACCGCAGCACGTCTCTGATGATGACGAAACACAGGTGTCAACTGCTGCGGCTTTCTGCAGTGTGCAGACAGACGAGGAGGGCAGGGGTCAAGAATTGATTGAAGATGATGCGGAGGACAATGAGATCCTAGACCCCAACTGGACTCAAGTTCATGCTAGTGACGTGTGCAGTTCTGAGAAAGAGGCGGTGGTCGCACAGAGGAAACAGCACAGCAAAAGAGGGAGCAGGCTGGAAAAGCGGAGCGGCCGTCCCCGAGACCCACCGCACCCAGGGACCTAGCACACCAAAGCCAGCTCCAAGGAGTTCATTGGCATGGCAGTTCTTCAGACAATGTCCTGATGACAAGACACGAGTGGTTTGCACATTGTGCCATCAGAGCCTGAAGTGAGGCATAAACGTTCTTAACCTGAGCACAAGCTGCATGACCAGGCATCTACATGCAAAGCATGAACTGCAGTGGAGTAAACACCTTAAAAACCAAGAAAGGTCTCAGGGTCCTCCTGCTTCCTCTTCTGCTGCTGTCTCTACCTCTTCCTCCACCTCTGGAGTCACAGTGGCACTTGCCACCCAGCAAACAGAGGATGTGCCACCAACACCACCACCTCCGTCATCATCACCAAGCATCTCCACCATGTCACACGAAAGCGTTCAGCTGTCCATCTCCCAATCACTGGAGAGAAAGATAAAATACCCACCTACCCACCCTCGATCCCTGGTCCTGAATGCCAGCATATTAAAATTACTGGCCTTTGAAATGCTGTAATTATGTCTGGTGGACACGGACTGTTTTAAACAGCTAATGGCGGTGGCTGTCCCACAGTCCGTCATTCCCAGTCGCCACTACTTTTCCAGACGAGCCATCACTTCCTTGCACAACCAAGTGGAGGATAAAATCAAGTGTGCACTGTGCAACTCCATCTGTTGCAAAGTCCACATAACCACAGATACATGTACCAGTAAGCGCGGGCAGGGACGCTATATCTCCCTAACTGCACACTGGGTGAATGTAGTTTCCACCACCGAGGATCGCAGGGCATTATTCTTTGCCTCCTGTTGCCTCCTCCTCCTACTCCGCTTCCTCCTCCTCCTCTTCTACCACCTCCTCATCCGGTCAGCGAAAGACCTTCACCACCAACTTCAGCACAGCCAGGGGTAAATGTCACAAGTTGGTTTTAAAACTCATGTGTTTGGGTGACAAACCCCACACCGCACAGGAGCTGTGGAGGGGCATAGAAAAACAGACCGATGAGTGGTTGCTGCTAGTGAGCCTCCAGCCCCGCCTGGTGGTGTGCGATAATGGGCGAAATCTCGTAGCAGCTCTGGGCCTAGCCGGTTTGACGCACATCCCTTGCCTGCCGCATGTGCTGAATTTGGTGGTGCAGAAATTACTTAAAAATTGCCCAGACAAGTCAGAGCTGATGCAGAAAGTGCTGTCCGTCTGTGCGCACTTTCGGCGTTCACATCCTGCTGCTGCTCGCCTGTCTGCGCTGCAGTGTAGCTTCGGCCTTCCCGCTCACCGCCTCATATGTGATGTGCCCACCAAGTGGAACTCCACCTTGCACATGCTGGAGAGACTGTGGGCAGCAGCAGGCGATAGTGGAGTTTCAGCTGCAGCACGCACGGAACAGAACAGCACCACTTCACCACTAATGAGTGGGCCTCCATGCGAGACCTGTGTGCCTTGTTGCGGTGTTTTGAGTACTCAACCAACATGGCCAGTGCCAATGATGCCGTTCTTAGCGTTACAATACCACTTCTATTTCACCTTGAAAAAACACTTAGGGCGATGATGGAAGAGGATGTGCCCGAGGAGGAAGAGAGGGCATTTCACATGGTTTCAGGCCAGTCATACAGAAGTGGCTCAGAGGGTGGGTTCCTGAGCCATCAGAGGCCAGCTACACATGTGGCTAACCAGGGCACAGTTCTGGAGGACGAGGAGGAGGAGGATGAGGTAGAGGAGGAGGAACCAGGTTCACAGCAGGGTGACACCCAACACAGCTCATGCCCATCACTGGAGCGTGGCTGGGGGGATACAGAGGAAACAGAGGATACACCTCCCACAGAGGACAGCTTATCCTTACCTCTGGGCAGCCTGGCACACATGAGCGACTACATGCTGCAGTGCCAGCGCAACGACCGCAAAGTTGCCCACATTTTAACTTGTGCTGACTACTGGGTTGCCACCCTGCTGGATACCTGTTACAAAGAGAATGTGCCATCCTTAATTCCCTCACTGGAGCGTGATCGGAAGGTAGACGCGCTCCTGAGGGCATTCCCAACTGACACTGGGGTACCGGTGGATGCACAAGGCGAAGGCAGAGGCGGAAGAAGAGGTCGCCAACGCAGCTGGGTCACGGCCAGCACCTCAGAAGGCAGGGTTAGAATGGCCGACATGTGGAAAATCTTTGTCACCACGCCACAGCAACCGGCACCACCAGCTGATATGAAACGTCTTAGCAGGAGGCAGCATTTGAACAACATGGTGGAACAGTACGTGTGCACACGCCTACACGTACTGACTGATGGTTCTGCCCCATTCAACTTCTGGTTCTCCAAATTGTCCACATGGCCTCAGCTTGCCCTTTATGCCTTGGAGGTGCTGGTCTGCCCTGCAGCCAGTGTATTGTCTGAACGTGTATTTAGCACGGCAGCCAATGTGGACAAGCTCATGTTCATTAAAATGACCAGGCTTGGATCCCACAAGACTAGTCTATACCTTGTGCAGAATAGACATTTATACGGCCATTTTGCCATGTATTAGTGGCAAAAGAAAAATATATTTTCCGTTCAGCGGTGCAGTTTTATGTTCTAAAGACCTTTTTGTATTTATTAGTGGGGAAAAAAAGGACTAATTTGCCTTTGTGTGGTGAAGTGAGAAAATTGCAGACATTTTATGGATGTTTTAATTTCCTTTTTATTTATTTATTGGATCTAACAGTATAGTCGTATCTGGTAGCACTAAGGGGGCATTTTGGTGGCACTATAGGGGCATTATTTAGTGGCACATTATGGGGGGCACTATGGGGAGGGGAGAACTATGTAGGCATCTGGTGGCACTAAGAAGGGGCATTTTTTACTGGCACATTATAGGAGGCACTATGGAGGGGAGGAGCATTATGGGGCATCTGGTGACACTATAGGGCCATTATTTACTGGCACATTATGGGGGCACTATGGGGAAGAGGAGAACTATGGGGACATCTGGTGGCACTAATAAGAGCGATTTTTTTTACTGGCACATTATGGGGGGCCCTATAGGGGCATCTGCCGGGAGCTCTAAGAAGGGGCATCGAGGCCCTATGGGTAAGACTGCGTGTATATAAGATTATACATCATCATCATTTGTTACTGGCATATCATGGGGGAGAGGAGCATTAAAGCAGCATCTGATGAGGGCACTAAGAAGGGGCATTATTTACTGGCATATTATGGGGGGCACTGGGGAAGGGGGAGAGGAGCACAATGGAGGCATGTGCTGGGGGCACTAAGATGGGGCATTTTATACTGGCGCATTAGGGGGGGCACTATGGGGAAGGGGGAGAGGAGCATTATGGGGGCATTTACTAAGGCACTATATAGGGGTATTTTACACTGGCGTACATTATGGGGACATTAGCTAAACTGGGGGCACTAATAGGGGGTATTTCTTGTACTGTCATATTATAAGGAGAATTATTACTATTAGGGGGCATAATGGTGAGCTTTACTACTACTGGGGGGCTATGGTGAACATGATTACTAGTATGGGCGCTATGGGGGCATTATTACTACTAAGTGTGCTGTGACAGAGAATTATTTTTATTTGTGGGATTTTTGGGAGCACTTTTGTAGGCACCTTGGCACAGTATCAGCTTAGCACAATTATTTTTGGGAGACATTATGGACACGATTTACTGGGTAAAGTCATTTTTTTAGAGCACTGTGTGCCAATAATTGTTGGATGGGCCACTATCTGTGTTGTACTAGTATTTTCAGGGGGACAGTTTCTGCAGTATAGTATTGGGGAGCACAGTATTAAGGGTGGCCAAAAAGGGTGTTCAGAAGATGTGAAGATGATGGAAACATAGGAAACTAATGTATGTTTGTCAATTTCTGCAGAGATGGGAGATGGCTAAAAAATCATCATGGTGGTCTGAATGGAGAAGATGAGGAAAGAGAACGTCTACATCAAAGGTGACATCACTGGATGTTAGAGGTATGTGGCGCTATGTAGGAGAGTAGATGTTTTGGCTCCTCCCCCTGCCATTTGCAGAAGGAAGATTCAGAGCTGGGAAGCTATAAGCATGGTAGTGGCTGCAAATGGGGCAGGGGGCTTCAGCCGGGTGAGGACGGCCGAGGGGGGCAGAAGGACACGGGCGGGTGGTGGATGGTGGGGGGGCAACCACAGGCCTCGAGCAGGATACAGGGAGGGAGGAGAGTTGAGGAGATTCCTGGCTGTAGCCTGCTGGTGTATATTCTATATTGTGAAGCAGGCAGTGCAGCCAGGGCAGGCCTCCCTTCTCTGTATGATGTGTACAGCCGGGCTCCTCCTACACACCTTAAATATCGTGCAGCTCCTCCTCCAATCCTCTTTTGGTGCCTTCAGGACTAGGAGGAGGGAAGTGAAACTGCAATAGCTCCGTCTATGTGGGGGCAGTGTGTGAAACAAAATTTCGTGGTGATTCCAGTCACAGGGAGGGAAGAAGAAGAGTTTAAGTACAGGAGCTTTATGTCGGGGCCCTGAGTGTTGAGTACAGCGTGTCTATGGATAAAGTACAAAAGCTGTGACACGTTTCGGGCTATGATATTAAGCCCTTCAGGCGGACATTGTCTTGATGAAGGGCTTAATATCATAGCCCGAAACGCATCACAGTTTTTGTAAGCTTCCAGTGTGATATATGTGGATTTTATCTGTTAGCAAATAAAGGATTGAATTTTAGAAGAAGCTGGATTTTTGCACTTTATCGTTGGATTTACACATGGGACCCAGTTCAGGTCCACTATCCGTGCTTCTGGACTAAAAGGCAAAGGTGAGAGCTGCAGCCCATTTCTCTTTTATATGTACGAGCGTGTCTACGGAGAATGAGGGTGAAACTCTTACCTTCATCCTCAACAATATATGTGATCAAACCAACCTCGCCACTGGGTGCTAGAGAAGCCTGGTTCCAGCCTCTTGCCCCAGGATTATGGGCCCTCTCATCAGCCCATGCTACAATGAAACCACATGGCGATTTGACTGTGTTTGTGGCATCTGAGCGCTGTTTGGATATATTGAGCGCTCAGATCCAATCCATTTGGGGATATGTTAAATGTCTGTGTGTACTGTAAAGGGTGAGACATTGTATATTTGAATAGTGATGTCTGTCCTATTGTCTCCACATGTGTATTGGCGATTTCCCTTTGCCCTGAGAGATAATTGAATGACTCCTCGGTTGTCTCCAGGACAGAAGACATTGTGTATTCTCCTGCCTGTGATGATTACATTAACCCGTGTAGAGTAATTGTATCACAGGCAGAGGGGAGGGATATGCTGGGGGTGTCTGTATTGTCCCATTGTGTGTGATTGGCTGCTGTATCTCCTGTGCCTCAGTCTTAATGCTGGTCCCCTAGGGTAGTGTCCACCAGGTAGGAGACCTGGATAAATACAGGGCAGGTAGCCCTCAATAAAGCGGATTCCTGTTTAACCATCAATACGGAGTCTCGTCTCGTACTTGGGGGGAATTGCTACGTCAGAACGTTCTCTTGCCTGTTCCAGGAAAGGAGGACTTCTTATGGTTCCAGTTCGGTGGATTCCAGTGTGTGGGTTGCTGTGCTCTTCAGCAGGGGAATCGCCCAAACGGTATTAACCCTCACTATACCGGTTTATACCGTAACAATATAATTTTAGGTGTACTGTGTTTTTTGGGAGTGGCCTATTATATGTAGATGGGGCTTATAACAACGAGCTGGGGCAAAATTTTTGCGCCACCCATTTTTTTCTCCTCGGACCCCCCCTAGACAAAAATCCTGAGTGTTCCCCTGGTTGGCATGGCCCTGGAGCAGGCCCTGTTCCCTCACCTATCCTCGACCTGCCTCTGTCCTTTTCTGTTCCCTTAGCGAGTGAAGTATTGTATGCTGTGGGCTCAGCTCCACTATACAATGAGTACAAGCTACTAGAAGACAGTCAGCAGCTAATGGCAAGCCAATATGCAGAGGAGACATCCGCCGCTTCCTCCAGTGCAAGTAGTGATGAGGAGAATGGCGTGGGGGCTGGTGCTGCGAGTGGTCAGGTTCCTGACCCAGGGACGGTTGAGGAGGACATCAGTGACGTGCACACAGTACTCGATGATTATGATGAAGCTGATCGCACTTGGGAGCCGGGTGACTAAGGGGCTTTATCATCATCTGGAGAAAATGGTGGCAGCTTACCCGTGAGACAGCAGCGGGGCCAGCAAGTCGCTAGAGTGGCCGGGAGTCAGCAAAGTGGCAGCAGTGGGAGGTCTGGAGCCAAACATGCTTCGCAGGAGCCTACCTGCCCAGGAAGTAGCAGTGCAGGGGTTCGCGGAGGAAGCGGCGGTAGCATTCTGTCAGTGCGTAGTGTTGGGGATAAAATTACCTACTCAGCAGAGTAGCAGTTTTTGTTAAGATCTTGGAAGAGGTGAACATGGCCATATTTAGAATCTGTGGGCAGAAGGGGAAGCATGGCCAGGGTGCCAAAAAGGAGGGAATCATAAGTTATTTTAGTGAGTACTATTAAAAGTTATGTTTTAGTGGTATTTTTCTGTGTCACCAATTGCAGGATGTACAATGTGTCCTCCCACTATGTATTGTATCATTTGTAATATGTGACCAGTTCCCGAGTGATAAAGTGATGTTACATTAGGTCATTTACCATGAACTCCCAGATGATCCAGAATATGATAAAAGCAATCCTCACTGGTGATATGATGTGCTTCATTACCACAAGGCACAGGTATGGAGGAGCCCTGCTCTATATTTCAATAACTACACATTAGATAGCACAGAATAAAGGTACTTTTCCACATTTTTCACATTACACCCACAATTTCAAATGCATTTTATTGGGATTGTATGTGCTAGACAAACACAAAGTAGCAAGTATTTGCGAAGTGAAAAGATAATGATACATGGTTTTCCAAATTGTTTAATAACTAAAAATCTGGAAAGTGTGGTGTGCATTTGTATTCAGCGCTCCTGAGTGAATACTTGATAGGACCACATTTCGCTGCAATTACAGCTGCAAGCAGGGGCGTACATAGAATTCACTGGGCCCCATAGCAGGAATCTGAAATGGGCCCCCATGATCCTTCCCAAGCCCCTCTGACTAACCATTCCTGGTCCTTCAACCTTCTACCCCAGCCCCTCCCTTACCCATTGACGGTGCCTTAAGTAGGTACATTGGTGCTACATTACAGATTATTACTGTTTTTGATAACCTGGGGAGTTCTAGCAAAACACATAGTGTGACCGCGTTCACATTACTGTTAATTTTCTGTTCTTATCCGTCAGAAGAAACAAAAAATATATAAAATAACAGATCCTGTATTTTAAGCATCCCTTATGCTCAGTTATGCACATTTTGCATCCATTTTAGCCATTTCTGTCTGAGATACGTTATTTTAGACTTTGTGTAGAACTTTTTTACACATAAAAAAAACTGATCTCGGACGGAAATGGCTAAAGAGGATGCAAAATGTGCGGAACTGAGCATAATGAATGCCTTAAATACAGGATGAGAACAGTGATGTGAACGCAGTCTAAGGCTTCATTCATATCTCAGGTGACTGTATCCGACAGAGAACATCCTGCCAGAGCTCACCGGATCCAGCATTTAAAGATTCTACCGTTCACCACTGGACCCCATAGACCAGGGATGCCCAACCTGCAGCCCTCCAGCTGTCTACACCTATTAGGGCATGCTGGGAGTTGTAGTTTTGCAACAGCTAGAGGGCTGCAGGTTGAGCTTTCCTGCCATAGACTATGGCAGACTACCAGCAGGGTTTCAGCATGACAAAAACTGTTCTACTGGTGAAGGGCAGAATCCAGCAATGCTGGAACTGGTGAACTCTGGCAGGATGTTCTCTACCAGATGCCGATCACCAGAGATGTAAACGAAGACTAATATGCATCAAAGTGCAATGATCAGATGACTTTAGAGCTGAACCCGGACATATCCCCCTTCTTCCCCCACTCAGCTCTGAACCAGGACCATCCTTTAACAGTCGCAGTCGTAACTAGTATTGAGCGAACTTGTGTTTTCAAGTTCAGCGTACAAGGTTCGGGTTATCTAAGCTAAGAATCCCGTTATGGATTCCACTTCCACGGAAGCCCATAAGAGGCATGCTGTATTGTATTCCGTCATAAAAGAAGTCTATGGCCAGCATGCAATGCGGAATGCCTCTTATGGGCTTCCGTGGAAGTGGAATCCATAACGGGATTCTTAGATAATCCGAACTCGAACCTTGTACACAAAAAAAACACAAGATCGCTCAATACTAGTCATAACACATTAAATAAATGTAAAAAACTCATCAAGTGTGTGTTAACTCTGCTATATCTGTGTGTGAATATATATATATATATATATATATATAAACACACACTGTATATACACAAACATGACTGACTAAGTGTACTTTCACACTGGCGTTTTGGATTCCGTTTGTGAGATCCGTTTCAGGGCTCTCACAAACGGTCCAAAACGGATCAGTTAAGCCCCAATGCATTCTGAATGGATAAGGATCCGTTCAGAATGCATCAGTTCGGCTCCGTTTCACTTCTATTCTGTTTTGGAGGCGGACACCAAAACGCAGCTTTCTGCATTTTGGTGTCCGTCTGACGATGCGGAGCCAAATGGATCCGTTTTGAATTACAATGTAAGTCAATGGGGACGGATCCATTTCCAATGACACAATATGGTGCATTTGAAAACTGATCCGTTACCCATTGACTTTCAATGTAATTCAAAACATTCTGAACGGATACAAACGTTTGCATTATAGGTGTGGATCCGTCTGTGCAAATAACAGACGGATCCGCACCAACACAAGTGTAAAAGTAGCTTAAATGTATGTGTGTATGTATATATATACACACACACATTATACAAGCATACATATATTACACAAACATATACATTTACTCAGTCATACTGTAGATGTATTTCACATCTCTAATTAGACAATCACACATACATATGTACTGAGTACAGTACACTACACAGGAACACAGACATCTTCCACTTACCTTCTGTGCAGGTCTCCATGGTATACAGTCAGGATTGATGGGAGGACATCTCCTCCTCAGCAAGCCGTGCAGCAGGGTCTCTTCCCCCTACCTCTGTCCCGACATGGTTAACATAACAGCAGAGGAGGAGCAGAGTGGAGGAGGGGAGCACTGGGGGAGACTTCTGATGGCAGCAGCACATACCGCTGTAGCTGCTAAAAACGGACCTCTCCTCATCAGTGCAGCTCTGTGGACATATTGCAGACTGCTGACTGATGGTAGGATCGGGCCCTTGCTGGGGGGGTGGGGTGAGGAGAAGCAGTGAGGGGAGCTGGAAGGCGAGCCAGAGGCCCTGGTAAGGACTCTAGGCAGGAGCTGTTACACTAATTGTAATAAGGGGGCAGAGCCTTTCCTCCACAGCCGGGCCCCCTTCCCCTACGGGCCCCATAGCAGCTGCGTGGTCTGCCTCTATTAGAGGTACGCCACTGGCTGCAAGTGTTTTGAAGTATGTCTCTTCCAACTTTGCACATCTAGAGGTGGAACTTTTTGTCCATTCTTCTAGGCAAAATAGCTCAAGCTCGGTCAGATTGGATGGAGAGCACCTGTGAGCAACAATTTTCAAGTCTTACTACAGATTCCCAATGTTAATTAGGTCTGGGCTTTGACTCTTTGACTTGGCCATTTTAACACATGAATATGCATTGATGTAAACCATTTCATTGTAGTTCTGGATGTATGTTTACGCTGGGTTCAGACCTGAGCGTTTCTGAGACGCGCGTTTTTGTCGCGCGTTTTCTGCGCGTTTTTGTGCGCGTTTTTGGCAATAGTAAACGCGCGTTTTACACGCGTTTGTGTGATTGACTGCAGTGTTGTCCAATGACCAAATATAACTGTCTATATGAAGTTTGGCCAATCAGAGCTTGGGTTTGGCCTTTCCAGCATGTTGCAAATTCATGAACGCGCGTTCGAACGCGCATTTTCAGTGTCAAAAATGCTCAAAATGCAGGTGTTGCGCGTTCCCATTGAAGTCTATGGGCCAAAACGCGCGACAAACGCCCCAAAAAAAGCTCAAGTACTTGTTTATGCGTCGGGAGTTTTTCAGCGCGTTCGAACCCGCTGTAAAACGCAAAGATGTGAACCAGTCCCATAGGGAAGCATTGGTTTGCATCGGTTATGCGTTTTGCAGCGCGTTCGAACGCGCTGTAAAACGTGCAAGTGTGAACTGAGGGTTAGGGTCATTGCCTGCTGGAAGGTGAATCTCCGCCCCAATCTCAAGTCTTGTGCAGCCTCTACCAGGTTTTCCTCCAGGGTTGCAATGTATTTAGCTCGATCCATCTTTCCATCAACTCTTACCATCTTCCCTGCCCGTGCTGAAGAAAAGTATCCCCATTGCATTCACGGTGAACGCAAATAATGAGGAGAGCGTCAAATAAGGGATGTGGCCCTGGTCGTGAGGCTGCTGGTGTTGGTGGAGCTCCTTCTGCAGGGAGAGGACGAGGTCGATTGTGCCACGCCCAAATGAAACACCTTGCTCAGGTGCGCGTAGACGACAGAGCCTTCAGCGTTATTTGGTAGGCCCGAATGCCGCTCTACAAATAGTATGGCAAGAACAAATACAGGCGCTAGTATATTGGGTAGCTGACAGTGCCTTCAGTACCTTCAGATTTTATCCCACCAGATCCACTGCTAAAAGCTCAGAGTTGGCACCTGCAGGCCATGGGCATCAATCTAGCAGCTCACCCCCTTGCAAATCAGCCAAGCAGTCTGAGCCCCAAGTTATGCAGCAGTCTCTTATGCTTTTTGATGACTCTGGCAGGGTTTCCCAGGGCCATCCACCCAGCCCTTCCCCAGAAGTGGAAGAGATTCAGTGCACAGATGCCCAACCACTTATGTTTGAAGTTGAGGATATGGGAACCACCGCAGCACGTCTCTGATGATGATGAAACACAGGTGCAAACTGCTGCGGCTTTCTGCAGTGTGTAAACTGACAAAGAGGGCAGGGGTGAAGACTGGGTGGAACATTATGTGGAGAACGATGAGGTCCTAGACCCCACATGGAATCAAGGTCATGCGAGTGATGTGTGCAGTTCGGAGGGAGAGGCGGTGGTCGCACAGAGCCACCAGCACAGCAAAAGAGGGAGCAGGGTGCAAAAGCAGAGCGGCTGTCCCCTAGACAGTACGCCTGCTACTGCCCACTGCACCCAGGGACTGAACACACCAAAGCCAGCTCCAAGGAGTTCCCTGGCATGGAAGTTCTTCAGACAATGTGCAGACGACAAGACACGAGTGGCTTGCACGCTGTGCAATCAGAGCCTGAAGCGAGGCATAAACATTCTAAACTTGAGCACAACCTGCATGACCAGGCATCTAAGTGCAAAGCACTTATTCTCCCACCTGAGCTGTGGATTTCTGCAGCTCCTCCAGATTGACCATTGGCCTCTTGGCTGCTTCTCTAATTAGTGCTTTCCTTGCCTTGGCTGTCAGTTTAGGTGGACGGCCAAGTCTTGGTAGGTTTGCAGCTGTGTCATACTCCTTCTATTTTTGGATTGATTAAATAGTGCTCCATGAGATTTAAAGCTTGTGATATTTATTTATAACCTAACCCTGCTGTACACTTCTCCACAACTGTAGTTATACAGAGAATAAATGACACACAAGTGGAGTCTATTTACTAATTGGACGACGGCAGAATGTCTCAGGAGGGCGCTGGTATTCATGGTAGGATCGGAGTTGTTTGCACGGGACCCATGCTGCGGTCCGCGACATGTAGCGTTCTGGGACGAAGCAGAGTTCGGGCGTGCATGGTCGAACAATGGTTGTTAGTATTGTTGTCCGGCTCTTTGGGGCCTGTGGGGGCCATTGCATACAGTTATTGGGGTAGCATGCGCTTAGAGTAGGTATGGTCGCACGTTTTCTGATACCTGGTCTACATGCAGGGTGCGTGTCTGCAGTTGGCTCAAGCTATGCACGCTGTGTTTAAGTGATGGTAAATGTGTATCAATGGTTGATTTAAAAAAACAAAAAACGCAGCAGCATCGTGTGGAGGCTCGTTCACACCTGGGCAACGGCAGAAAGTGCCAGACGAGTGCTGGCGTTCACGGTAGGATCGGACTTGTTTGCACGAGACCTACACCCCGGTCCGTGACTTGAAGTACTCTGGGATGAAGCAGAGCTGGGCGCTTTTGGTCAAACGACCGTTGTTATTTTTATTTTATTTTTTTGTCCGGCTGTTTAGGGGCTTGTAGGAGGCTATTGCATATAGTTATTGGTGTAGCATGTGCCTAGAGTAGGTATGGTCACATGTTTTCTGATATCTGTTACATGCGGGACGTGTGTCTGCAAGCTACGCACGCTGTGTTTAAGTGATGGTATTTTATTTATTTATTTATTTTCACTTCTTTTTGAAAGGTCGCGTATCAATGGTCAATTAATATTAAAAAAAAAAACGCAGCATTGCGTGGCAGCTCATTCACACCTGGGTAACGGCAAAACGTGCCAGGCGAATGCTGGCGCTCATGGTAGGATCGGACTTTGCACAGGACTCACACTGCAGTCCGCAATTTGCAGTGCTCTGGAATGAAGGAGGTTGGGCGCTAATTGTTGAATGATTGTGATTGGGATTGTTGCCCGGCCATTTAGGGGCTTGGGGGGGGGGGGGGTGTCTACTGTATATATAGTTATTGGTACGATATATGCCTTTAAATACGCAGGAATGAGCATGATAAAGAAAAAAAAATGGTTACATGTTTACTGTCACCTGTTGTACATGCGGGGTGCATGTCCGCAGTTAGCGCCAGATATGCAAGGTGTTGGTAAATGTATATCAGTGGTCTGTATATGGGGGCACAGATTTGCTCAAGGCATCTGTTTTTGAGTTCTGATGCTCTTGTATGTAAGTGTGTTTGATCTATAAACTGTTTTTTATGGGCATGCATGTGTCAGCGGTTCTGTGCTATGTTTAAAGGTGCACCATTATGTCAATTAATTGGTGTTGCATCAGGATTTATGTTCAACCACGTTCGTTTTTCCTAGGCGAACTCGAGGTGGTGTTGTGGTGACTATCGTTCAAAAGAAAAAACTCCGGCAACATTATGTGGAGGTTCGTTCGTGCCTGGGCAATGGCAGAAGGTGCCAGGCGAGTGCTGGCATTCACAGTAGGATCAGACTTGGTTACACGGTCCGTGACTTGTAGCGCTCTGTGGCGAAGCGGATTCGGCGCTAATGGTCGAATGATTGCGGTTAGGATTGTTACCTTCAAAGCTACTTCCTGTGTCTGCATTTACACCTTGTCCTATACTCCATTCACTACTAGAGCTGCGTTCATGTGTCTGCTGTTGCATCACGTTAATACTCTGCTCACTTTCAGATTGCATTCGTACGGCTGTTTTATTCCATGCTTTCATGCTCATACTTAGAGCTGTGCCCATACCATGTTTTTAGGCTACACTCACATCCAGAGCTGCATTTACCCACCTGTTCTTACATCATGTGTTATACTCTGCTTCCACTTCAAGCTGCATTTTCCTTTTCATTGCTACATCATGGTTTACTCAGTATTCTTACCAGGGCAGTCAGCACACCGATCTGATACCGCTCTCCCGATAAACATAGCTGCTTTCTTTTCAGGCTTATGTTTCTTTCCTCGGTGGTTTGTTACATTCCATAGGCCTACTTTTTCTGTTCACTTTGGTGGATTAATATAAAATAATAATATTTAGTGTTGTTCTTTAGTCCTGGTTTGTATTCACTCAGACTGGTCTCCTTTACTTCTGGTTCGCATTTACTCAGATTGGTCTCCTGCCAGTTCACCAAACAGCTCCTCAGCGGTCAGTGGGCCAATTGGAGTAAGCTTCCTACTATGTACAAGTTGTTCATTCGTTTGTCACGCTAAGGGTCCTCTCTTAGCGAACTGCAATGCCTCTGGCTCTTGCTTTTCTCCCATCTATTTCAATTTCACGGTACGCGGTTGGTTTTAATGTTTTATTTATGCACGTGGTTCGGATCAATAATGTTTGCATATCCCATCAAGTCTGGCTCACGTTTTATTAATTTTTATCGTCACCGTAATGTCATCCTGATCAGTCTTTCGGCTTCGGGGGGCCTCATGGCTTCGGGGGCCCGATGACTGCTTCGACCTCATCGCTTCGGGGGCCTTATGACCGGTTTTTATGTTGTTCGTTAGGGGTACAATATGGTTGTAGGCTGGTTAATGTACTAGATTCACTGTCGGAGGGGGTTATGGTTATGCGAGTCCCCAAGTCATACTGGTGCTGCATAAGTGGTTTATATTTAAAAAAAAAAAAAAAAAACACTATACTATGGTGTCAGTTTCGTCCACAGGAAGTCCTGTCATGACTACAGGAGCATTTAGGAGGTCTGTCACGTCCTGGTGCTGCATAAGTGGTTTATATTTAAAACAAAAAAAAAAAAAACACTATACTATGGTGTCAGTTTCGTCCACAGGAAGTCCGCCACGACTACAGTCGATTTACGATGTCTGTCACGTCTAAAGACTAATAAGTCCGGTCACGACTACAGTCGATTTACGATGTCTGTCACGTCTACATACTAATAAGTTCGGCCACGACTACAGGCGCAATTTATGCAGTCTGTCACGTCTACAGACACGATAAGTCCTATCACGACTACAGGCACAGCATACGTAGTCTATCACGACCTTAAGCTTATTTCCTGTTACAGCTGCAGATATTGTGTGTACATTCTGTCTTCATAACAGGTATGCTTACTTTATCTACACACTCGGGCTGAGGGTGTTGGTGTCGGGCCCAGGTCCTGGGTATCGGTCCGCCTTCCAGTAGGAGGTGCAGTCATAAGGCGCTATTTACGAAGTCTGTTACGTCTACAGACTCGATAAGTCATATCACAACTACAGGCGCAGCATACGTAGTTTATCATGACCTTTAGCTTATTTCCTGTTACAGCTGCAGGTATTGCATGTACATTCTGTCTTCATAACAGGTATGCTTACTTCATCTACAAACTCGGGCTGAGGGTGTTGGTGTCGGGCCCAGGTCCTGGGTATCAGTCTACCTTCCAGTAAGAGGTACAGTCATAAGTCACAATTTGCGAAGTCTGTCATGTCTACAGACACGACAAGTTCTATCACGACTACAGGCGCAGCATACATAGTTTATCACGACCTTAAGCTTATGTCCTGTCACAACTGCAGGTATGGTGCGTACGTTCTCTGTCCTCATAACAGGCAACATTAGCTCATTAATTGAAATAGCCATGTATTCGTGTTTTATGGTTCCTCAGGCCTGGTGAGTTTACACATTCCGCTTAATCTACTACTAGGGTAAGACGGCATATGCCATGTTCTAACTTTTGGGTCCTTTAAAAAAATTAAAATAAGTGTGGCCTGGGGAATAAGTAGAGGTGAAGTATTTTGCTGCCAGGTACAGTTGGTGTACGATGAGGGCCCTTGGCAAATGGTTGGAGTTCATTTAGGCCCTCCCAGCAGATTAACCATTGTTTGTTTCAGTCTGCAGCTCTCAGTATTCAGACCTTCTCGAAATATGTTCATATGTTGTCAGTTAACATAGGAGTAAATTGTTTTGATTACCGGCCATTCTTTTAATTGCAGCAGCATTAGCTACCTCCAAGAATGATGTGCCGATGCACTTGACAAAGAAGTAAGGAAAATGGAAGTCACTGTGATATCTATGGCATATTCCACATCTTCATCGTGAAATGTCTTTTGCGTTCAAAAGTGGGTGTCGTACTGGTATGTGTATATTTTGCTCTAAACTAAGGTCTGCTCTTTTTGGCCCCTTTAGGCTGCCCAACCACAGCAGTTATGGCATAACTCTACTGCTTGTTGTAGATAGGGCTAGATAGGTTAGGTAAACCTTCTGATAGCCGATCCAACCACAAGTGGTTGCTGTATTTGTGGGAGGGGAGGCTGATTATGATTACTAGGCTATTTATAGGCACCTGTGGGCCCAGGCTGGCTGATTACAAGGCTATTTATAGGCACCTGTGTGCCCAGGCTTACGTCGATTCAGCTGATTTCACCCACCCACCCACTCCATCTTACAGTCACTTCACATTAGGGTGGAGCCCTTTAGGCTGCCCTACCACAGCAGTTATGGCATAACTCTACTGCTTGTTGTAGATAGGGCTAGATAGGTTAGGTACCCCTTCTGATAGCCGATCCGACCACAAACTCCATTATAAACTGAACCTTTAACGGAATGCTATAACGCTAGCTCAAACCCACTTTAAGTCTGACTAACTTATACCTTCCTGAAACCAGTCCCTTGGTGGGAAATGGGACTAGCCCATTTCTGAGCAAAGGGGAAAAGAATGGAAAGGTTAGTCTACTCTCTGCCAAATACACTGCCACCCGCTGGGAGACCCGGCACATTACTTGAAATACAATACATTAACTGTTTCAGAATGACTGTTGCAAAAGACCTGGATACCCAAGGATAGTATGTATTGTTAACTGATAGAGACAGACATTTTATTATTATTACTTAACCCTTTCCAAACTTGTATGGCGGAGGTCCAGTCTTTAAAAATGTTGCTAGCAGCAGATGCCATAGCTGCAGGTATTCAGCTGTTTTGCACAGCAGAGGTCCAGGGTAATGCTGAACGCAGACATTTAATCTCTCAGATGCTGTGGTTAAATGTGACCGCGGCATCTGGGAGCTTAAAAACTGGGAGCCACACACTTCCCAGCCTGGACAGCCTTTCCCTGGCTAAGATCGGGTAAGGCGGCCTGTACTAGTAATTGGCCTCAGCTTGTACAAGGCCTAGAGGCTGATTAATAATATATTCCAATGCACGCCTGTAAGTGGCAGCTACATTCTTTTGCTCAGTTTCAATTAGCCCAGGGCCACAGCCTCTGTGTGCACCATCAGCATCACAGCCACTTCCCTGTCCCTTACTGTTCACCTTCTTCATTTTAAATGTTATATATGCTTGAAAGTATGTCTCACGTACAGTAGCGTACAGGGACGTAGCTAAAGACTCATGGGCCCTGATGCAAGAGTTCTGCTTGGGCCCCCCTTCCCTCATTGCTTTGTGTGTCTTCTTATGCGGCACAAGTGTCTTTGGGCCCCCTCAGGCTCCTGAGCTCTGTAGCAACTGCTACCTCTGCACCCCCTATAGCTACAGCCCTGGTAGTGTAGGATTTGGAAGTGTATGCGCCAAAAAATGTAAAAAGGTATTTGGGATGTGGAAACGTCACACAAGAGATATCCCGCAGATAATGTCAATGTTGTCACCAGTGGATAATAAAAAATTACAGGGAATGTCACAGGTACTTGGGATGAGGAAACGTTATACAGGAGTGGTACCACCGGTAATGTTACTGTCCAAAGCATCTAAAAGTACACTGCATGTCACAGATAAAAATTTTAGGTGCACACTTTACACTAGAGATATGGCGCAGCTAATCTCACTGTCCGAAGCAGACACCGTCTATTGAAAAAGTACACTGAATGTCACAGATATTTTTTGGATGAGCACACTTTGCACTAGAAATGTTCTACAGCTAATATCACTGTCCGCAGCGGACACAGTCTACGGAAAAAGTACACTGGATGTCACAGATATTTTTTGGATGCTCACACTTTACACTGGAGATGTTGTACATACATTCTCACTGTCCCCAGCGGACACTATCTATTGAAAAAGTACACTGGATTTCACAGATATTTTTTGGATGCGCACACTTGACACAGAAGATGTGGCGTGGATAATTTACCTGTCCGCAGCGGCTTATTAGACGCTATTCAGCACAGGATGCGCAAAAAATATATATTGCTGCTATCATACACAATAGTCCTTAAAAGAACAGTTTTTGTAATGCAAATCTTCCAATAACACTCCCTACACTGTCTGTCCCTTCCTATGCACAGCTCTTCCTATGACTGAGCAATTTAGCGCAGGTTGCGCTACAAATATTTATTGATGCTGTCACACACAATAGTCCTTAAATGGAATTTTGGGTCTCTGTAGAATTTTTCTCATTAAAATCTTCCAATAACACTCCCTACACTGTCTGTCCCTTGCTATGTTTAGCTCTCCCTGACTAAGAATGAGCCGAACAAGCGTCATCGGGTGTTATATAGCAAACGATGACGCGTTTCGGCCAGCGAATTACTTTAATGCCAGCAGCCAACATGGCTACGGCATTACAGTGAGGGCACTACTTACCTGCACGTTTATTGGCTGCATAGCAGCCAAGAAACGTGCAGGGAGGAGACTTGAGCATTGCGCTAGAGCACATGCAGTACTCGGCATAATTGTGCTCAATCAACACTAGATTTCACCCAAGCCTCCACTAACCAAGGCAGGCACAGAGGACCAGATTGTGTGGAAAGGTTGGTTCTGCAGGACGTACACAGATGACAATCTACTGTACCAAAGACATTTACTTGCCTCCCGCTCTTCCTGTATAACGGCTCCGAGGCACTCAGGGGCTATCGTAAGGATGGGGTTCCAAAGAAACTTTGACTGTTGTTTTGGCAAGCTGGTGAGTGGTGATCAGTTCTCAGGACCTTATGTGGCTAGCAGCGATGTGGACCGGGTATGATGTGTCTGGATCAGTGTCGGCCACAGAGCTTTTTTTCTCTGTGCTCGTCGAACCACGTAAGGACATTTCTTATGCCATCCATGCAGAGGACTGCAAGACTTTTCGGAATGATATTCATAAATCAAGGACGAGGTCACAGTGGAGGAAGTGGACAATTTATTCCAATGTTCTTACTTGCGGACACTTTAGAATCCACTTATCAGCAACCCAGTTCGTCATGGTGACGACATCTGTGGCATCAGACAGCGCATTGTGTAGGAAAAGTGAAGTTCCTCAGTAAGGACTACCTAATCTAAGTGCTGGGATTCATCACGGAGCTGGCCATCAAAAACATCCAGTATTGAACACATGGACGACTCTCATCTTGAACCTTGTCCACAATGTTCGGGACCTCCCGGACGTCTTACATGTCTTAGGCATGATCCCTGCAGTATGAATGTGAGCAAGGAGTCACTGTGAGCGGCAGGACGCCCGTCGCGTGTTTCCCGACTCCGCTCCCTCCATGCTGATACATCACACGCTGTGCGATGTATCAGCTTTAGCGTTAGGAAAATGGCAGTATTCGCTCCTTAAGACGCACTGCCATTTCCCCCCCACTTTTGGGGGAAAAAAGTGCTTCTTATGGGGCGAAAAATATGGTATATATGATCCCTGCAGTGCTTACTACATGTTTTACCGCATCTTACCGTTTTGTTACAGTGGCTGTGAGACCTGCACATACTAAGGCTTATTTATAAAGATTTTCGGGTGTTGCCTGTACCGACCAGTTAGCCTGCACTGTTAGAGTGAGCTGGAGTTGGCATGTTTGCTGGACTGTCCTCCAGTTAATAGCCATAACCCCATACATTTCATGATCAATATGCATTACCACCATGGTCACCCTGACACTTGTGGTTAATCCATTCTTGTTAATGAAGCACTATTTTCCCAGTTTCTTTTTTCTCTCATTTCTCTAAATCTTGTGGTTTTGCCCCTTCTGTGTTGTATTTTATATGTGTTAAATAAATGTTTTTTCTCCCCTGTAAAAAAAAAAAAAAAAAAAAAATTGCCTTGTGATTTGGTAGCCAAAAGCAGAAGTGGGTACAAAACACAGAAGACATACAAATATTCCGTTCATCTGTGTTGGATCCACTCCTGTTTTTTTTTTTACATTAGCGATACTGATGAATTACTGACCAAATGCTGACCGAGTGAAGGCGGATGCTCCACAGACAGGATCCGTTTTTGGGGGGGTTATTGTTCGGACGGATCCGATTGTGGCATGATCGTCCTCCTAGATATCTATTGTTTTAGAATTAAATCCGCCCCTGATCCTGCCAAAAATATCCTCTGATCGAGCAACAATGCTGTGTTGTTAAACAAGCCAAGCTATCAGGCTTAGTAGCTGTGCTACGCGTTGTCCTGTTGCTTAGCAATGGATGACGCGGACACACAGCGTCATACACCTCTGACTGGCCCCATTGTCATCTGCTTCCTCCCGCCTCCCTTGACCGCGCGTTCTTGGCATGCGGTCCACATGCGTTCCAGCGCATGGGGAGTGTGGGAGGAGCCATCACTGGGCGTTTTTGAGAGCGGAGGATTTAAAAGGAAACCCGGCTCATTAACCGGCACTACCATTCGGAGACACAAACATGGGCAGTGAGACGTGGGTGTTGGGTGACACTTCCCCACACCATTTTCGGGACGTGGACCACTGTCTACACCGTCCCCACAATAATTGGACCTGCCGATTTACCTGGCATCTTCAATAAGTTAAACAGACATTAAGCGGTTAGTAAAAGGTGGATCATGCTTGGATATGATCCTTTACTCAGAACGAATTATGATTTAGTTTTTTGTTTTGTGTTTCCCTTTATTTCCATTCTAGTTGACTCTCTAAGACGGCATTTCCCCTGATGAGTCCCTGTATAGCTGATTAATTAGGGAATTAGGCCCCCAATAGAGACAGGTTCATGACGGGGTTGCCCCTATCAGGGCGGGTGCTCTGTATTACTGATAGGCAGGGAATAATAGCCCCTATCTCAATATACGATCTAGGGTGTATTCTAGGGCTATGTAGCTCCCTGTCCCAATGAAACAACTTCTACAGTAATACAAGCCTAAATGCACTATGCAAACCGTCTGGATTTCCACAGACGGTCGTAGCAGACTGATTGACATCCCGGGATCGGGTAAGATCTTTTCATTTCCTTTACCATAAGGACTGTCTGTCTACAGGTATCCATTGAGATATTATTACAATCGCTGTTAATTAGAGCACTTTATTTTGGGTTTCATCGGTTTTAACCGTTTACTAGTAAAAGTTATGTTTTAAAATAGCACAGTTCTTGTATTGGTATTTCTAGAAAGGCAAAATAATCAGCGACGTCAACACAAATGTACTGCTGACACCCTGTCCACTCTGTCGGGGGGGGGGCGCTTTACTTGTACAAGCGTTTAATAGAACAGGTTCTGTAGACATTAATGTGGAATCAGCTGATGATGGTGTAAAAGGAGTGCGCTTCTTCTTTGCGCTAACATCGACCTGTAAGGCTAAGTTCCTACTTGAGTTATTTGGTCAGTTTTGGCCCCGTGACTGCCTAAATAAGTGAAGTGTGCAGTGATTTTAGGAGCGACGCCTGTGATCTGCATGTCATACTGACTCACAGTATTATTCCACTACCACAGCAGACTCCATATGCATGTTACTGCAAGCGACTATAAAGACTCTCTGCAGCCAGGAAAAAGCAGTTTTTTAATGCAAATCGCCATGATTAAATTCGGATCAAACTGAATTTTTCCCCAAAAAACTTGGCGAAACGGCGAATCGAATTTTTAAAAAATTCGCTCATCTCTAATTGGTATGTTACACAAAATTTTAACTATTCTGCATTGATTTCTTGCCTCCATCAGGCCATAACATGTTTGGAGAGTTAAAAAATGACACATCAGCTAAATTCTATATATCTTCATTCTCTGTGTCAGAAAATGGGATAAACATACTTATAATTTTAGTTATGTTGGGTTATTTAATGATTCTGGCTGGTAATCTTTTCATTATTTCATTGGTATGCCTTAATCCTCATCTTCATAGGTCTATGTACTTTTTCCTTTCCAATCTGTCAGTAGTGGACATCTTATATGTCTCTACAACACTCCCCAAACTACTGTACATATCTTACACTGGCAACCATTTCGTTTCTTACACAGCTTGTATTGCACAGTTATATCTCTATGCTTTTTTTGGTGATACAGAGAGCTTCCTATTGGTGTCCATGGCCATTGACCGGTATGTGGCAATTTGCTTCCCTCTGCATTACTCTCTCATTATGAGTAAAAAAGCTTGTATGTTATTGGCATTTCCTACATGGCTTATGGGCTCCTTGAATTCTTTCATTCTTACTTATTTTGTATGTAGCTTAAATTTTTTTGGTTTTGTTGAGATTCAAAACTTCTTCTGTGAACTTAAAGCCATTCTTATTGTATCATCAAGTGACACCACATTCTTGAGGAAATTGATTGTAGTCGATGGAATGTTCATTGGGTCCATCCCCGTTCTACTCATTTTGGCTTCCTATGCCTGCATCATTAGGACCATCCTAAATATTCAATCCCCAACTGGAAGATGGAAGACTTTCTCAAGCTGTACATCACATATAACAATTGTAGTGCTGTATTATGGTCCAGCCATGGCCTTGTACATGCAATATTCTGAAGCAAATTCCCAAGACACTATTTTATCAGTGATATTTGTTACTTTGGTTCCATTGTTTAATCCTCTGGTATATTCTTTGAGAAATGATGACTTTTTAAAGGCAATTAAAAAAGTGACTCATGGCTAAAAGAACCAACTGAGATTCAAGAAGCCGATGACTTAAAAAACAACTGAATTGAAGACACTGATAATGTCACAAAGGGCATTGCTTGATTCAGCAAAAATCCAAAGCACCTTGGGACAATTATTAAATTGGGGTTGGAGGTGTAGAAACTTAAAGATAGTACTGGTTTTAGTGCCACCTTCACAAAATGTCTCTCATTATGAGTACTGTACATGTACCAAATTCTTAATAATATCTCCATAATATGGGCAGTTATCAACCCTATACACCAGGCACGTGAATACTTCACTGTTCAGATTAGAGAATGAACAACTGTTAAACTACATTGTGTCGGAAACATAGCCTGCAATGGTGCGAGAAGGCCGCATATTCTCTGAAGCTCCTGAAGTTTCTCAGGCATGGACAATAGCAAGAATACTCAAAACAGACAAATACAATGTCAAAGAACAGTCAGCTACGTTTAGACAACCAAAAATTCAACTCACTTCCCCAATTGGGAAAGGCAAGTTGGCACCAAAGAACATGACTCAAGCCCTCTCTCTGGTCCTTAACCCGTACAGGATCTTTGCCGTACATGCTGGTAGACGTGACTTAAGGACCAGCGCCATACCAGCATATTAACCCCTTGTATGCCTCATTCAAAGCTGACCACGGCATGCAGAGGGTTTACGGAGGGTACGGGTGCCCTCCCTTATCTCCATCGGGTCCTTGCGCTGCAGTGACGGGGACCAGATATCAGAGCAGACAGCCCGATGCCTTCCAAAGGCATCGGGGCTTGCCTTCTATGGAGCCCTGTGAGATCCAGCCCTTTAGGCTGGGTCTCACAGGCAGAATGTCAGCATAAAAGCTGACAGTCAATGTATTGCAATACAGGATGTATTGTAATGCATTGCAGAGGGGATCAGACCCCAGAAGCTGAAGTCCCAGAGTGGGACAAGAATAAGAAGTAAAAAAAAAAAATTAACTAAAATATGGTTTTCATAAAAAAAAAAGTTTCAAGAAAAAAATAAAATAACATTTTTCAAAACACATAAAATTGTAAAAAAATAAAAATAAATTGTAAAAAAAGAAAAATCTGACATATTGGGTACTACCAAGTACGTAACGGCTGGCTCCATAAAAATCTCACATGATTTACCCCCTCACCTTAACGCCGTAGAAAAAATAAAATAACTGTTCTAAAACAAAAGTGCAACACCAAGCAATAAAAAAGGTGTTTCCCGTCCAAACTGGGTGGTACCAATCAAACCGTCATCCCGCAAAAAAATGAGCCCCTACATAAAACAATCGGGCAAAAAATAAAAAAAACTATGGCTTTCAGAATATGGAGACACTTGAAGATGATTTTTTTGTTTCAAAAATGCTTTTATTGTGTTAAAAGCAAAAAAACAAAAAAGTAGACATATTAGGCATTATGGTGTCTGTAACAACCAGGTATATTAAAATATTCCATGACCTAACCCTTCAGGTGAACACCGTAAAAAAATAAAAACAAAAATGTGACAAAAATGGCTTTTTTACAACCTTACATCGCAGAAAGTGTAATACCAAGCGATCAAAAAGTCATACACACCCTAAAATAGTACCAATCAAACTGTCATCTCACCCCGCAAAAAATAAGACCCTACTTAAGACAATCATCCAAAAACATTTTTAAAAAACTATGGCTTACAGTATATGGAGACACTAAAAAATCATAAAAAAAAAAAATTATTATGTAAAACTGAAACAAACAACCAAAAAAAGTGTCATATTTGGTATTGTCGTGTCCGTAACAACCTGCTCTATAAAAATAGCACATCTAACCTGTCAGATGAACATTATAAATAACAAAAAATAAAAACGGTGCCAAAACAGCTATTTTGTTACCTTGCCTCACAAAAAGTGTAATATACAGTAGAGCAACCAAAAATCATATGTACCCTGAAATAGTACTAACAAAACCCGTACCATATCCCGTAGTTTTCAAAATGGGGTCACTTTTTTAGATTTTCTTCGCTAGGGGTGCATCAGTGGGTCTTCAAATGTGACATGAACTTAAAATTATCCCAGTGAAATCTGCCCTCCAAAAACCACATGGAGCTCCTTTCATTCTGCACCCTGCTGTGTGCCCCTACAGCAGTTTATGATCATAAATGGCATGTTTCTGTAAACTACAGAACCAGATTAATAAATATTGAGTTTTGTTTGGCTGTTAACCGTTGCTTTCTTACCGGAATTTTTTTTTATTAAAATGGAAAATCTGCCAAAAAACTGAAATTCTGAAATTTCATTTACATTTCCCTTTAATACTTGTGGAAGAAAGTTTAACTAAGTTTAACTAAAATATCTTGAGGTGTGTAGTTTCTAAAATTGGGACATTTATGAGTGGTTTCTATTATGTAAGCCCCACAAAGTGACTTCAGACCTGAACTGATCCTTAAAAAGTGGGTTTTGGAAATTTTCAGAAAAATTTCAAGATTTGCTTCTAAGCTTTTAAGTCTTCTAACTTCCCCAGAAAATAAAATGGCATTCACAAAATGATCCAAACATAAAGTAGACATATGGGAAATGTAAAGTAATAACTATTATATGAGGTATCACCATCTGTTTTAAAAGCAGAGAAATAGAAATTTGGAAAGTTGGAAATTTTGTATTTTTTTTAAATAAAAATTATAAATATTGACTGAAATTTTCCACTATCGTGAAGTACAATGTGTCCCGAGAAAACATTCTCAGAATAGTTAGGATAAGTAAAAGCGTTCCAAAGTTATTACCACATAAAGTTACACATGTTAAATAAAAAAAAAACGGCCTGATGGCCTTAAGGGTCCTGAAGGGCTGACATTAAAAGGGTTGTGTCACTACAGCAAATAGCTTTTTTTATGTAGAGAACATTAATACAAGCCACGTACTAATGCATTGTTATTATCTATATTACTTCCTTCCCTGGCTGGATTTATTTTTCCATCACATTATACAGTGCCTATTTTGACCACCCTGCAATCCATCAGCAGTGGTTGTGCTTGAACAATATAGAAAAAAGTATGACATGTTAGAGTGAAGCTGGGTCACGCATCCTCAACACTATGCTTTTGATATAACGAGTCGACTGTACTTCAACATAATTACATGCCATCTCGGCTCAATTTGCAATATATTCTATGCTGTGCATAAATGAGGCATTAGTATACAGTTTGATCAAAGCGCATAAGCCCACTTACCACGACAAGGTTGCCTTTTCAAGTGGGGACCTACTCTAACTATGGCGAAGCACTGCGCGGTGAACACCGGCACCCCAGCACCGCATCAGCAGACGGCCGGGCCCAGTGGCCACACATCGCCCTCACTGTGCAGCAAAGCCACCTGTGCTCTGGGCCCCACCACTCCACCAGCACATGACTACTGGCAATTAAAAACACCTGGTCCAAATGGGGAGGAGTGCTGACGTCAGCAAGAGAAAAAAAAAAGTACAAGACTATACTAAATGTATGACATGTGAGAGTGAAGCTGGGTCGCACATCCTCAGCACTATGCTTTTGATATAACGACTGTACTATAGAAAAAAGCACCTGTCTCTCTGGTGGCCAGGACTGTGGGAGCTCACATAGCCGGCGTTTTTCCTATAGCCTGCAATCATGGCCACCTCTGATGGATTGCAGGGTGTCCATATCCATGGAAACAAGCAGTGTATAATGTAATGGAAAAATAGATCCAGCCAGGGAAGGAAGTGATATGGATAAAAACAATACACCGATGAGCAAAAGGGTAACATTGTTTTGAACTTTTGACTTTCAGGCTCCATAGCTCACCATCAACTAGAGCTTCAAATGTGAGACTACCATCATTTAATAGACAATAATCTTGGCTAGCACATACATAAATTGGACTTGCAAGAACATCATATAATTAGTTATGCAGATTCTTGCTATGTAACTGCACTGTTACCATTTTGCTCCTGGTGGCGAAACAATTTTGTTCTTCTTGTATACTACAAATTATAACCTGTTCTCCCATCCCCTAATAGTTCAGTGTGTTATTAGGTTGCTTTCCAAGTGAAAGGTCACTGGTTAGAATCCAGGAGCAGCCATGAAGTATCACTGCCTGCCCTTTGAGAGGCCCAAGAAGATCTGATAGACTTGCTGCACGTGAGTCTGACAGACCTTTCTCTTTTTCCTTGCTATTTGTTGTTGTGGGCAGGATACCACCTCTCCACAGGTCCTACTCATTAGTTGTTTAGTGGCTCTATTTATACCCGCCTCTCACTGCAGCTCTTGCGGTTTAAGTTCTCAGCTAGTGTTTGGTGGATCTCCTGCTCCCTGTCCGTCTAAAGCTAAGTCCTCCTTCTTTCCCTTTTGTTATGTGTTCTGATTTGGCCACAGGGAGACGCTGGTTCATTTACGTTGCCCAGAGTCAAAGACAAGCTGTCCTCTATTGAAGGTGTATCGTCTGTATCCCCCCAGCCACGCTGCAGTGATGCCCATGAGCTGCTTTGGGTGCCACCCTGCTGTGAACACGGTACCTCCTCCTCCTCATCCTCCAGAACTGTGCCCTGGCTGGACAATTGTGTACATGGCCTATGTTTGTGCAGGAATCCACTCTCCGAGCCACTTGTGAATGACTCAGTAGGAAATGGACGCGCCTAGGGCTCAAGAAAATAGCGCACATTAGGGTAGTACGTCCTAGCTATTAAATAGGACAAGAATGCTTTGCGATTTGATGCTCACCTTTTTAGTTTGTGCTATAATAGGCACAACCCTATTGTAGGCATATCATATGAAGCAACAGTCACCTTCGGGTGTGCAGCCGCAGGTTAAGGTTCCAATGTAGAAGGATGTCCATTCCCCCTTCACTGGCCGTTGTATGAAGAGAAGGAAAGAAAATTCTGCTTTCTGCGCTCCAAAACCCGGTCAAGGCAAACTCGAGTTTAAAACATCTTTTATTCCAATCGAAAGGTTTCCAGTAAAAACAACGTGTTTCGGGGAATTGAGATCCCCTTCATCAGGTTAGGTAATTGGGATCCAATTTCTTAACCTGATAAAGGGGATCTTAATTCCCTGAAATGCATTGTTTTTACTGGAAACCTTTTAATTGGAATAAAAGAAGTTTTAAACTCAAGTTTGCTTGACCGGGGTTTGGAGCGCCGAAAGCAGAATTTTCTTTCCTTCACTTGTGAATAACTGGTCTGATAACCATGGAAATGATCCCTCTTCCTCCTCCTCTTTTTCCTGTGCCACATCCTCTTCCATCATCGCACAAAGCGTTTTTTCAAGGAGACATAGAAGTGGGATAGTAACGCTGATCACAGCGTTATCAGCACTGGTCATGTTTGTGGAGTACTCGAAATAGCACAACTTGGCACACAGGTCTCGCATAGAGGCCCACTCATTGGTGGTGAAGTGGTGCTGTTCCGCAGAGCGACTCACCCGTGAGCTGCAGCTAAAACTCCACTATCGCCTGCTGCTCGCACAGTCTCTCCAATATGTGCAAGGTGGAGTTCCACATTGTGGCCACATATGAGGCAGTGGGCAGAAAAGCCGAAGTTACACTGCAGTGCAGACAGGCCAGCAGCAGCAGGGCAAGGACGCCGAAAGCGCACACAGACGGCCGGCACTTTCTGCAGTTTTTCATAAATTTCTGCACTACCAAATTCAGCACATGTGCCAGGCAAGGGATGTGCGTCAAACAAGCTAGGCCCAGAGCAGCTACGAGATTTCGCCCATTATCACACACCACCCGGCCTGGCTTAAGGTTCAGTAGCGCCAACTACGCATTGTTCTGTTGTTCACCCCTCTTCACCCCTGCCCTCCTTGTCGGTCTGCACACTGCAGAAAGCCACAGCAGTTGGCACCTGTGTTTCGTCATCATGATAGATGTGCTGCGGTGGTCCTCCCATGTCCTCATCCTGAAACATAAGTGGTTTAGCATCAGTGAACTCAATCTCTTCCTCTTTCTGGGGCAGGGCTATGTGGATGGCCCACGGAAACCCTGCCAGCAGATTCATCATAAAGCATAAGAAACTGCTGCATCACTTGGGGCTCAGACTGCTTGGCTGATTTGCAATGGGGTGAGGTGAAAGTCAGATGCCCATGTGCTGCAGGTGCCAACTCTGAGCTTTCAGCAGTGGACTAGGTGGGAGACAATGTGAAGGAACTGAAGGCACTGTCAGCCACCCAATCTACTATCGCCTGTACGTGTTCTAGTCTCACCATTTGTAGAGCGGCATTCAGGCCTACAAAACAACGCTGAACGTTCTGTCGCCTACGCGCACCTTAGGAAGGAGTTTCATTTGTGCTTGTAGTTGGCACAGATCGACCACGTCCTCTCCCTGCATCAGGAGCTCAACCACCACCAGCAGCACCACGACCAGGTCCATGTCCCTTATTTGACGCTCTCCTCATTCTTTTTATTTATTATTTCCCTGTCAGGTATGCCGTTCTAGTGTGATAAAGAGAAAAGATTGGTTGAGATCACACCACAATGGGTTTGCTCAACACTAATTACTAACAAAATAATAAAAATAAAAATGACAAGAATATGCATAACTAATCATATGCTAAAAAGTTGCAAGTCCAATTTATATATGAAATAGCCAAGATGACGGTCGTCTCATGTTCAAAGCTATAATGGATGGAGAGATATGAAGTCAAAAGTTCCCTTTTGCACTTCGTTGTACATTACTAAGTGGTTTGTATTAACTTTCTCTTCATGATAAGTTATAGGCAAATGTTTATTTGCCGCATTTGTGTGAGGTTAGGCGGGGCATGCCACTTATAAGCTGCAGTCTTCTCCTCACCTAGCCAGTGGCTAGTTTCTGCATCACGTCCGGGCGCAGCAGCACTCACGTGAGTAACAGGCTCTGGTCAGTATGCCCGTCGGCACCGGCATTTGGTATCAGACAGCAGTAAGATCGGGGCCTTGCGGTCTCTGGGCAGTGGGGAGGGATCGGCATGCCACAGGTTCCTACCTGCTATTTTTTATGTCAGCGGGCGGCAGATCCGGCTTCCATGAGTTCACAGCCGTGCTCTGCCTCCTCAAGTTGTCCCAGCACGCCATCTGCTGGTCGGCAGTATCATTACAACACTTAGTCATTCTGTTATATGTTCATTATAACTCTGCTTATGCTTGGGAAGTATTCTTAGCCATCTTATGTTAGTATTGGTATCTGAAAAAAAAAAAAGAGGGAAAAAGGGAAAAAAAAAAAGTGTATGGGTTATGCGTATATCCAGTAATATGCTACAGCAGAAGACGGGGCGGAAAACATGTGTTTATACTCAGGTTGCCGTTAGTTTGGCATTGTATTATCTTGGTCACGGCACCTCACATTATGGCGGTCTCTCATAGACTGGTGGGGGGGTGTCTCAAACTATATGTTAGTTACCAGTTACTGGGTCAATTTTCTATAGGTCTGTCATACCCCGGTATTGTGGAGCCCCAGTTTTTGGTCTGCAACACAGTGAAAGCCAGATATCCCTCAAAGGAAGGAAAAACAAGCAAAGGGGTGTCTCCATTACAGAGATCACCAAAACCACCATATTAAGTGGCCCCTATGTCAAGATCCCGCTCTTTTACAAGCTTTAAGGATGTGACGGGGAAGACCTAAGCAAGTTATCCATCCACAGACAGCTGTTTCGGGGTGTTGCCCCTCATCAGTGTGGAGTAGGATTCTGGCTAACCGGGAGCAATGCTTTGGTGACTACTCAAACAAAGCAATAGCTGATCTTAGGGAGACCAGCTACAAAAATACCGTGGAGCCTCACTTAAGAGTCTCAAACACAGCAATCCAAAGTGCAAAGCTCCCTGGGAAACATAAAATGCAAAAGATTGTGGAGCCCCAGTTATGGGTCTACAACACAGTGAAAGCCAGATATCCCTCAAAGGAAGGAAAAACAAGCAAAGGGTGTCTCCATTACAGAGATCACCAAAACCACCATATTAAGTGGCCCCTATGTCAAGATCCTGCTCTTTTACAAGCTTTAAGGATGTGACGGGGAAGACCTAAGCAAGTTATCCATCCACAGACAGCTGTTTCGGGGTGTTGCCCCTCATCAGTGTGGAGTAGGATTCTGGCTAACCGGGAGCAATGCTTTGGTGACTACTCAAACAAAGCAATAGCTGATCTTAGGGAGACCAGCTACAAAAATACCGTGGAGCCTCACTTAAGAGTCTCAAACACAGCAATCCAAAGTGCAAAGCTCCCTGGGAAACATAAAATGCAAAAGATTGTGGAGCCCCAGTTATGGGTCTACAACACAGTGAAAGCCAGATATCCCTCAAAGGAAGGAAAAACAAGCAAAGGGGTGTCTCCATTACAGAGATCACCAAAACCACCATATTAAGTGGCCCCTATGTCAAGATCCCGCTCTTTTACAAGCTTTAAGGATGTGACGGGGAAGACCTAAGCAAGTTATCCATCCACAGACAGCTGTTTCGAGGTGTTGCCCCTCATCAGTGTGGAGTAGGATTCTGGCTAACCGGGAGCAATGCTTTGGTGACTACTCAAACAAAGCAATAGCTGATCTTAGGGAGACCAGCTACAAAAATACCGTGGAGCCTCACTTAAGAGTCTCAAACACAGCAATCCAAAGTGCAAAGCTCCCTGGGAAACATAAAATGCAAAAGATTGTGGAGCCCCAGTTATGGGTCTACAACACAGTGAAAGCCAGATATCCCTCAAAGGAAGGAAAAACAAGCAAAGGGGTGTCTCCATTACAGAGATCACCAAAACCACCATATTAAGTGGCCCCTATGTCAAGATCCCGCTCTTTTACAAGCTTTAAGGATGTGACAGGGAAGACCTAAGCAAGTTATCCATCCACAGACAGCTGTTTCAGAGTGTTGCCCCTCATCAGTGTGGAGTAGGATTCTGGCTAACCGGGAGCAATGCTTTGGTGACTACTCAAACAAAGCAATAGCTGATCTTAGGGAGACCAGCTACAAAAATACCGTGGAGCCTCACTTAAGAGTCTCAAACACAGCAATCCAAAGCTCCCTGGGAAACATAAAATGCAAAAAGATTGTGGAGCCCCAGTTATGGGTCTACAACACAGTGAAAGCCAGATATCCCTCAAAGGAAGGAAAAACAAGCAAAGGGGTGTCTCCATTACAGAGATCACCAAAACCACCATATTAAGTGGCCCCTATGTCAAGATCCCGCTCTTTTACAAGCTTTAAGGATGTGACGGGGAAGACCTAAGCAAGTTATCCATCCACAGACAGCTGTTTTGGGGTGTTGCCCCTCATCAGTGTGGAGTAGGATTCTGGCTAACCGGGAGCAATGCTTTGGTGACTACTCAAACAAAGCAATAGCTGATCTTAGGGAGACCAGCTACAAATAAAATTGCAAAATAAATTTGCTTGTTTTTCCTTCCTTTGAGGGATATCTGGCTTTCACTGTGTTGTAGACCCATAACTGGGGCTCCACAATCTTTTTGCATTTTATGTTTCCCAGGGAGCTTTGCACTTTGGATTGCTGTGTTTGAGACTCTTAAGTGAGGCTCCACAGTATTTTTGTAGCTTGTCTCCTTAAGATCAGCTATTGCTTTGTTTGAGTAGTCACCAAAGCATTGCTCCCAGTTAGCCAGAATCCTACTCCACACTGATGAGGGGCAACACCCTGAAACAGCTGTCTGTGGATGGATAACTTGCTTAGGTCTTCCCTGTCACATCCTTAAAGCTTGTAAAAGAGCGGGATCTTGACATAGGGGCCACTTAATATGGTGGTTTTGGTGATCTCTGTAATGGAGACACCCCTTTGCTTGTTTTTCCTTCCTTTGAGGGATATCTGGCTTTCACTGTGTTGTAGACCCATAACTGGGGCTCCACAATCTTTTTGCATTTTATGTTTCCCAGGGAGCTTTGCACTTTGGATTGCTGTGTTTGAGACTCTTAAGTGAGGCTCCACGGCATTTTTGTAGCTGGTCTCCCTAAGATAAGCTATCGCTTTGTTTGAATATCCCGGTATTGAGGGGGTGGTTAGGCTACAGTCCACAACCGCATCTTTGTTAAATAAAAAAAAAAAGAAAGAAAAATAACAATTTTTAGTGGGTTGCTATGCTTTCCATAGGTTCGTGGGTCATTCTATATACCGGCTGCACGGGTTCCTACCAGCAGATGCGGCTACATACATAGTGGACACGTTGGCATCAGGGTCAAGTAAGCTGCTAGACATCACAGAGGGGGATTATTGAGGTTAGGTGGTTTTGAGCAGTTGCTAATACTCTTTTACACATGTTCAGCTACATTTTTCTTCACTGCGTCAGCAAGCAAGCAGTTGCCAGGTACAGTAGCATTGTGGTTGGTGTACTCACATTCCACATACACGGTAGTGGTGGAAAAAAAAAACACTTTTAAAGCAGGTAGTGGCAAGTCTGTCCGACAGGCAGGACTCTGATGTGTCTTTTACATCCTCAGTTACACTCAAGCCTGTCACGACTACTGGCAACATCTCGATACATCTGTCACCTCTACAGACTCGTTTAAGTCCTGTCACGACTATAGGCAGCAATTCGATACATCTGTCATGTCTACAGACACGTTTAAGTCCGGTCCCGACTACAGGCGGCATTCGATACGTCTGTCACGTCTACGTTTGGGTGCTTACAAGACAACTTAAGTTACAGTAAGTCCTGCGGTATACACATCTTCCCGTATTCAGTCACTTTGAGGAAGAGGTGCTTCGTATGCTATGTACGGTATCACGTGTGCTGGTACGGCGGTTCTTGGCACATCGGTGGTCCGTGTGACACTGGTGAGTGGCACAAGCCTGGTGTTAGGCATTCACCTTCTGCATTAATCATATTATGTTTTTTAGTAAGATGTCTCAAGAATCATTCGTGGGTGATACATCATCCTCCCGTGGGAGCATGGCGTCACACTCCGCAGGAGAATCCAGACCATCATTAAGGTCATGGACTGTGCCCAAGTTGATGGCAGAGTTGACCAAGAGAGGCATTCCATTTCCAGCTTCTGCAAGGAAGGCGGAACTGTTTCGTCTTCTGTCTTCAGATCCAGCGGGCCAAAACCAGGAGGTGGTGTCCATGGATACCATTCAGACCTCGCTTACTCAACTGCATGCGGCCATCAACTCTATGGCATCATCGATGTCAAACTTTCAGGCCAGGCTAGAGACAGTCGAAGCAGGCAATACAGCTGCTCGTTTGGTGGGCCAGAGTCCGGCAGGTTCTTCTAGTTCCCAGGCTAGCGTGGCTGGTGGGTCAGGTCCTACACCTTCTATCTCACCATCCCACTCCATTCCAGCCAACATACGGCAGGACATAATTGACAGCAAGGGTGTTAACTTAGCATCCTTACTCATAACAGCCCACGAGGCGCCAGACAACAAGACCATAGTCTGTGGGGAGGTCTCGGTTGTCCTCAAATCTAAGTAGAAGTCCTCAGATCTAAATAGAAAACTCAGCATACCGGAGTTCGTCTTAGCCTTTAGTCCAGGGATGCTCAACCTGCGGCCCTCCAGCTGTTGTAAAACTACAACTCCCACGATGCCCTTCTGTAGAATGATAGCTGTAGGCTGTCAGGGAATAATGAGGGTTGTAGTTTTGCAACAGCTGGAGGGCCGCAGGTTGAGCATGCCTGCTTTAGTCTATTCAGAGACGTCATCTGTACTGTTAACCCTCAGCGTAGGGAGGAGTTAGACCTTTATATGTACAAGGTAGTGGATCTAGCCTATAAATATGGTAGGTCCGCCATTTATGACTATCACCGTTCCTTCTCAGCAAAGGCTGCAGCGGCATTGGCTCAATTCCAACACACGATGGATTGGTCCAATATTGATACAGAACTGTTCTGTAGACACTTTGCGGGCCTCAAAGCTCCTGTCTGTTCCAAATGCAACTCTTACTCCCACATGACAGACTGGTGCTCATATGTCAACAATCCAGCACAGGCTGGTAATGTTCCTGGGCCACAAGTTGGGGGTCCCATCAAGTATTTGGGGAAGTCTCAAATTTGTAATAACTTTAATTACTCGGCGTGCCATTACAGCCAGTGTAGACTCCTGCATTTATGTGCTATATGTTTCAGAGCCCAACCCCGTGTGTCTTGTCCACAAAAAAAAAAAAATCAGGATCCAACATGACTAAGCGTGTTGAACATCGGTCTCCTTCATACTCTGTTGGTGTAGTGTCTGGGAAATTCAGCAATAAAAAAAGATTAATATACGACCTATCAGCCCCACATTCTTTACCCATACCTAGCCTTAATTCTCTGATCCCTTCAGAAGAATTCACAATGAAATATACTTCTATCGATGCAGCCAATCAGGTGATACTGAGGTGGGGTAGGGGGGCTTGGTTGTCTAAACCAGACATGACAGACGCTTTTAAGCTGCTCCCAATTCAACCTGAGCTGTAGCAATGGCATGGGCTTAAGTGGTTAAACAAATACTACTTTGCCAATAAATTGACCATTGGCTCTAAATCCAGCCCATGGATATTTGATCAGTTTGCCAGGTCCCTACATTGGATCCTTCAAGACTAATTTCGGGTTAATCATGTCATTCATTACTTGGATGATTTCCTCTTGATAGAACCCCAAGAGCATACACTGCAGGACCTTCAGGTATTACAGTAGGTGTTTGCAGACCTCAGGGTGCCTGTAGCCCCACACAAGGTGGAAGGGCCCAGTACTGCCATTACATTTCTTGGTATTCGTCTAGACACTGTCAGCATGAAAGCTAGCCTTCCTCAAGACAAACTGCTCAGGGTCAAAGAGGCAATACACAAGCTAGCCCGAGTTCGGGTCACTACCAAATCGGATCTTAAGTCCCTGTTTTGGATGCTCAACTTTGCTATGCGTATCATACCCCAAGGCAGGTCATTTATTTCCAGGCTGCTGAAATTGCTGCCACTTGCTCGCGATCAGGATAGTCCAGTAGTCATGGATTAGGAAGCTATGGCGGATTTGGTCATGTGGGATAAGTTCTTGACACAGTGGAATGGTATCTCCTTATTTATCCTGGCAGTTTCAAATAACTCTCCAATAGTTCACACGGATGCGTCATCTTCAGTGGGCTTTGCTGCTATCTTCGGCTTTCATTGGTTTGCCGACCAATGGCCACTGGAGGTTGTGAGCTTGGAGGGTTTCTCCAGGTGTTCCCCATTAGTCGAGATTTACCCCCTCGTGGGGGCCACTTGGGTATGGGGACCACTATGGAAGGTTCAGACAGTTCTTTTTCTAACTGATAATGAGGCATTAGTCGAGATCCTCACAAAGGGTAGGTCAGGCTCCTCACAGATCATGTCGTTTGTCAGGAGACTGGTTTGGCTGTCACTTCAATATAATTTTCACATCAAGTGTGAACACATTAGGGGACAAGTTAATGTGGCTGCGGATGCATTATCTAGGGGTAACTTGTCACTTTTTTTCAGGTCTCTCCACAGGCAGACCGCATACCGTCACCTGCTCCCAGGTTCCACCAGTTAGTAATAGACTAGCAGTTCACCTCGCCACTGCCAGGTCTCTCATGACTAAAGCCCTCTCCTGTAACACCTTGAGGATGTATAAGAAGGCATGGGTCTCGTTCTGGTTTTTTAAAAGAACCCATTCTTCGGCAGGAGTAGGCAACATTTCATATCTTACCTGGCCTTTGCCGCATTTTGCCACTCTCACCTGAAGTCATTTAGCACCATTAAGTTATACCTGGCTGGGATTCAACATAATATGTATGTACGGCATCCTAATCAACCCTCCTTGTTTTCAGCACATCCTATTAGAATGTTACTGAAAGGTATCCAGAAGTGGCCCGCCCTACGCGACAGCCTTTTACGGGGTCAATGTTTAGATTGCTATCGGATAAACTACGGGAAAACCCCTTCGGTAAGCACACTAGCCTATTGATCAAGACAGCCATGTACCTAGCCTTCTACGGCTTTCTCAGACCAGGCGAGTTCACCTGCGCCACAACATGCAAACAATATCTGAGGAAGAATCAGCTGTCATGGGATGGGTCATGTTGCATTCTTACCTTAACATCTACAAAGACGGCCCGAGCAGGTCATCTGACAGAGGTTAGATACTTCCCCACTGGTAATAAATGGTGCCCAGTTATAGCATAACAGGAGTGGTTGCACTTTATTGAAACAACCTCTGGGGACGCTCCTCTGCTAAGGCTAGGTACCGCACCTTTGAGCTGTCAGAACTTTCTCAAATTTATCCGCATATTATTGCGGAATGTTGGCATCAACCCCAGTTCCATCACCGGGCATTCATTTTGCATTGGTGCGGCGTCCGCGCCTCCAAGTATGACGTCCCGGTGCATGTTACTAAGAAATTAGGCAGGTGGAAGTCGGCTTGCTATGCACGTTATATACCAAATCCGCAGTGTGAAATGTCTAATGCTTTGAGGAATCTGGTTTTGCAATTCTTGTCAATAAACAGAATTTCCTTAAGCTATGTTTGTGGTTTTTGGCCCCTTTAGCCTACCCTCCGTACAGCAGTCTCGGCATACCCCTACTGCTTAAGATGAAGTAGGTTGGTATACTACCCATTGCTGACCCGAAGACAAATGCCACTTGCTGAAGTGACACAACCCCTTTTAGGCTTAAAGTATACTATTTTACTATTGGATTTTGGTGATTAATATCACCTTGTTGGCCCTGTTTTAATTTCTGATTGCTTAACCCCTAAAAGCGATCAAAAAGTACCCAGTATTGGCTATTTTTACCTGAGATTAAAATCAGGTTGCTATGCTCCTTCCGTCTACCAGATAAGGATGGAGCACGCTGGCTGCGTGCACTGGGTCAACATTGTAAGGGAATGCATAAAAAGCCAGATTCTTCCTGACAGGAGATAACAGTGCTGGGCTGTGTGTGTGAACTTCTCCACATGCTTGTGCTTGGCAGACACTCCCTTAGCAGTGCTGGAGAATGTAGAGCTCACGGAGATCTGCCCTCTGCTCAGTGTATAAATGAAAGCCTTATCTGATAAGAGGAGAGCTTGTAGGAGGACTGTAGGCTTCAGCCAGACCTGGAAATGTAACTGCAAGACCCCCTATACAGAGCTGGTCTTCACTAACTTCACTGCAGGCGTCCTATGGATTAGCCTCAGGGCTGAGGGCGGCCATTTTAACAGAATAGTGAAGTTGTAGTTTTATGCAGACTGGTTGCTAAGGGCTGAATCATATTAAATAAGGGGTAAGTAAGTCTAATAGTTATTGATTCAGGAATATTATCATATTAGTAACTACATATATGAAAACTAAAATTAGGGTCTAAATGTGACAGTTATCCTTTAAGTCAAGCAAATCGGGCATAGAAACTTTGGACTAGAAGAACCTCAGACTTGCAAGCAATCCTCCTAGCTGACAAAACACACCTCAACAGCCTCCATCTATTTTAATATTTATTTTACTAACTTATATAGCACTGACACATTGAGCAGATTTTTACAGACATTATCATCACTTGCTGTCTCCATTGGAGCTCACATTCTAAGGGTACCTTCACACTAGCGTTTTGGATTCCATTTGTGAGATCCGTTTCAGGGCTCTCACAAATGGTCCAAAACGGATCAGTTAAGCCCCAATGCATTCTGAATGGATAAGGATCCGTTCAGAATGCATCAGTTAGGCTCCCTTCCGTCTCTATTCCGTTTTGGAGACGGACACCAAAACGCAGCTTGCTGTATTTTGGTGTCCCTCTGAAGATGCGGAGCCTAACGGATCCGTTTTGAATTACAATGTAAGTCAATGGGGACGGATCCGTTTTCAATGACACAATATGGTGCATTTGATAACGGATCCGTTCCCCATTGACTTTCAATGTAATTCAAAACGGATCCGTTTTGGACTTTGTCATTTTTCTTTAAAACTAATGCAAACGGATCCGTTCTGAACAGATATAAACGTTTGCATTATAGGTGAGGATCCGTCTGTGCAAATAAACAGACGGATCCGCACCAACGAAAGTTTAAAAGTACCCTAAGTTCTCGATCCATATGTGTTTGCAGTGTGGGAGGAAACCAGAGAACCCAGATAAACCCCTTGCAAACACAAGGACATCATACAAACTCCATAAAAATGTTGTCCCTGGAAAGATTTGAACCTAGGACCCCAGTGCTGTAAGGCTCCAGTGCTAACCACCGAGCCATCATGCTGCCCAGCTTAGCATCTGCAAGCTGAGGTATCCACCAAGCCTTTCGACATAAATGTACTTAGGATGAACCACCCAGAGATGTCATATGTGGCTACTGAACTACTTATACACTGATGCAGTCCTTAAAGCAAAAGAATCTAACAACTTCAGCTACGTTTGAGGGCACCAAGATTTTTCTGTTTCAGGATCCTGTCGATGTTCGCGTTCGCCCCTATACTTTATCATTGAGCAAACTTTGACCCTGAACCTCACAGTCAGCAGACACATTCCAGCCAATCAGCATACCCTCCCTCCCAGAACCTCCCACCTCCTATCAAAAAGCAAGGACGGCATCCATCTTAGATTCATTCTGTTAGTAGTTGTAATCGCAATGCGATTATTATAACCTTTATTAATCGCATTGCAAATTTAACTTAGAGCTGGGTTCCTAATAGTTGTATTGTTAGAATTGACGAATAAAACGAATATAGCGCTCGTTATATTCTAACGAAGATTGAGAATATAGCGCTATATTCGTTATATACGTCAATTCTAGCAATACAACCATTAGGAACTCAGATCTAAGTTGCAATTGCAATGCGATTAATATAACCTGTATTAATCGCATTGCGAATTCAACTTAGTTCTAAGTTCCTAATGGTTGTATTGCTAGAATTGACGAATATAGCGCTATATTCTCAATCTTCGTTATATTCTAGCAATACAACTATTAGGAACCCAGCTCTAAGTTAAATTCGCTATGCGATTAATGCAGGTTATATTAACCACATTGTGAATTCAACTTAGAGCTGGGTTCCTAATGGTTGTATTGCTAGAATTAAATAACGACGATTGAGAATATAGCGCTATATTCGTTATATTTGTCAATTCTAGCAATACAACCATTAGAAACTCAGATCTAAGTTGCAATTGCAATGCGATTAATATATCCTGTATTAATCGCATTGCGATTATAACTTAGATCTGAGTTCCTAATGGTTGTATTGCTAGAATATAACGAAGATTGAGACTATAGCGCTATATTCTCAAACTGTGTTATATTCTAGCAATACAACCATTTGGAACCATTAGCTCTAAGTTGAATTCGCATTGCGATTAATGCAGGATATATTAATCGCATTGCGAATTCAACTTACCACACTCTGCGTCAACTACGTAATTTTCCATGGGAGTTTTGTAATGGATCCCCCTCCGGCATGCCACAGTCCAGGTGTTAGTCCCCTTGAAACAACTTTTCCATCACTATTGTGGCCAGAAGAGTGGGTTTTAAACTTGCCTGGAAGTTAGACATCCCTTCGATGGACATAACTTCCTGGCTGCCTGCATGTCAAGACTGCCATTTTCCTGAACTCTCGTCTTTTTCATCTTGGCATACAGTGAACAGAAGTCTCCTAGGAACAAGAGACCATCTTCATACATGATGGCGCCTGAAGATTTAAGACCTCAGCAGACCTGAACTTCACTCATGGAAGTGGAGGTAAGTAATTTAATCTCCTATTCTTGCCAGTGCTGAATACTTTGCCACTACAGACCTGAGAGTTATTTTTTTTAACATCCTATTAATATGAGGATCTATGGGATCACTTGGGATTAGATACAGAATTTGTATTATTTCTCCCCCCTCCTCATCCTAGCTTTTAGGAGTGTAGCTCTCATTGGGCTCTCACTGGGCTTGCTGCACTAAGTGGTTTGTGAAAAAGTGGAGTTAAAAAAACTGGAGTTAAAAACAAGGATCTAAAAACAAGGCAGAAAGAGCCCGTTTTCATCTTCATTCTTATTTTTTATTTTTTTTGCAACTGGATTAATGGCTAGCAACATTGGAGGTTTCCTTCAGTGCAAAGTCTGCGATATGTATGCACAGCTGGAACAGGTGTTCCAGGGTGAATACCACTGTGAAAGATGTGAGCATGTTGCCCATCTGGAAGCTTGTGTTAAGGTACTTTCACACTTGCTTGTGAGGATCCGGCAGGCAGTTCCTTCGCCGGAACTGCCTGCCGGATCCAGAAATCCATGAGCAAACGGAAAGCAGATCGGGTCAAATGCAGATCGGTCTAACAAATGCATTGAAACACCGGATCCATCTCTCCGGTGTCATCCGGAAAAACGGATCCGGTATTTATTTATTTTTGCATTTGTAAAGGTCTGCGCATGCACAGACCGGAAAACCGGATCCGTTTTTCCGGAACACTTGGTGCCGGATCCAGCATTAATGCATTTCAATGAAAAATAATGCCAGATCCGGCATTCTGGCAAGTGTTCTGGAATTTTGGACAGAGAAAATACAGCAGCATGCTGCGGTATTTTCTCCGGCCATATACCGTAAAAGTGACTGAACTGAAGACATCCTGATGCATACAGAATGGATTGCTCTCCATTCAGAATGCATTAGGACACAACTGATCATTTTTTTTCCGGACGGAACTCAATACCGGAAAACGTTAACGCAAGTGTGAAAGTACCCGGAAGGCGATTGACAATCTTGAGAGGAGCATGCTGATCACTGAGAAAGCAGTTAGTGAAGTAGATATGGAAGTTGGCGATCAGGTAGTGGATCAACAGTAACAGGCAAGTAGCAGGGATAATGTATTTAAAGGGAGTAGGAGGAAATCTCAATACTGTTTCTGTGCTTACATACAAAACTGCCAAGTTAGGCGATGATGCAAGGGTGTCAGTTTCAGAAATGGCAGTCCTAGCGGATACTGTTGTCCCTAACAGCCGGGACTCTCTGGAATACTGCCTGTGCCATGCGCTACACAGGGCCGTCAGTGGGAGTTTAGGATGTTAAATGCATGGCTTAAGAATTGGTGTAAAGCAGAAGGGTTTGGGTTCCTAGACCACTGGGCTGACTTTTCATTGGGGTACAAACTGTTTTCCGCAGATAATTTGCACCTCAATGGAAGGGGAGCTGTTGTGTTTGGGGGAGTGAATTCTGGCTGGGGTGGAAATGCATTTTAACTAGGGATGAGGGGAAGGATATGAGTATAAATGGCTACCTGGAGAGGTTAGAGAGGGGTCAAAATTAGAGATTTGCCAGTTTGCCGAATTTTTGGGGAAAAATTCCTGGCTGCAGAGAGCCTTTATAGTGGTGTAGAACACTGTGCCTTGCAGTAACACACATAGGGAGTCTGCTTTGATAGTGAAATAATACTGTGAGTCCGTATGACATGCAGATGACAGACGTCTCTCTTAGAATCACTGCACACTTCACTTATTTGGGCAGTCACGGTGCCAAAACTGACCAAATAACTCAAGTATGAACTCAGCCATACAGGTCAATGTTAGTGTCACACCTTTTACACAGTCGTCAGCTGATTCCACACAGATGTCCACAGAACCTGTTCTATTAAATGTTTATACAAGTAGAGCCCCCCGACAAAGTGGAGAGGGCGTCAGCAGTAGGTTTGTGTTGACATCACTGATTATTTTGTCCTTCCTCTGATCCGTCAGAACAATAACCCCCCAAAAAACAGATCATGTCTATGGAGCATTTGCCTTCACTCAGTCAGCATTTGGTCAGTAATCCATCCGTATTGCTAAGGCCCAAAAAAACAGGACTGGATCCAAAACAGAGATGGCACGTGAACGGAATATTTGCAAATCTTCTGTGTTTTGTACCCACTCCTGCTTTTGGCTACCAAATCATAAGCGAATTCCTGCTAATTCTCTCATAAGCCAATTCTTGCCAATTCTCTCTGCTACCCAGAGAGGATCTGTTGTGCGTCTCATTTATCCTTCCTTCTGACAGATCAGAAAAAGGGTTAAATAAAATAGGATGTCAGCCAAGCCAAAAAGGCAAAATAAAGGCCCAGTCATGAAGTGGGAAGGGTGGGAACAGCATGAGAAGTCCACAGAGTGGCCCAATGACATAGTGGTATGGTGGCGGCAGCATGAGGAGGCCACAGAGTGTCTTGACGATGAGAGATTGTGGAGGTGGCAGCAGGATCAGGAGGCCACAGAGTGGCACGATGACGAGAGACTGCGGAAGTGGCAGCAGCATTAGGAGGCCACAGAGTGGCACGACAATGAGAGATTGCGTAGGTGGCAGTAGCATGAGGAGGCCACAGAGTGGCCGCTTCATCTATTTATTTATAGGGAATATGGGACAGAACAGAAGGTTAAAATTTCTCAACTTTATAAAGTGTTGCTTAAAACACGATTTAATGATACACGTTCTCCGACACAAAAGGCTTGGCAAATTGATTGTCCGGGAATTTCCCTTGAAGATTTAGAAAATATATTGGTGAATTTAAGTATACTTTCTTATAATTTTAATCAAGTTTTGGTTCAATTTAATACTTAATAAAAAAAATTTGGGGGTTGCCTAAGACAGGAGAGAATCGGCCAGTCTTCTGGAGAAAGCATTCCAAAAAACTATTTCTCTCCACCTGGAGACAAATCCTGTCAAGATTTATGCCAGTGCGGTATCGGCTGCTCATTGAGCCAGATACTTCTGGGGGAACCTGCCTGGCATGCAGGTTTCTAGTAGCTACAGACAATGAGAAGACAAAGCTTTAAGATTGCTTGGAGCACGGAAGAGTTGCAAAATTCATCAAGATTCAAACCATAACTACCAGCCCCTGGTCTCTACGTCAGGGAAGACAACACGAGTTCCAAGTAATCATGGATGGAAAGGAGGACATCCTGTGGTGCGCAAAGATGAAGAGGGTCTTTAGATTCCCCCGCACTATACGGACGTCTCAGAAATGAACCACTGCTCCTGACAGCAGCTCCTGGGAAGGTCATGGAGTGTCCTGGTCACCTGGCACCTATTCGCCCAGCTGAAGGATTATTTTAAGAAGTGTGTGGAAGCCACACGGGGCCCCCACGCTGCAGATTTATCATGGAGACAATGGATATTATAATATTACATTATTATATAAAGAAAAAAAAAAATAATGAAGCCCCTTTGTCACCCGGCTCCCAAGTGCGATCAGCTACATCATCATTGAGTACTGTCTGCACGTCACTGATGTCCTCCTCAACCGTCTCTGGGTCAGGAGCCTGACCGCTCGCAACTAGTTTTGAGCGAACAGTTCGAGCATAGTTCGGGTTCGTACCGAATTTTGGGGTGTTCGGGACACGGACCCGAACCCGGACATTTTCAAAAAGGTTCGGGTTCGTTGTTTGGCGATTACTTCCCGCTTTCTGAAGGGCTGCACAGCAGCCAATCAGCTAGCGTTTTACTTCTTGCCCTAAGAGCCCATTACAGCCATGCCTACTAATGGCATGGCTGTGATTGGCCAAGTGCAGCATGTGACCCAGCCTCTATTTAAGCTGGAGTCACGTAGCGCCGCACGTCACACTGCTCTGATTAGTGTAGGGAGAGGACACAGCTTCTGTGAGGGCGAGATTAGGCAGGGAAAAGTCAGCAACATTAGGCTGCACAGAGCGTTTTTCTGTCACTTATTTTCTGGGGTGATCGGCGGCCATTTTGTGACTTGTGGTTCACCAGAACAAGCTGCCACCAAGTCCATCAATCCATCAATACTAGTTTTTTTTTTTGCTATATCCTACATCAGGGGCTTGGCTGTGCTAATTGTCACCCCTAGAAACTCAGGATAGCAATTTCTATATTTTATTGAGGGGTTAAATTCAATTGCCAAAAAAGCAATCCCCTAAATCTGGTGTTCCAGCTGTGGCTAGACAAGTGTAATACTGTCTACTGTGTGGCAAAGGATAGATTTTTTTCTGTGGTAAAATTCAATTGCAAAAATTGCAATCCCCTAAATCTGGTGTCCCAGCAATGGCTGGCAAAGTTTAATAGTGTCCATCATAGGATATATTATTTTCAGTTGCAAAAATAGAAATACCGTAAATCTGGTGTTCCAGCTGTGACTGGACAAGTTTAATAGTGTCCGACAAAGGATATATTTTTTTCTGGGGTGAAATTCAATTGCCAAAATAGCAATACCGTAAATTTGGTGTCCCAGCAGTGGCTGGCCAAGTTTAATGGTGTCCGTCAAAGGATTTATTATTTTCTGCAGTGAAAATCAGTTGCCAAAATAGCAATACAGTAAATCTGGTGCTCCAGCTGTGACTGGACAAGTTTCATAGTGTCTGTCAAAGGATATATTATTTTCTGCGGTGAAATTCAGTTGCCAAAATAGAAATACCGTAAATCTGGTGTTTCAGCTGTGACTGGACAAGTTTCATAGTGTCCGTCAAAGGATATATTATTTTCTGGGGTGAAATTCAGTTGCAAAAATAGAAATACCATAAATCTGGTGTTCTAGCTGTGACTGGACAAGTTTAATAGTGTCCGGCAAAGGATATTTTTTTTTCTGGGGTGAAATTCAATTGCCAAAATAGCAATACCATAAATCAGTGGTTTCAGCTGTGGCTGGCCAAGTTTAATAGTGTCCGGCAAAGGATATATTTTGTTCTGGGATGAAATTCAATTGCCAAAATAGCAATACCGTAAACCTGATGTCCCAGCAGTGGCTGGCCAATTTTAATAGTGTCCGTCAAAGGATTTATTATCTTCTGGGGTGAAATTCAGTTGCCAAAATAGAAATACAGTAAACCAGGTGTTCCAGCTGTGACTGGACAAGTTTCATAGTGTCCGTCAAACAATAAATTATTTTCTGGGGTGAAATTCATTAGCAAAGATAGAAATACCGTAAATCTGGTGTTCCAGCTGTGACTGGACAAGTTTCATATTGTCCGTCATAGGATATATTATTTTCTGTGGTGAAATTCAGTTGCAAAAATAGAAATACCGTAAATCTGGTGTTCCAGCTGTGACTGGACAAGTTTAATAGTGTCCGGCAAATGATTTATTATTTTCTGGGGTAAAATTCAGTTGCCAAAATAGAAATACAGTAAATCTGGTGTTCTAGCTGTGACTGGACAAGTTTAATAGTGTCCGGCAAAGGATATTTTTTTTTCTGGGGTGAAATTCAATTGCCAAAATAGCAATACCATAAATTAGTGGTTGCAGCTGTGGCTGGCCAAGTTTAATAGTGTCCAGCAAAGGATATATTTTGTTCTAGGGTGAAATTCAATTGCCAAAATAGCAATACCATAAATCTGGTGTATCAGCAGTGGCTGGCCAAGTTTAATAGTGTCCGGCAAAGGATATTATTTTTTTCTGGGGTGAAATTTAATTACCAAAATAGCAATACCGTAAATCTAGTGACCCAACAGTGGCTGGCCAAGTTTAATAGTGTCCGTCAAAGGATATATTATTTTCTGGGGTGAAATTCAATTGCCAAAATAGCAATACCCAAAATCTGGTGTTCCAGCTGTTGCAGGCCTAGTGTAAATCTGTCCGTTAAAGGGTATATTACACTCAGCGTGCATCTCCAAGTGTATTTCTTTCCGTTAAAGGGTATATTACACAAAGTGTTAAAATACAAGTGCTCAAAGCATAATCCTATATTTTTTTTCACATACTACTGTGCATCTCAAAGTGCAAATCTGTCCGTAAAAGGATACCTTTCATCCAGGGCCTAAATACTAGGCCTACAATTGATATTCCCCTAAATTTGTGGTTACTGCTGATCCTGGATTAGTGTAATATGGTACATAAATAGATAGCCAGATAGTGTTAGGTGCCTGTAAAAAAGGCCTGAATTTGAATTCAATACATTTGGCCAAATATTTTTTTTCTTATTGTGGTGAAAGGTAACAATGAGGAAAACATCTAGTAAGGGACACGGACGCGGACATGGTTGTGGTGTTGTTAGTGGACCCTCTGGTGCTGGGAGAGGACGTGGCCGTTCTGCCACAGCCACATATCCTAGTGAACCAACTGCCTCAGGTTCCAGTACCCGTCAGAATTTACAGCGATATTTGGTGGGGCCCAATGCCGTTCTAAGGAAGCTAAGGACTGAGCAAGTACAGGCGCTAGTCAATTGGGTGGCCGACAGTGGATCCAGCTCGTTCACAACATTATCTCCCACCCAGTCTTCTGCAGAAAGCGCAAAGGTGGCGCTTGATAACCAAGCCCATCAGTCTGTCACATCACCCCCATGCATATCAGGAAAACTGTCTAAAACCTCAAGTTATGCAGCAGTCTCTTATGCTGTTTGAAGACTCTGCTGGCAGGGTTTCCCAAGGGAATCCACCTAGCCCTTCCCCAGTGGTGGAAGACATAGAATGCACTGATGCACAACCACATGTTTCCTGATGATGAGGACATGGGAATACCACCTCATCGGAGTCTGCACGTCTCTGATAATGACGAAACACAGGTGCCAACTTCTGTGTCTTTTTGTAGTATGCAGACCGAACAGGAGGTCAGGGAGGAAGACTGTGTGGAAGACGATGCAGGGGACGATGAGGTCCTAGACCCCACATGGAATGAAGGTCGTGCCATTGACTTTCATAGTTCAGAGGAAGAGGCCAACAGCGTAGCAAAAGAAGGAGCAGGGGGCAAAAGCAGAACAGCCGCCGCCAAGAGAGTTCACTTGCTACTGGCCACCGCCACCAGGGAACAAGCACCCCAAAGGCAGCTTCAAGGAGTTCCCTGGCATCACACTTCTTTAAACAATGTGCTGACGACACGACCCGTGTGAGTTGCAAGCTTTGCCATCAGAGCCTGAAGCGAGGCATTAACATTCTGAACCTTAGCACATCCTCAAACTACTGGCCTTTGAAATGCTGTCATTCAGGCTGGTGGACACAGACAGCTTCAAACAGCTTCAAGCTGATGGCGATGGCTGTCGCACAGTATGTTGTTCCCAGCCGCCACTACTTTTCCAGAGAGCCGTGCCTTCCCTGCACAACCAAGTATCTGATAAAATCAAGTGTGCACTGTGCAACGCCATCTGTGGCAAGGTCCACCTAACCACAGATACGTGGACCAGTAAGCATGGCCAGGGATCTCGCTATATCTCGCTAACTGCACACTGGGCAAATGTAGTGGCGGCTGGGCCCCAGGCAGAGAGTTCTTTGGAGCGTGATAGGAAGATGCGCGAGTACAAGCGCACGTTGGTAGACGCGCTACTGAGAGCATTCCCAAATGTCACAGGGGAATAAGTGGAAGCCAGAGGTGAACGCATAGGAGGAGCAAGAGGTCGCCAATGCAGCTGTGTCACGGCCAGCTCCTCTGAGGGCAGGGTTAGCTGGCAGAGATGTGGAAAAGTTTTGTCACTACGCCACAGCTAACTGCACCACCACCTGATACGGAACGTGTTAGCAGGTGGCAGCATTTCACTAACATGGTGGAACAGTACATGTGCACACCCCTCCACGTACTGACTGATGGTTCAGCCCCATTCAACTTCTGGGTCTCCAAATTGGCCACGTGGCCAGAGCTAGCCTGTTATGCCTTGGAGGTGCTGGCCTGCCCGGCAGCCAGCGTTTTGTCTGAACGTGTATTCAGCACGGCAGGGGGTATCATTACTGACAAACGCAGCCGCCTGTCCACACCCAACGTGGACAAGCTGACATTCATAAAAATGAACCAGGCATGGATCCCACAGGACCTGTCCATCCCTTGTGCAGAATAGACATTTATAACTACCTCCCCTTAACCATATATTCTTGTATTCCAGGGCACTTCTTTATTGAATCCTCTTTTTTTCATTTTACCATTTATTTTGCGGGGCAACCCAAAGTTGAATGAACCTTTCCTCCATCTGTGTGCCATGGCCCTGAGTCTGTGAATGAGGCCTGTGGCACTGCAGGCAGACATAAATCCTTTTTTTCTTTGATGAGAACATCAACTCCCATAGCATCCCCACCTGATGCCACCCCAACCTCCTATTCCAACTCCTCCACCTCCAAGTTGCAATTGATATTGGTTAATTTTTATTTATTTTATTTTAAGTCATTTCCCTATCCACATTTGTTTGCAGGGGATTTACCTACATTGTGCTGCCTTTTGCAGCCCTCTAGCCCTTTCCTGGGCTAATTTACAGCCTTTTTAGTGCACAAAAGTTTGGGTCCCCATTGACTTCAATGGGGTTCGGGTTCGGGGTGAAGTTCGGGTCGAGTTCGGATCCCGAACCCGAACATTTTCGGGAAGTTTGGCCAAATTTCTCGAACCCCAACATCCAGGTGTTCGCTCAACTCTAATCATGGATCCTTTTGTGATTATTCTTATCATGAACTGTGCTGTAGGTGGAGATCCTTCTTATTTAGTTGTTGAAGATTTTTTTATTTTTGCATTGTTTTTAAATGGGTTCCGAACAAAGATATATGTATTTAACCTATACTATTTTGGTGTGTGTCTGATTCTGGCATGATCCTTTTTTGTCTGTTGATATTGTGGTTTTGAGTATGCAGACAGCCTGCACCCATTTCAATTTTGGTGGTGCCCGATACGCTCTTAGTAAACCTCGTCAAAAATTAGGTGCATACATGGCAGCCGTGTGCCTGTCTAAACAACTACGGCAGTCCCTGACTGGTATAGATTTTCGCCTACTTTTTCATATGTTTACAGGCAAAAAATAGTGCTAACTGGCACTGGCCCTTGCACGGTCCCCAACATACCTGTCTTCGCCCCAATCTCGCCCATCTGTCATACTTGGCATAAAAACGCCCATGTCTGTGTTGGTATATTTTATGCTGCATTTATTAAATGGCTCATGTTGTTTGCTTAATTTATCTCATCTTTAACCCTTTCAAGACCAGACAATTTTCAATTTTTGAATTTTCTTTTTACTCCCAGCCTTCCTAAAGACATACATTTTTATTTTTACATTCACACAGCCATATAAGGGTGGGTTCACACTAGCGTTATGGTTTCCGTTATGGCTTTCCGTTATAACATGGTTATAACTGAAAATAACGGAATCCATAAAATGGAGGACGGATCCGTTCTGGAGCCCATGGACTTGTATTATGACGGAATGCAAAACAGAAGTCTTTAAAAGGCATTTCGTTTGCTTTCCGTCATAATAGAAGTCTATGAGAAAGCATAACAGATCCGTCTGAGTCCCGTTATGGAAGACGGAAAACAAAGTCCTCTCGATCCGTTATGCTTTCCCATAGCCTTCTATAAGGAATGCCTCTTAAAGGCTTCCATTTTGCATTCTGTCTTATGGATTCCGTTATTTTCCATTATTACCATGTTATAACGGAAAGCCATAACGGAAACCATAATGCTAGTGTGAACCCACCCTAACAGTGTGTTTTTTGCAGGACTAGTTCTAATTTCTAATTGCATCATTTATGGTTGCATATAATGTAGTGGGAAGAACTAAGAAAATTCTGAATCGTGTGGAATTATAAAAAAAAAGAAAGGCAATCGTATGTTGTAAACTGTTACTTTCATTCTCCAGGTCAGTACGATTACAACAATACCACATACGTATATTGTTTTTTTGTTTTGTTTTCTTGCGGACTAATTTTTTGCATTACTTTTCATTAATGCCATTAGGGTATGTATGACTTTTTGATCACTTTTTATTTAATTTTTTCATGAGGGAGAAGCAACCAAAAAATGTCGAATTGTCCAATGACTTTTTTTTGTAATTTTTTCATATGGGACAAATATTTTTTATATTTTAAAAGTATAGGCATTTTTGCATGCAGCGATGCCCACACACCATCCGTTTCAACTTATTCTCGCTAGTCTTTATTAGTGTTGAGCTTGAATATTCGAATAGAGAATTTTTATCGTGAATATCGCAACTTCGATCATTCGCAAATATTGCGAATATAGCGGTTTATATTCGCTATTTCGAATATTAAATTTTTTTTTTTTTTTTTTAGCTGTTAATCCTTGTTGCTCTCTGGTTGTCTTCCCACTTCACAAAAGCTGTGCTTACCTGTCCGGATGATTCCTGGCTTCCTGCCCGCTACAGTTAATGCATGTTGCCGCTTCTGCCGACTTCCCTTGTGCATGGGAACGCCTCCATGCTAAAATGTACTGTCGGATGTGAGAATCACAAACTCACAAATTTGATTAAGTTGTAATCGCAATGGGATTAATATAACCTGAATTATTCGCATTGCGATATTCGTTATATTCTAGCAATACAACCATTAGGAACTTAGCTCTAAGATCAATTCGCATTGCGATTATATTTTCCTTTGCGAATGAAACTTAGAGCTGAGTTGCTAATGGTCGTTGCTAGAATATAATGAAGATTGAGAATATAGTGCTATATTCGTGATATTCGTTATATTCTAGCAATACAACCATTAGGAACCCAGCTTTAAGTTGAATTAACAATGCGAGTATATGATCGCATTGCAAATTAAACTTAAAGCTGAGTTCCTAATGGTTGTATTGCTAGAATATACCGAAGATTGAGAATATAGTGCTACATTCGTGATATTCGTTATCTTCGTCAATTCTAGCAATACAAGTTACAACCATTAGGAACTCAGCTCCAAGGTTAATTCGCGATGCGAATATAAATTCGCGTAACATTCGCAAAATATAGAATAATGACGAATATTCGATTTCGACGAATATATGATGAATATTCAATCGAATATTCGCTAAATCGAATATGGCACCTCCCGCTCATCACTAGTCTTTATCCTACCAGCTGCCCTGATTACATTTGACCACGGCATGTAAAGGAGTTAAATGTATGCAGCAACGTTATCATCGATCATATACATTAGTCCCGGGTGCCTGCTGATTAAAACAGCGGGCACCCAGTGGCTATGGCCCACGCAGCACTTGTGAGCGGGTGCCATCTTTAACCCAGCAGACGTAATTTAACAGTGCAGCGACGGGAAGGTGTAAGACCTAACACTCTTGTTTAGTAAAGCTACTGCTGTTTTCCTACTCCACACTCCTACTGGAGTGAGAATGTGACTTTTCTGCGACTTTTCAAAAAAAGTCTCAATGGTAAATCTGGAGTGATCCTCAATCACATACCTAATCACGCCCACTTTTCCACCCATATTTCAAAACTAGAGTTAGTGGTGTAAAAGTACAAAAAGTCATAAAAACCTAACCTTTTGCAACATTTTGAAGCCAGAATTCTCAAGTGAAGACATTTTTTAAAATTATTGGTCTGTTTACCACATCTATTACAATCAAGTGTCAAATTTTTATTATTCTGGTGCTGCATCTTCTTATTTTCATATGGCACTGCAACTCTTTGGAAAGTTGCAAAGTTAAAACATTCATAATAAAGGTATGATAATAATGATGATGAAATGTTTGGAGGCATTTGCCTAATTTAATCAAATTTACAGAATTTGTCTATTATTGAAGGGCTTGTCCTGCATTGTGGCCGACAACCCCTTTGTTCCAGATCTGTGCTCCTAAAGCCTCTGCATATATACAAAAAAGTAAGACTCAACTGTCTATCGTCCCACCACTTCTTTGTTCCTAAACCCACAGGACCAGGAAGTGGGTAGTAGTCTAGTAGTCACAGTATGACTACTGTGGTCAATAGGTCTTAGTGGTCACAGTGGCTTGAACAGTGCATCATTTTTGTGACATGTGGTTCAAGCTAATGTGATGACTGAGGCCTATGATTGGCCACAATGGTCACGGGACCCAGGCGCTCTGTGGTCCTGAAGGAACTGAGCGCAACCAGGAACCAGCAGCAGTGGGACAACAGACAGGTCAGTCTTAATTTTTTATGTTCAGGGGCACAGGTACACACCAAAGATGCTCCAAAGATTAACAATCCCTTTAAGAAATAACCTTATGTATTCTTAAAACATCTAAAACGTCTTTGTTCCTCAGACTATAGACCAGAGGATTTAAGGCTGGCACCACTGCCACATACAACAAGGAGAGCATCATGTCCAGTTCTGTGGAGCTTTCAGAGTCAGGATTCATATAAACACTTAGAGAAGAACCACAAAAGAGTAAGACAACTGTTAGATGAGAAGAACAGCTGGAGAAGATCTTTAGTCTTTTAGCTGATGTATTGATCTTTAGGATGGAAGATATAATAAAAACATAAGAAGTCAAAATCATACCAAATGCCATAAAACCTAAAGTATATCCTTCTGATAATATCACAATGTTTACATGTTTGGTGTCACTGCAGGAGGCTCTCAGAAGGGCTTTCATATCACAGTAGAAGTGAATGATATCTTTGGAATCACAAAAAGAAAGACGAGATATCAGGAAGACATACAGCAATGAGTTCAAGGTACCAACTGTCCATGGATAAAAAGAAAGTATAATACATACTATTTTATCCATGATGATGGGATATTTCAAGGGAACACATATTGCCACATACCGGTCAAAAGCCATAGAAGACAGCAGTAAAAATTCTGTATTCACACATGCCACATACATGAATAACTGGGTGAAACAGTTTGTGAAGGAAATGCTGGTGTTCTTAGTAATTTGTGAGTCCAGAAACTTTGGAAGAATAGTAGAAACATAGGCCATGTCCAGGGCAGACAGGTTACACAAGAAAAAGTACATTGGAGTGTGTAGTTTTGGTGCCACCCATACAACGGCTATAATAATCAGATTTCCTAACATGCATAAAATATACATCAATAAAATACTGAGGATAAGAACATAGGAGACATTCTGAAGTCTGGAGAATGCTATCAAGTGAAAATCTTCAGAAAATGAGGTATTAATTACCTTTTCATACATCTAAAATGTAAAAGTGTCACAAATAAAGACAAGTGAATTGTTATGGGTCAAAAATTATAATTGGGTGGCAATTAAAATTTAAATTTATGAGAGTTTTAAACATTTTGGATAAAGACAGATTTAATACAAACAAAGAAAAATATGTTTTACTACAATTGATAGATACTTTCACAGTTGTGTATTTTGGACAGTATTTTGCATCACTATTTGTAAGCCAAGACCAGGGGACCAGAATTGGGCCTCAAATATGGAAGAGGTGCAAAATCTTTATTATACTCTTTACTTTGTTTCCCACTCCTTATTATGTCTTATATGTACTGATGCAAAATAATGCCCTGTGTAAATGGCCTGAGGCCCCATGCTCATTGCAGAGAACACTTTGTAGGAATACAGATTCCCTAAAACCTTACATAAGGCACTATATTACGGAAATATTTTCCTCTGGAAGAGTGATTCTCAAAATACAGTATGCATACTCCAAGGGGTACCTGCTGCAGGTTTAGGGAGTATGCAGGAGGTCCTGCCAACATTCAAATGCATCCTAAAGACTGTGATATAGTTGAATGTTGTTGCGGGGTATGGGAGTGATGTCTCCGAGCCATGTCATTAACTCTGATAGGCAAAAGGCTACCTGAGCTGGACTATAAGCAACTCAAGACTCTGACGGGAAGAAGCTTGTGTCTTGCACTGCACTGGAGACCGAGGCATGAGGTGAGTATTTGGGCTTTTTTTGTTTTTTTGTTTGGCAGTATGCTGTTGGGCCACTATTGGGGGGGGGGGGCATTATAATAAATAGGGTGACACTATGGGCACAATATTAATACAGGCAGAGGTATAAGGGGTAATTATTGTCTTATGGCACACTGGGGTCACTATAAGGGGAATTATTCCTACTAGGTGGATTGTTATGGGCTTTATTACTATATTACTACTGGGGTGCTATGGGCAACATTATTACTATTATGGGCACTATGGGGGTATATTAACTTCTGGGGAACACTTGCAAACATTATTACTATTGGAACATTGTAGGGGCCCTATTACTACTAAAGCTACTCTGGGAAATAATTATTACTACTGGTGAGAGCATGATTACTGTAAAGGGTACACTGGTACTGAAGTTATGAAGATGTGCCGGCCTCTACATAACTTAAGTATAACCTGCGTCCATATAAATCTATGCCAGCTTCATTGGTGGCTTACATTTAGACCATTTTCCAAGACTAAAACAGGCCGTACAAAATAATGAACGAGAAGGGCCTGCTGGAAACCGCTTGTTTAGACCTGGCGTGAGCATGGAAAAGTCACAGATTGTGGCGCAAATAACCTTTGTGCCGCAATCTGTGCGAGAAGTACATCTAATATAGGCGTTTTTCTGGATAATAAATGATCCCCTATATCAGTGATGGTGAACCTTTTAGAGACTGAGTGCCCAATCAGCAACCCAAAAGCCACTTATTTATTGCAAAGTGCCAACACAGCAATTTAACCTGAATACTACAGTCCTATATAGTGTATCTTCCATGTACTTTATCATTTAGCTATAATTGCCTGCCTACATTCAATTCACTGCCTGCACTGTTTATAGTGCGCCCTGCGCTGATGAATGGCAGGAAAAGTCTGAGGCATATTGGTACAGCATAGACTTCTTCTAGGATGCGGGTGCCCACAGAGAGGGCTCTGAGTGCAGCCTCTGGCACCCATGCCATAGTTTTGCCACCACTGCCCTTTAAGTTTCTGCAGTACAGTATTGAGCAGCATGAATGGAGATGATGAGGAAAAAGAACATCTTCGCAGTTTAGGGAATAAGATCAACGAACTTGAGTCTGTAATGGCATCTGAGAATATAGATTTAGTGGCTGTTACTGAGACATGGTTCAATGAGAGTAATGACTGGGATATAACAATACCTGGGTTCTCTCTATATAGGAAAGACAGAGAAGGCAAGAAAGGGGGTGGAGTTGCCCTATATGTAAAAGATAGCATAAAATCTAATCTAATACAAGTCAGCGAAACCAATTTAGAGTCAGTTTGGGTTACGTTGCAGCTTGGTAATCATAAGGTAACTCGTGTAGGTGTCATATACAGACCACCTAGCCAAGTCAAAGAATTGGATGATCTACTAGTTGAGGAAATGGCTAAAATGACATTGAAAGGAGAAGTTGTCATAATGGGAGACTTTAATCTTCCTGATATAAACTGGAAAACCAAAATAGCTAGTTCTGCCAGGAGTACAGACATTCTAAATTCCCTACTGGGATTATCTCTACAGCAAGTAGTTGAGGAGCCAACCCGGAAGGAGGCCATTTTAGATTTGGTATTCACAAATGGCAATTTGGTATCTGATATTACTGTAGAGGAAAGCTTAGGATCCAGTGATCACCAGTCAGTGTGGTTTACTATAAGTACAGTGACTGAGTCACTCCACACAAAAACAAAAGTTTTAGATTTTCGGAAAACAGACTTTTCTAAAATGAGATCAGTGGTATACGAGTCCCTATCAGACTGGAACAATTTCAATGGAGTCAAGAGAAATGGAACTACTTAAAAGTGGCACTATTGAAGGCAACAGAAAAGTGCATTAGGCTTGTCAGTAAAAGCAAAAAAGGAAGAGACCACTGTGGTACTCAGCAGAAGTGGCCAAAATTATTAAAAACAAAAAGATGGCATTTAGTAAGTATAAAAACACCCAAAACGAGGATGACCGGAAATCTATAAGATGAGGCAGAGAGAGGCCAAGCAAGTTATAAGAGCTTCTAAAGCTCAGGCAGAAGAGAAATTAGCTCAGTCAGTGAAAAAGGTGATAAGACATTCTTCAGATACATAAATGAAAAAGAAATTAAATAAAGAATTACCAAATTAAAAACAAAGAAGGAAGGTATATGGAAGAGGATAAAGAACTAGCTGACTGCCTCAATGAATACTTCTGTTCAGTTTTTACAAGGAAAATGAAGGAGAAGGACCTCAGTTAGGGAGGAAGACTAATGAATCCTTTGATGCATGTGTCTTTACAGAGGAAGAGGTTCTAAGTCAGCTGTCTAAAATTAATACAAATAAATCACAGGGGCCTGATGGGATACACCCAAAGCTATTAAAAGAGCTTAGAGGTGTACTAGCAGAACCATTAACAGATTTATTTAACCAATCACTGGTAACAGGTGTCATCCCAGAAGATTGGAAATTAGCAAACGTTGTGCCAATTCACAAGAAAGGTAGTAGAGAGGAATCGGGCAACTATAGGCCGGTAAGCCTGACATCAATAGTGGGAAATTAATGGAAACCATACTCAAGGAGAGGATTGTGGAACATCTAAAAACCCATGGGTTGATTGATAAAAAACAGCATGGGTTTACTTCAGGGAGATCATGTCAAACTAATCTTATTGACTTTTTGATTGGGTGACTAAAATAATAGATGGCGGAGGTGCAGTAGACATCGCCTATCTGGACTTTAGTAAGGCTTTTGATACTGTCCCACATAGAAGGCTTATCAATAAACTGCAGTCTTTGAGCTTGGGCTCACATATTGTTGAATGGATTAGGCAGTGGCTGAAGGACAGAAAACAGAGGGTTGTAGTCAATGGGTATATTCAGACCATGGTATTGTTACCAGTGGGGTACCTCAGGGATCTGTTCTGGGACCCATATTGTTTAATATCTTTATCAGCGAAATTGCAGAAGGCCTCAATGGTAAGGTGTGTCTTTTGCTGATGACACAAAGATTTGTAACAGGGTTGATGTTCCTGGAGGGATACACCAAATGGAAAAGGATTTGGGAAAACTAGAGGAATGGTCAAAAATCTGGCAACTAAAATTTAATGTTGATAAGTGCAAGATAATGCACCTGGGGCGTAAAACCCAAGAGCAGAATATAAAATCAGTGATACAGTACTAACCTCAGTATCTGAGGAAAGGGATTTAGGGGTCATTATATCAGACGACCTAAAGGTGGGCAGACAATGTCATAGAGCAGCAGGTAATGCCAGCAGAATGCTTGGGTGTATAGGGAGAGGCATTAACAGTAGAAGAGGGAGGTGCTCATGCCGCTCTACAGAGCACTAGTGAGACCTCATTTGGAGTATTGTGTGCAGTACTGGAGACCATATCTGCAGAAGGATATTGAAACTTTGGAGAGAGTTCAGAGAAGAGCTACTAAACTAGTACATGGATTGCAGGACAAAACTTACCAGGAAAGGTTAAAGGACCTTAACATGTATAGCTTGGAAGTAAGAAGAGACAGAGGGATATGATAGAAACTTTTAAATACATAAAGGGAAGCATCACGGTAAAGAGGAGAGAATATTTAAAAGAAGAAAAACTGCTACAAGAGGACATAGTTTTAAATTAGAGGGGCAAAGGTTTAAAAGTAACATCAGGAAGAATTACTTTACTGAGAGAGTAGTGGACGCATGGAATAGCCTTCCTGCAGAAGTGGTAGCTGCAAATACAGTGAAGGAGTTTAAGCATGCATGGGATAGGCATAAGGCCATCCTTCATATAAGATAGGGCCTGGGACTACTCATAGTATTCAGCATATTGGGCAGACTAGATGGGCCAAATGGTTCTTATCTGCCGACACATTCTATGTTTCTATGTTTCTATCTACATTAGAGGAGATGTCATGGAACGTAAGAGATATTAAGAAATTAAGTATCCTCTTGTATGTTTTGTACCGCAGAATTTAATTTATAAACTAATATGATGTCTGTTATTTTGACAGGAAGATTAGTGCTGCATGCTGCACTGTTCTTTCTGTCAAATCTAAAAGAACTGCTGACAAAGGGTTAGAACAGAGCCTACTAGAGTACAGAGTAAAATAGACTTCAGAGGTCATTTGGAGACATAATACACTTAATATAATTTTTCAAACCAGTACATAAAAGCATAAACAAGTAAAAGCCTGTTTACTAAGGGCAAAAGATATAATCTACTATACCTGTGTCTGTCTGTAATTTACCTGAGATCTCACAGGCTTCTTCATGCTCTGCTACCTTGCTTTTATTACAATGAACCCTATTTATAGTTTTCAGAAGACTTGTTGATATTCCCAAAAGACAAATTTCTAGAAAGAAATAATAAGCTATTCTAATTATGATACTCATGCATGCACAGTGTATACTAGGAAGTAAGCTAATAATGACCCTACAAGCTGTTAAATATAATCAGAGTTAAATATACCACAATTAGAGATGAGCTAATTGGTTCATGATGAACCGGGTTCGTTATGAACTTTCCCATATTTGGGCTGCTAGACGAACCAGAAGCTCTTCAGGTTGGCTTTGGATGAATCCAATAAAGTGTTTGGCTGTGAATGAGAGTGGATGGGTCTATGCAGTGTCTAACACAAAAAAAATCTTAGGCACAGTGTACAGTCACAACCAAGCTTCTATTCTAGAGTTAGGGACAGTGAAACGAAAGCCTAGAAAGAAAAGTAATTGTGGAGAATACGGAAAGGCATGGGGAGCTCTAAGCCAGAGAGTGAGAACTGAGGAGTTGAGGCTGGATGTGCCTAGCAGTGCCTTTTAGCTGCAGTTACTGCCTTATAACAAAGCTACAGCTGCTGCATGTGCTTTACCATCCAAAGGATAAATAGCATTTTAAATCTCTGAGTGAAAACTCAAGCATGAGCCTATAAATGCATGCATGACCCTATAAATAGTGGCACCCGTAACCAGGATATTGGCGGTGGGGGCAGTGACAGTGGCAGTCGGGGCAAATGCAGAGAAAGGAATAAGGAGGGAAGACAAGGAGCCTGCCATGATATCTTATAGTCTTGCAAAAGTGGCAGGGAGGAAGGCATCTGATCATAATTGTGTATTGGATATGACCTGGGAGCCAGATTGGGGTGCTGAATAGAAAAGACCAGAGAAGGAGAGTGGTGTCAGTAGCAGCAATAAAGAGCAAAGCAAAGGCAACATATATACCAAAAAACAGATAGGGTCATATCTGCTTTGGGAACTGGTGATGCCACTGAGATTGTGGGTGCATTAGACCCAAAATGTGCCAGAACTAAGCCAAGCTCGGCTGCCTCTAGCTCTCCCATCTGGCAGTTTCTCTCCACGCTGCCGGAAGACAGAAGAATTGACCTGTACAAGCTGTGCAAGCTCTGCAAGAATAAAATAAGCTGTGGGCAGCCAAACATGAACATATGCACCACAGCTCTATTGAAGCAAATGAAATGGCATCACCCCATCCTGTGGGCAAACAGAGGTGGCAGCCAGCTACTGCAATAGGAGTTTCCTCCCGTTTCCTGTCACCTTTGTGCCAGCCAGGCCGCATTCAAGGGCAGTACAGTGTCTTTCACATTGTTATCCGCACTTTCTCCCTCTCCTGCTCAGACTCCTCCTCCACTCCATCGTCAGCCATTGATAACAGAATGCATGGCCAGGAAGCATCTTTATACGCCCAGCAATCTGCTAGTGCGCAAACTTAATTCCCACCTGGCTAAGTTGCTGACAGTACAGTTGCTGATGTTGATACCATTGTTGCTACAGTTCATACCATTGAGTATAGTCTGCTGTCATTCAGGATTTGATGGTGTGCGTTCAGCCTCTCTGAAGGATGGCTAATAGAGATGAGCGAATTTCTCAAAAATTTGATTCATTCGGTTCACCGAATTTTCCAAAAAGATTTGATTTGAATTTATTTGTGGCGAATCTCATGAAAAAAACTGCTATTTCCTGACTGCAGAGAGCCTGTATAGTGGTGTACAACACCGTGCTTTGCAGAAACATGCATAGGGAGTCTGCTTTGATAGTGACACAATACTGTGAGTCACTTCCCTTATTTGGGCAATTATGGGGCCAAAACTGACCAAATAACTCAGGTGTGAACTCAGTCTCACAGGAAAATGTGTTACGCTTTGGAGTGGAAGGAAAACACAACACTGAGCGAAGAGGAGTCTCCTTCAGGCCTAATACAAACAATAGGGAACTGCAACACACAGAACCCAAACAAAATACAAAAGGGAAAGGAAAGACTTAAATTCAATGGAGCAGTGGAAGCACCAGAAACCAAGATCCAACCTCAATATATCCAAAGGTACAAACAGAAGCTATAAACCACACAGCATTGTGGAAGAAGCACCTATAAATAGAGAAGGTTATAAGACCCAAATAGCCACACCTTTGGAAAGAAGGTATGACAAGCACCAGAAACAACACAGACGTCATTTGATCCAAACAGAAAACATGTCAGATCAAACCACGTGTTGCCAGTCTCACCGATCTCCTGCAAGGACAATAACCCCCCAAAAACAAATACCTGTCTGTTAAGTATCCTCCTTTATTTGGTCAGCATTTGGCCAGTAATCCAGCAGTATTGCTAAAGACAAAAAAAACAAAAACAGAAGTGGATCCAAAACAGAGATGACACGTGATTGGAATGTTTGCATGTCTTCTGTGTTTTGTACTGACTCCTGCTTTTGGTCACCAAATCATAAGCCAATTCTGATGCAAGAGAAGAACCATGTCATACAGGCCTTACAGCAACTACATACACAGAATCTGTTGTGCGTCTCATTTTGACGAAGGGTCAAATAAATGATGATGTCAACCAGGCCAAAAAGGCAAAATAGTGTCCCATCATGGAGTGGGGAGGATGGGAACAACATGAGAAGTCCACAGAGTGGCCCAGTGACAGATAGAGTTGTGAGGTAGCAGTAGCATGAGGAGACCACAGAGTGGCCCAATGACAGAGTGTTGAGGTGGCAACAGCATGAGGACACTACAGAGTGGTGCGGTGGCAGCAGCATGAGAACACCACAGAGTGGCCCACTGACATAGTGGTATGGTAGTAGCAGCAAGAGGAGACCACAAAGGGGCCAAGTGACATAGTGATGAGATGGCAGCAGCGTGAGGAGACCACCAAGTGGCCCACTGACATAGTGGTATGGTAGTAGCAGCATAAGGAGACCACAGAGTGGTGAGGTGAAAGCAGCATGAGGAAACTACAGAGTGGCCTAGTGGTTAGCTGGCAGCGGCATGAGGAGACCACAGAGTGGTGAGGTGGAAGTATCATGAGGAGAACCCAGAGTGGCCCAGTGACATAGTGGTAAGCTGGCAGCAGCATGAGAAGACCACAGAGTGGTCAGATGGCAGTAGCATGAGGAGACCACAGAGTGGCCCAGTGACAAAGTGGTGAGCTGGCTTCAGCATGAGGAGACTACAGAGTGGCTCAGTGACATAGTGGTAAGATGGCAGCAGCATGAGGAGACCACAGAGAGGCCAGTGACATAGTGGTGAGGTGGAGTTCAATACCAGTACCAGCTAAAGATGGTTGCAACAGCAGAATAGTAGCAAAAGCAGGTAGCCAGAAGAAACAGGTCTCTTTTGACAACGTTTAGGTATGGCACCATGGATGATCTAGTCTGATGCATCCATAAAAAATAAAAATAAATATGGTGCCAAAAAACAATTTTTTGTCACCTTACGTCACAAAAAGTATAATACCAAGCGATCAAAAAGTCATATGCACCCTAAAATAGTACCAATCAAAGACAGTGGCCCAAAAAATAATGAAAAACTATGGGCTTTAAGAATAAGGAGAAACAAAAATGCTTTATTAAGTAAAACTGAAACAAACAAACAAAAAAGTAGTCGTATTTGGTATTGTCGCGTTAGTAATAACCTGCTCTATAAAAATACCACATGATCTAACCTGACAGATGAACATTGTAAATAACAAAAAATAAAAATGGTGCCGAAACAGCTATTTTTTTGTTACCTTGTTAAAAAAAAGTGTAATATAGAGCAACCAAAAATCATATCTACCCTAAAATAGTACAAACAAAACTGCCACCCTATCCCGTAGTTTACAAAATAGGGCAATAAATATCAGGGCAGAATCAGGGCAATAAATATTGAGTTTTGTTTGGCTGTTAACCCTTGCTTTGTTAGCAGAAAAATGATTAATATGAGAAATCTGCCAAAAAAGTGAAATTCTGAAACATAATCTCCATTTTCCATTAATTCTTATGGAACACCTAAAGGGTTAACAAAGTTTGTAAAATCAGTTTTGAATACCTTGAGGGGTTTAGTTTCTAGAATGGGGTCACTTTTGGGTGATTTCTATTATCTAAGCCCCACAAAGTGACTTTAGACCTGAACTGGTCCTTAATTTTAAACATTAAAATTGGGCTTTGGATATTTTCTTAAAAATGTTATGATTTGCTTCTAAACTTCTAAGCCTTCTAACGTCCCAAAAAATGAAAATGTAATTTACAAAATGACCCAAACATGAAGTAGACATATGGGAAATGTAAAGTACTAGTAACTTGACATTTTGAAAATTGCGAATTTTATGAAATTATTTGTAAATTTGGTATTTTTTTTTTTAAAGAATGAAATATTTTTAATCAAACTTACCAATGTCATGAAGTACAATTTGTGACGAAAAATAGTCTCATAATGGCTTGGATAAGTAAAAGCGTTTTAAAGTTATTACGACATAGATTGACACGTCAGATTTGCAAAAAATGGCCTGGTCCTTAAGGTGAAATATGGCTGTGTCATGAAGGGATTAAAGTCTACCACAGATTCAGTATTAATTTAATTTCATCCTGTAAGTACCTTTTAATTTCATCCTTTATGTACCTTGTAGTTTTACCATCTTATATCACTGACTACACATTCATTTATGTGAAAAAACCTGTTAAGTCAAAAGTCCCCCTTCCAGCCCTTAATATGTTCGTACAGGGGTGCACTTACCAAAATTGGGTCATTTTGAGTTTTTAATTTCTGGGGAGCTCAGGAATTTTTTTAATCCGAAATGGCACCTAAAATTCATGTCTGCAAATTCAGGCCTGAAAATCCATATTTTGCTGTTTGCCTCTAGAGCCCTGCTGTGCGCACATACATCAGTTTTTCAGCAAATTTGGGATATTGCCGTATTGGGGGGAAAATGGGGAACAAAATGTGGGGTGCATTTTGTCCTGTTACCCTTTGGGAAAGTGAAAAACGTGGGTGAAAAGCAACTTTTTGGTGAAAATTTGCAATTTTAATTCTAGGAAACACCTTTGAGATCAAAGTGCTCATTACACACCTTAAATGATTCCTTGAGGGGTGCAGTTTCCAAAATGTGGTCACTTTTTGGGGGTTTCCACTGTGGGGCCACCTCAGGGTGTCTTCATATGCGACATAGCTCCCAGTTACCATTCCAGCTAAATCGGCTCTCCAAAAGCCATATGGTGCTTCTTCCACTCTGAAGCCTTTTGGGCGCCCATACATCAGTTTTTGAGCACATATGGGTGTTGCCAAATTCGGGTGGAAATGGGGAACAAAATGTGGAGTGCATTTTGTCCTGTTACTCTTTGGAAAAGTGAAAAAAGTGGGTGTAAATAAACTTTTTGGTGGAAAAATTGCAATTTTTCATTTCCACTGCCAAGTGTTACCTAAATTGATGAAGCACCATGGAGGTAAAGATGCTCACTACACACCTTGAAAGAATCCTTGAGGGGTGTAATTTTGAAAATGGGATCACTTTTTGGGGGTTTCCACTGTAGGGCCACCTCAGGGTTTTTTCATATGCGACATAGCTCCCAATTACCAATCCAGCTAAATCAGCTCTCCAAAAGCCATATGGTGCTCCTTCCACTCTGAAGCATGCTGTATGCCCATACATCAGTTGTTGAACACATATGGGGTGTTTCGTATTTGGGTTGAAATGGGGAACAAAAAGTGGGGTGCATTTTGTCCTGTTACCCTTTGGGAAAGTTGTGGGATGTGGGAGTAAAGCAACTTTTTGGTGAAAAAATTAGCAATTTTTCATTTTCCCTGCCGAGTGTTTCCTAAATCGAGAAAACACCTTTGAGGTCAAAGTGCTCACTACACACCTTGAAAGATTCCTAGAGGGGTGTAGTTTCCAAAATGGGGTCACTTTTTGGGGTTTCCACTGTAGGGCCACCTCAGTGTGTCTTCATATGCGACATAGCTCCCAGTTACCTTTCCAGCTAAATCCACTCTCCAAAAGCCATATGTTGCTCCTTCCACTCTGAAGCCTTTTGGGCTCCCATACATCAGTTTTTGAGCACATATAGGGGGGTTTCTGTATTCAGGGTGGAAATGGGGAGCAAAATGGGGGGGTGAATTTTGTCCTGTTACCCTTTGGAAAAGTGAAAAATGTGGGTATAAATAAACTTTTTGGTGAAAAAATTGCAATTTTTCATTTTCACTGCCAAGTGTTTCCTAAATCGAGAAAACACCTTTGAGGTCAAAGTGCTCACTACACACCTTGAAAGATTGCTTGACGGGTGTAGTTTCCAAAATGTGGTCACTTTTTGGGTGTTTCTACTGTAGGACCACCTCAGGATGTCTTTATATGTGACATAGCTTACGGTTACCATTCCAGTTAAATCCACTCTCCAAAAGCCTTATGGTGCTCCTTCCATTCTAAAGTCTGCTGGGCGCCCATACATCAGTTTTGAGCACATATGGGGTGTTTCCGTATTCGAGGGGAAATGGGGAACAAAATGTGGGGTGCATTTTGTCCTGTTACCCTTTGGAAAAGTGAAAAAAGTGGGTGTAAATAAACTTTTTGGTGAAAAAATTGCAATTTTTCATTTCCAATGCCAAGTGTTTCCTAAATCAAGAAAACACCTTTAAGGTCAAAGTGCTCACTATATACCTTGAGGGGTGTATTTTTCAAAATGGAGTCTCTCTGGGGGGATTTTGACTGTAGGACCACCTCAGGGTGTCTTCATATGCGGCATAGCTCCCAGTTACAATATGGAGCTCCTTCCACTCTGAAGCCTGCTGTGCTCCCATACATCAGTTTTTGAGCACATATGGAGGGGTTTCTGTAAACTCCAGAATCAGGGTAATAAATTGAGTTTTTTAGTGACGTAATCTGATCTCTGCTGCCTCAGGAGTTTTATGATTGCACAGGCGCAAGCAGTCGGCAGTACTGCGCCTGCGCGTGATTTCTGGCGACGGAAAGAAAGAAGCAAGGGGTGTATCTGGAATGTATTAGATGATGTATGCAGCAGAGGGGGCAGCGATGTTCACCTCGACTGTGCGAGGATATTTCTTGATGAGGAGGCTTGGGCTGGAAATTAAGGCAGGATTGACACTGCAGGGTGGCATTACCGGGCTCATTAGAAGAATAACCCCCTCTGGGTACCTTGGAGAAGAAAACCACTGCAGGAAAGAAGGTAGTTTATTGAACATGCAATGGTAACAGCTTAATATGCTAAAACCTGGGGACAGATTCCCTTTAAGGTGAAAAATGGCAGGATCCTGAAGGGTTTAAACAAACGCCCCAATAAGGGACAGTTTTTGAAAGCTTTTCAATACATAAAAACATAACACACGTGAGGATGCAGTTTGTTTTTAACCACTTCAGCCACCATAACGTACCCATATTTAGATTGTTATTGCGGCGAGCCTGCTCCATACACGGCGGATGCCAGCTGTATAATGGAGAAGGGAGATCATGAGGAACCCCATCATTTAACCCTTTAGATGCCATAATCAACAGTTATCAAGGCATCTGTGAGGTGAGGTAGAGGGATGTGGCTCCCTTTCACTTCCAATCGGAACATGCTTCGATCAGTTACCATGACGGCCTGGGGCGCTGAGGAAGATTGCCAGGCCTGCCATTGTAATCTCCCTGCTAAGCTGTGCAGGAGGCACAGCTCAGCAGGGAGTATGGTATATCAAAATCCTATTCACCCTAATATATCTCTATTATGGTGAATAGGAAAAGGCATCAAAAGATTCCAGTTTCTAGCCCATTAAGGGGGGTAAAAGTCATTGTAGTAACTTAAAAAAGCTAAAACAAAATATTAAAAGTTTAAATTACCCCCTTTCCCAATTTTAGATATAAAAATAAACAGTAAAACATAAACATATCAGTTATCACCACGTATGAAAATATTTTTTTACATTTCCTCTGTGGTGACTGTCTTAAAAAGACAAATGATACACCATTTTTGTCACCCTATCCCCTCAAAAAAAATTGAATACTAGTGATCAAAAATTCAACATACCAAAAAAATGGTACCAGTAAAAACTATAGTTCATTTCCCAAAAAAACAAGCCCTCTGTGTAGGGAAATTTAAAAAAGTTTTAGCTATCAGAAAATGACGATGCAAAGAAAATTGATATTTTCAAAGGTTTTTATTTTTTTAAAGTAGTAAAACAAAAAATTACACAATTTTAGTATTGTCGTAATAATATACTGAGGCACAGAATAAGGACGTCATGAGCGTGATCACGTGGTGATGTCATCAAACTCACCATAGGTCCTTTGGCGGGTTTTCTACAATCAAGATGGGAGCAGGCAGCCTTTCCATGATCAAGTGGATGAAGTGAGATTAACCCCCCTTAGCACCTGAATGTAAGTCTCAGAAGCCGCAATCAGCGTTTAACATGGCACCATACAATGAAAAGCGATTTGTGATTAAGTGGATGAAGTGAGATTAACCTCCCTGAGCACCTGAATGTAAGTCTCAGATGCCGCAATCAGCGTTGAACGTGGCACCATACAATGAAAACTGATTTGTAATGAAGTATTTTGCAACAAATCAAATTTCTTGACGAAGTTCGGTGAAGCTGTCGAATTAAATTTTTTAATCACTGCGCAAGAGCTTAAAATGTTCCTGGCTTTAACCCCTTAAGCACATGGCCCTATTTCACCTTAAGGACCCAGCCATTTTTTGCAGATCTGACCAGTGTCAATTTATGTGGTGATAACTTTTAAACGCTTTTACTTCAGCAGGCCATTCTGAGATTCTTTTTTCATCACATGTTGTACTTCATGACACTGGTAAAATGGAGTAAAAAAAGTTCATTTTTATTCATAAAAAATACCAAATTTACCCAAAATTTTGAAAAATTAGCAATTTTCTAAGTTTCAATTTCTTTATTTCTATAATACATAGTAATACCCCAAAAATAGTTATTACTTTACATTCCCCATATGTCTACTTCATGTCTAGATCATTTTGGGAATGATATTTTATTTTTTGCGGATGTTACAAGGCTTAGATGTTTAGAAGCAAATCTTGAAATTTTTAAGAAATTTTCAAAAACCTACTTTTTAAGGACCAGTTCAGGTCTGAAGTCTCTTTGTGAGGCTTACATAATAGAAACCACACAAAAATGACCCCATTCTAGAAACTACACCCCTCAAGGTATTCAAAACTGATTTTACAATCTTTGTTAACCCTTTAAGTGTTCCACAAGAATTAATGGAAAATAGAGATAACATTTCAACATTTTACTTTGTTGGCAGATTTTCCATTTTAATAATTTTTTTTCCAGTTACAAAGCAAGGGTTAACAGCCAAAAAAAATTCAAAATGTATTGCCCTGATTCTGTAGTTTACAGAAACACCCTATATGTGATCATAAACTGCTGTACGGGCACACGGCAGATCGCAGAAGGAAAGGAATGCCATGCGGTTTTTGGAAGGCAGCTTTTGCTGGACTGGTTTTTTGACACCATGTCCCATTTGAAGCCTCCCTGATGCACCCCTAGAGTAGAAATTCCCAAAAAGTGACCCCATTTTAGAAACTACGGGATAGGGTGGCAGTTTTGTTGGTACTATTTTAGGGTACATATGATTTTTGGTTGCTCTATATTACACTTTTTGTGAGGCAAGGTAACAAGAAATAGTTGTTTTGGCACCGTTTTTATTTTTTGTTATTTACAACATTCATCTGACAGGTTATATCATGTGGTATTTTTATAGAGCAGGTTATTACGGACGCAGCAATACATAATATGTATACTTTTTTTATTTATGTAAGTTTTCCACAATGATTTCGTTTTTAAACAAAAAAAAATCATGTTTTAGTGTCTCCATAGTCTAAGTGCCATAGTTTTTTCAGTTTTTTGGAGATTATCTTGGGTAGGGTATGAGTTTTGTGGGATGAGATTATGGTTTGATTGGCACTATTTTGAATGACTTTTTGAATGTTTGATATTACACTTTTTGTGATGTAAGGTGACAAAAAATGGCTTTTTCTACATCGTTTTTATTTTATTTTTTATGGTGTTCATCTGAGGGGTTAGGTCATGTGATATTTTTATAGAGCAGGTTATTACGGACACGGCAATACATAATATGCATACTTTTTTATTTATAATATGTGTAGTGTATTTTTTATTTTATTTTTTTATTCTGTGATATGTTTTTTTTTTTTACCCAGACCCACTTGGTTCTTGTAGATCCAGTGGATATGGTGTCTATCTATTACAGTACAGTACACCATATAGTGTACTGTACTGTATTTTTTTTTACTTTACATAGTCTAATCAGACTTTTACCTTTAGCAGAAGTCTGATTAGACTTACAGTACCATGGCAAGCAGGACGCCTCTGAAAGCGTCCTGCTGCCATGGTAACCATCACCCGCTGCCAGAACAGAGCAGCGGGTGATGGGGAGGGAGGGGGGCTCCCTCCCTCTTTGATCCTATCCTGTCGGGGGGCTGCAAAGGCACAGCAGCCCGGATGGGAGAGGAAGAAAGCTCCATACGAACTGCAGCATGGAAGGGGTTAAAACTGCTGACATCTGCAGCACAGATGTCAGCAGTTTTTAGCAGAGTGTCAGCAATGTGCTGACGCTCTGCTAAAACCACTGCATCGCCAGCAACCACTCCCCCTTCACCCCCGCAGCCACAATATGATTGGGGGCTGCAGGGGGGTTAAAATCTAACATTTGGGGAGCATTTAGTCTCTGATCCCCGCGGTCACAGACCGTGGGGATCAGAGACCGCAGAAAGCGCAGCAAACCGCAGGTCTGAATTGACCTGCGGTTTGCTGCGATTGCTAATACGGGGGGGGGGTCACATGACCCCCACGGCGTTGTGACCGGATGCCCGCTGAAAGATTTTATCAGGCATCCAGTTTCCATTAACCCCTGCAGTGCCGCAATCTTCTTTTATTCACATGACGTAACGGCATGTCATGTGTCCTTAAGGATTCAGGAAACATGCCGTACCGATATGTCATGTGTCATGAATGGGTTAAAAAAAGACATAATGGCTGTGCTTCTTTGTACAATCATAACTGTGAAGGAACAGGTCTTTTTTGTGCTTCCCTAATGTCTTTTTCAGCCATTATTCCCTGTTTCAGCTGCACAGCTAGATGTATTTCTCTCAGAAACAGGGGGTGTATCCCCTCTGTGAAATCCGCCAGCTCTTTACTGCTGTGAAGTCCTTTCCCTTACCTCCCACTATGTTTGTTTTCAGCTCTGGAACTCATAGAACATATTAGAAGGGGAAAATCACACTTACAGACACACAGGAGTCTTCTATAATCTCCAAAAGCAGCATGGAAGCAGTTCTTTTACCAGTCTTGGAAGCTCAGCTAGCTCTGACATGGCCCCACTTTATCTCAGCTGTCTTTTGAGTCTCTTTTACTAAGGACGGATCTTGCCTGACAACAGGCAGTGGACTACAAATTAGCTGGAAGTTAAACTCCTAGTGACCATAACTTTACACCTTTTTTTTCACGTTGATGCAGAAATATGGGGAGATTTATCAAGAGGGGGATATTAGAAGTCAGTTTTACTTGAATTTGCATTGGAGTACTTTATGCCACATTTATTAAATGTCTCTTGTTACTTGATAAATTTGTCTTATCCTTAATCCTAACACTTTTGTCTAGAAAAGATATGTCAGTTTTCCTACTCCACCCTCCTCCTTGAGTAAGCAATTTTTTGCAACTATTATTTTTTAAAAGTCTCAATGATAAATCTGGAGTGAGGCTCATTAACATATCCAACCACACCCACTTTTCCACACACATTGCAAAACTGGAGTAAATGGTGTAAAAAGGCGCAAAAGCCCAATTTTCACGACTTTTTGATGCCAGAATTCTGCAGTAAAGTTATGATAAATCAGGGCCATATTTTTTAAATTAAGTGATTTACAATTTTCCTTGTTACACCGTTCCCTATTAAATTAAATTGTGTAAAAGTACAGTGATTATTTAAAAAAGGAATTTCATGGTGGAAATTGCGACATCTAAAGGCAAAACTGTTGATGAATCCCAGTTCATTCTTATTCTCGTTATGTCTCAAAATCAAAAATGAAGTCCACTTACCTCACACAATGCCGTCCTTTGGAATTTTTTCACTTCTAAAGGGGGGCTACACAGGGTTGCCCCTATCTCACCTTCTATTATTGTTACTAATTGAGTGTCCGGTATAATATACATTAAAGATGACTCTCTAATATATGCAGATGACTGACTTCTTGTTTATGTATGATTGAGCTACTTTCACACCCCTGGTGTGAAACTCCAGCATGGTTGTTCCGGCAGACAAGTGGACACAAACTTCCGCATGCATGTTCCCTGGTTGTCTGCCGAAATGTGTTAGCCCATTCTGTCCACATCTGGCAGTGCTGGATCTAGTAAATTCTGACACGCTGTTCTCTGTCGGAACAACCTTATACTCTGTTTCTAAATTGAGTAATTAAACTTTTTTCAGATAATCATTTAATTTCTGTTGCTTCCTTCTCTTAGAAACCCTAGGATTGTAATTTCTCATAATCCATCCTTTACATCTCTTTCCTTGCCAAATAGTTCTTAGTGTATTTTCTCATTGTTATTTTCACTGTTACACAAGAATACTAGTTAAAATCTCTGGAAAAGGTTGACAATTCACACACATTGTGTGCACAGTCCTATAAATGACATAACAATAATAGTTGCAAATAACTTGTACAGTCCCTTTAAAGGTATGTACAGTCGTGGCCAAAAGTTTTGAGAATGACACAAAGATTAGTTTTCACAAAGCTTGCTGCTAAATTGCTTTTAGATCATTGTTTCAGTTGTTTCTGTGATGTAGTGAAATATAATTACACTCACTTCATATGTTTCTAAGGCTTTTATCAAGGCTTTTTATGCAAATAGTCAGTATTTGCAGTGTTGGCCCTTCTTTTTCAGGACCTCTGCAATTCGACTGGGCATGCTCTCAATCAACTTCTGGGCCAATTCCTGACTGATAGCAACCCATTTTTTCATAATCACTTCTTGGAGTTTGTCAGAATTAGTGGGTTTTTGTTTGTTCACCTGCCTCTTGAGGATTGACCACAAGTTCTCAATGGGATTAAGATCTGGGGAGTTTCCAGGCCATGGACCCAAAATGTCAATGTTTTGGTCCCCGAGCCACTTAGTTATCACTTTTGCCTTATGGCACGATGCTCCATCGTGCTGGAAAATGCATTATTTTTCACCAAACTGTTGTTGGATTGTTGGAATAAATTGCTGTTGGAGGGTGTTTTGGTACCATGTCTTTATTCATGGCTGTGTTTTTGGGCAAAATTGTGAGTGAGCCCACTCCCTTGGATGAGAAGCAACCCCACACATGAATGGTCTCAGGATGCTTTACTGTTGGCATGACACTGGACTGATGGTAGCGCTCACCTTTTCTTCTCCGGACAAGACTTTTTCCTGATGCCCCAAACAATCGGAAAGAGGCTTCATCGGAGAATATGACTTTGCCCCAGTCCTCAGCAGTCCATTCACCATACTTTCTGCAGAAGATCAATCTGTCCCTGATGTTTTTTTTGGAGAGAAGTGGCTTCTTTGCTGCCCTTCTTGACGCCAGGCCATCTTCCAAAAGTCTTCACCTCATTGTGCGTGCAGATGCGCTCACACCTGCCTGCTGCCATTCCTGAGCAAGCTCTGCACTGGTGGCACTCCGATCCCGCAGCTGAATCCTCTTTAGGAGACGATTCTGGCGCTTGCTGTACTTTCTTGGAAGCCCTAAAACCTTCTTAACAAGAATTGAACCATTCCTTGAAGTTCTTGATGATCCTATAAATTGTTGCTTGAGGTGCAATCTTAGTAGCCACAAAAACCTTGCCTGTGAAGCCATTTTTATGCAATGCAATGATGGCTGCACGCATTTCTTTGCAGGTCACCATGGTTAACAATGGAAGAACAATGATTTCAAGCATCACCCTCCTTTTAACATGTCAAGTCTGCCATTTTAACCCAATCAGCCTGACATAATGATCTCCAGCCTCGTGCTCGTCAACCTTCCCACCTGAGTTAACAAGACGATTACTGAAATGATCTCAGCAGGTCCTTTAATGACAGCAATGAAATGCAGTGGAAAGTTTTTTTTGGGATTAAGTTAATTTTAATGGCAAAGAAGGACTATGCAATTCATCTCATCACTCTTCATAACATTCTGGAGTATATGCATATTGCTATTATAAAAACTTAAGCAGCAACTTTTCCAATTTCCAATATTTATGAAATTCTCAAAACATTTGGCCACGACTGTAGGTAAGGTTGCACTCCAAGATGGTTGTGATGAGTCTGTGATTCTTTGGCTGCTGCTGCAGAGCGCCCCAGTGGGAGCTGGTGCAGAGAATGGGTGCGGTATTGGCACCGATGATTATATAGTATTGTGTCATGGTGTTCTATTTCTGTCTGTCACTCCCTGGGGTTTCATGCAGTTAAAAAAGTGATGAGTGGAAAAACGGATAGCAGCACATTCTTCAATAGTTTGTACAAAGTACACTTTCTCTCCTCTCAGATGATGGGGTATGGTGGCTCACAGTATAGCAACGATGACATTGGACACCTGCTAAATGACTCTGTCTCTCTCTCTGGATACCTTTCCCTATGGCTTTACTCTGGCGTCTATGATTGTAGATGTCCACTGTATGATGCAGGCTTCTAGCTATGTCTGTCCTGGACTCTTGTGATGGTGTCTTCTTGTTTTTCCACCACTTTGGCAGCAGAGTCTTGATAGTTTAGTCGCTTGATCATTCTGCTGACTCTTATATACCGTAGCTTGCAATTTCTCTGTGGCCTAGGATGCTACAGTCTCCTTGGCCCAATTAAATCCTCCTAGGTGAGCCTCCTTTTTAGTCCACCTGAACTAGAGGAGCGGGAGATCACATTCTCCCTCACTCTTCTCTCTCCAACCTTACACTGACTCTCTCTAGCTCAGTCCCATTCTTGGCAGGAAGTTAGCCAGTCCACTCCTACCAAGCAGGGAGTAATGGAATAGTAACTTCCATTCCTGATACCTAACATTGCCAACTGTACCCCATGTGGTGAGCAAGGTGTATTGCATGTCAGTATATTCACATTGCATATAAAACAGTAAACAATTGCAGGTACAATAGAAGTACCCCCAGTTCTGGGGTACTACACTACCCCTTGCTACAAAGTCTCACCAGAGTGTTGCAATAGTCTTTTGCGTACAAAACTCTGGTGGATGGAACTTCCTGATGTTTTCTGATGGAATCACTTTAACCGACCACCATTGCTTGTAAGTAACATGCAATTAAATAAACTTTGACCAGTTCTAACATGATACTAAACTAAGCTAATCCACAGCTAACTCACTCTCTAAGACCCATACAACTCTGCAGTTCTATAAATCTCCGAGTGGTCCTGTGAGGGGGTTTAACTTTCTTAGTCTTCTAATCACTAGTAATAAAACTGACTAATCTTGCCCTGACTACTAAAGTGATCCGATATAGTGTTGATACTCCATTTCAATAAGTTACACTCACACATATAATTGGCATAACATTTTAGGTACTTGCCAATATTGTTGTGAGTGGGGTCTTTGTAGGGATAATTACACTTCCAGGTGGTAGCTCTTGTGACTTCTGCTTTACCATTATACAGTATATACCATTATATAGTGTGTCTCTCCCCTATTCTTTGACAGTAGCGTGGGTATCACTTGTCTATTATTAAATCTTCTAATCACTGTTTGCCTTGGCTTTGTACTCCATCTCTCACAGATCTCACACAAGGTCCCATTTCAGTGCTCAGTCTCATAACAGGTCCCACTGCCACTCATGCTCTTACTGTGAGGACACCCACCAAGGGCTCCAAACACATACGATTTTATGGATAGATCTCATTCCTACCCACATCAACCATCAGGTCAGCACAGGTGACCAGTAATGGCTAATTCTCACTTACCTGTCCTCCTCCAGGATAGCTTCCAGTAACACTTCTCCTGATGTCATCTATTGTACTAACAATGGTATGGTAATAGAGATGAGCGAACACCTGGATGTTCGGGTTCGAGAAGTTCGGCCGAACTTCCTGAAAATGTTCGGGTTCGGCATCTGAACCCGACCCGAACTTTATCCCGAACCCGAACCCCATTGAAGTCAATGGGGACCCGAACTTTTGGGCACTAAAAAGGCTGTAAAATAGTCCAGGAAAGGGCTAGAGGGCTGCAAAAGGCAGCAAAATGTAGGCAAATGCCCTGGATAGGGAAATGAATTAAAATAAAATAAATAAAAATTAACCAATATCAATTGGAGAGAGGTCCCATAGCAGAGAATCATGCGTCATATCATCCACCACTGGAGAAGGCCACGTTCAGTTATTTCGGCCCCAGCACACAGACAGAGGAGAGAGGTCCCACAGCAAGGAATCATGTGTCATATCACCCACCACTGGAGAAGGCCACTTTCAGTTATTTCAGCCCAGCACCCAGACAGAGGAGAGAGGTCCAACAGCAAGGAATCATGCGTCATTTTACCCACCACTAGAGAAGGCCACTTTCAGTTATTTCGGACCCAGCACCCAGACAGAGGAGAGAGGTCCCACAGCAAGGAATCATGCGTCATATCACACACCACTGGAGAAGGCCACTTTCAGTTATTTCGGCCCCAGCACCCAGACAGAGGAGAGAGGTCCCACAGCAAGGAATCATGCGTCATATCACCCACCACTGGAGAAGGCCACTTTCAGTTATTTCGGCCCAGCACCCAGACAGAGGAGAGAGGTCCCACAGCAAGGAATCATGCATCATATCACCCACCACTGGAGAAGGCCACTTTCAGTTATTTCGGCTGCAGCACCCAGACAGAGGAGAGAGGTCCCACAGCAAGGAATCATGCGTCATATCACCCACCACTGAAGAAGAGCACTCAGTTATTTCGGTGCCAGCACTCAGACAGAGGAGAGAGGTCCTACAGCAAGGAATCATGCGTCATATAACCCACCACTGGAGAAGGCCACTTTCAGTTATTTCGGACCCAGCACCCAGACAGAGGAGAGGTCCTACAGCAAAGAATCATGCGTCATATCACCCACCACTGGAGAAGGCCACTTTCAGTTATTTCGGCCCCAGCACCCAGACAGAGGAGAGAGGTCCCACAGCAAGGAATCATGCGTCATATCAACCACCACTGGAGAAGGCCACTTTCAGTTATTTCAGCCCAGCACCCAGACAGAGGAGAGAGGTCCCACAGCAAGGAATCATGCGTCATATCACCCACCACTGGAGAAGGCCATTTTCGGTTATTTCGGCTGCAGCACCCAGACAGAGGAGAGACGTCCCCCAGCAAGGAATCATGCGTTATTCCACCCACCACTAGAGAAGGCCACTTTCAGTTATTTTGGCCCAGCACCCAGACAGAGGAGAGGTTCATTCAACTTTGGGTTGCACCGCAAGATCATGGTAAAGTTTAAAAAAATGAGGATTTAATAAAGAAGTGCCCCGGAGTACAAGAATACATGGTTGAGGGGGATGTAGTTATAAATGTCTATTCTGCACAAGGGAGGCACAGGTCCTGTGGGATCCATGCCTGGTTTATTTTTATGAATGTCAGCTTGTCCATGTTGGCTGTGGACAGGCGGCCGCGTTTGTTAGTAATGACGCCCCCTGCAAAACGCTGGCCGCCAGCACCTCCAAGGCAAAAGAAGGTTAAATCTGGCCACGTGGACAATTTGGAGACCCAGAAGTTGAATGGGGCCGAACCATCAGTCAGTACGTGGAGGGGTGTGCAGACGTACTGTTCAACCATGTTAGTGAAATGCTGCCTCCTGCTAACACGTTCCGTATCAGGTGGTGGTGCAGTTAGCTGTGGCATGGAGACAAAACTTTTCCACATTTCTGCCATGCTAACCCTGCCCTCAGAGGAGCTGGCCATGACACTGCTGCGTTGGCGACCTCTTGCTCCTTCTCTGCCTTCGCCTTGGGCTTCCACCTGTTAACTTGTGACATTTGGGAATGCTCTCAGGAGCGCATCTACCAGCGTGTGCTTGTACTCGCGCATCTTCCTATCACGATCCAGTGCAGGAAGTAAGGTGGGCACATTGTCTTTGTACCGGGGATCCAGCAGGGTTGCAACCCAGTAGTCCACACACGTTAAAATGTGGGCAACTCTGCTGTCGTTGCGCTGGCACTGCAGCATGTAGTCACTCATGTGTGCCTGCTGCTGCTCGCTCAGTCTCTCCAGCATGTGCAAGGTGGAGTTCCACCTGGTGGGCACGTCGCATATGAGGCGGTGAGCGGGAAGGCCGAAGTTCCGCTGTAGTGCAGACAGGCGAGCAGCGGCAGGATGTGAATGCCAGAAGCGTGCACAGAAGGCCCGCACTTTATGCAGCAGCTCTGACATGTCGGGGTAGTTGTGAATGAACTTCTGCACCATCAAAATTCAGCACATGCGCCAGGCAAGGGATGTGCGTCAAACCTGCTAGTCCCAGAGCTGCGACGAGATTTCGCCCATTATCGCACACCACCAGGCACACCACAACTCCTGCGCAGTGTGGGGCCTGTCCCCAAACATATGAGTTTCAGAATGGCCTGCTGACGTTTACCCTGGGCTGTGCTGAAGTTGGTGGTGAAGGTGTGTGGCTGACTGGATGAGCTGGTGGAAGCAGAGGAGGAGGAAGCCGACTAGGAGGAGGAGGCTACAGGATGCAAAGAATGATGCCCTGCGATCCTTGACGGCAGAAGGATGTGCGCCAAGGAACTCTCCGCCTGCGGCCCAGCCACCACTACATTTACCCAGTGTGCAGTTAGGGAGATATAGCGTCCCTGGCCGTGCTTACTGGTCCACGTATCTGTGGTTAGGTGGACCTTGCCACAGATGGCGTTGCGCAGTGCACACTTGATTTTATCGGATACTTGGTTGTGCAGGGAAGGCACGGCTGTCTTGAAGAAGTAGTGGCGGCTGGGAAGAACATACTGTGGGACAGCCATGGACATCAGCTGTCTGTGTCCACCAGCCTGAATGACAGCATTTCAAAGGCCAGTAGTTTAGAAATGCTGGCATTCAGGCCCAGGGCTCGAGGGTGGCTAGGTGGGAATTTACACTTTCTTTCCAAGGCTTGTGAGATGGAGAGCTGAACGCTGCCGTGTGACATGGTGGAGATGCTTGGTGACGCAGGTGGTGGTGTCGGTGGCACATCCTCTGTTTGGTGGGCGGCAAGTGCCAACATTCCTCCCGAGGCGGAGGAAAAGGCCGAGGCAGCAGCAGAAGAGGGAGCAGGGGGAGCCAGAGTGAGTTCCTTGCTTTTAAGGTGTTTACTCCACTGCAGTTCATGCTTTGAATGTAGATGCCTGGTCATGCAGGTTGTGCCAAGGTTCAGAACGTTAATCCCTCGCTTCAGGCTCTGATGGCACAGCGTGCAAACCACTCGGGCGCTTGTCATCACACATTGTATAAAGAAGTGCCATGCCAGGGAACTCCTTGAAGCTGCCTTTGGGGTGCTCGGTCCCTGGTGGCGGTGGCCAGTAGCAGGCGAACTCTCTTGGAGGCGGCTTTCCTGCTTTTGCCCCCTGCTCCCTGTTTTGCTACGCTGTTGGCTCGGTCTCACCACTGCCTCTTCCTCTGAACTATGAAAGTCAGTGGCACGACCTTCATTCCATGTGGGGTCTAGGACCTCATCGTCCCCTGCATCGTCTTCCACAGTCTTCCTCCCTGACCTCCTGTTCGGTCTGCACACTGCAGAAAGACGTAGCAGTTGGTTCTTGTGTTTCGTCATCATCAGAGACGTGCAGACTGCGATAAGATGGTATTCCCATGTCCTCATCATCAGGAAACATCAGTGGTTGTGCATCAGTGCATTCTATGTCTTCCACCACTGGGGAAGGGCTAGGTGGATTTCCTTGGGAAACCCTGCCAGCAGAGTCTTCAAACAGCATAAGAGACTGCTGCAGAACTTGAGGCTCAGACAGTTTCCCTGATATGCATGGGGGTGATGTGACAGACTGATGGGCTTGGTTTTCAGGCGCCACCTGTGCGCTTTCTGCAGAAGACTGGATGGGAGATAATGTTGTGAACATGCTGGATCCACTGTCGGTCTCCCAATTGACTAGAGCCTGTACCTGCTCAGGCCTTACCATCCTTAGAACGGCATTGGGCCCCACCAAATATCGCTGTAAATTCTGGCGGGTACTGGAACCTGAGGTAGTTGGTTCACTAGGACGTGTGGCTGTGGCAGAATGGCCACGTCCTCTCCCAGCACAAGAGGGTACACTAACACCACCACGACCGCATCCACGTCCCTTACTAGATGTTTTCCTCATTGTTACCGTTTACCAAGCACCACAATAAGAAAAAAAATATTTGGCCCAATGTATTGATTTCAAATTCAGGCCTTTTTTTACAGGCACCTACCACTATCTGCCTATTTATTTATGTAGCGTATTACACTAATCCAGGCACAGCACTAACCACTGATTTAGGGGAATATCTCTTTTAGGGCTAGTATTTAGGCCCTGGATGAAAGGTATCCTTTTATGGACAGATTTAAACTAGGCCTGCAACAGCTGGAACACCATGAAGTTGGTGGTGAAGGTGTGTGGCTGACTGGATGAGCTGGTGGAAGCAGAGGAGGAGGAAGCCGAGTAGGAGGAGGAGGCTACAGGATGCAAAGAATGATGCCCTGTGATCCTTGACGGCGGAAGGATGTGCGCCAAGGAACACTCCGCCTGCGGCCCAGCCACCACTACATTTACCCAGTGTGCAGTTAGGGAGATATAGCGTCCCTGGCCTGCTTACTGGTCCACGTATCTGTGGTTAGGTGGACCTTGCCACAGATGGCGTTGCGCAGTGCACACTTGATTTTATCGGATACTTGGTTGTGCAGGGAAGGCACGGCTGTCTTGAAGAAGTAGTGGCGGCTGGGAAGAACATACTGTGGGACAGCCATGGACATCAGCTGTTTGAAGCTGTCTGTGTCCACCAGCCTGAATGACAGCATTTCAAAGGCCAGTAGTTTAGAAATGCTGGCATTTAGGCCCAGGGCTCGAGGGTTGCTAGGTGGGAATTTACGCTTTCTCTCCAAGGTTTGTGAGATGGAGAGCTGAACGCTGCCGTGTGACATGGTGGACATGCTTGGTGACGCAGGTGGTGGTGTCGGTGGCACATCCTCTGTTTGGTGGGCAGCAAGTGCCAACATTCCTTCGAGGCGGAGGAAAAGGCCGAGGCAGCAGCAGAAGAGGGAGCAGGGGGAGCCAGAGTGAGTTCCTTGCTTTTAAGGTGTTTACCCCACTGCAGTTCATGCTTTGCATGTAGATGCCTGGTCATGCAGGTTGTGCTAAGGTTCAGAACGTTAATCCCTCGCTTCAGGCTCCGATGGCACAGCGTGCAAACCACTCGGGCGCTTGTCATCAGCACATTGTATAAAGAAGTGCCATGCCAGGGAACTCCTTGAAGCTGCTTTTGGGGTGCTCGGTCCCTGGTGGCGGTGGCCAGTAGCAGGCGAACTCTCTTGGAGGCGGCTGTCCTGCTTTTGCCCCCTGCTCCCTGTTTTGCTACGCTGTTGGCTCGGTCTCACCACTGCCTCTTCCTCTGAACTATGAAAGTCAGTGGCACGACCTTCATTCCATGTGGGGTCTAGGACCTCATCGTCCCCTGCATCGTCTTCCACAGTCTTCCTCCCTGACCTCCTGTTCGGTCTGCACACTGCAGAAAGACGCAGCAGTTGGCACTTGTGTTTCGTCATCATCAGAGACGTGCGGACTGCGATAAGATGGTATTCCCATATCCTCATCATCAGGAAACATCAGTGGTTCTGCATCAGTGCATTCTATGTCTTCCAACACTGGGGAAGGGCTAGGTGGATTTCCTTGGGAAACCCTGCCAGCAGAGTCTTCAAACAGCATAAGAGACTGCTGCATAACTTGAGGCTCAGACAGTTTCCCTGATATGCATGGGGGTGATGTGACAGACTGATGGGCTTGGTTTTCAGGCCCCACCTGTGCGCTTTCTGCAGAAGACTGGATGGGAGATAATGTTGTGAACGTGCTGGATCCACTGTCGGTCTCCCAATTGACTAGAGCCTGTACCTGCTCAGGCCTTACCATCCTTAGAACGGCATTGGGCCCCACCAAATATCGCTGTAAATTCTGGTGGGTACTGGAACCTGATGTATTTGGTTCACTAGGACGTGTGGCTGTGGCAGAATGGCCACGTCCTCTCCCAGCACAAGAGGGTACACTAACACCACCACGACCGCGTCCACGTCCCTTACTAGATGTTTTCCTCATTGTTACCGTTTACCAAGCACCACAATAAGAAAAAAAATATTTGGCCCAATATATTGATTTCAAATTCAGGCCTTTTTTTACAGGCACCTACCACTATCTGCCTATTTATTTATGTAGCGTATTACACTAATCCAGGCACAGCAGTAATCACTGATTTAGGGGAATATCTCTTTTAGGGCTAGTATTTAGGCCCTGGATGAAAGGTATCCTTTTATGGACAGATTTAAACTAGGCCTACAACAGCTGGAACACCAGATTCAGGGTATTGCTATTTTGGTAATTTAATTTCACCCCAGAACAAAATATATAATTTGCAGGACACTATGAAACTTGGCCAGCCACAGCTGAAACCACTGATTTATGGTATTGCTATTTTGGCAATTGAATTTCACCCACAGAACAAAATATATGTTTTGGACGGACACTATTATAGTTTGCCAGCCACAGCTAGAACACCACTGATTTAGGGTATTGCTATTTTGGCAATTGAATTTCACCCCAGAACAAAATATATGTTTTGGCGGACACTATTATAGTTTGCCAGCCACATGCTGGGACACCAGATTTATGGTATTGCTATTTTGGCAGTTGAATTTCACCCAGAACAAAATATATGTTTTGGCGGACACTATTATAGTTTGCCAGCCAGTAGCTGGGACACCAGATTTAGGGTATTGCTATTTTGGCAGTTGAATTTCACCCCAGAACAAAATATATGTTTTGGCAGACACTATTATAGTTTGGCAGCCACATGCTGAAACCACTAGATTTATGGTATTGCTATTTTGGCAATTGAATTTCACCCCAGAACAAAATATACTCTGTTACAGACAGATTTAAACTAGGCCTGCAACAGCTGGAACACCAGATTCAGAGTATTGCTATTTTGGTAATTGAATTTCACCCCAGAACAAAATATATAATTTTCAGGACACTATAAAACTTGGCCAGCCACAGCTGAAACCACTGATTTATGGTATTGCTATTTTGGCAATTGAATTTCACCCCAGAACAAAATATATATTTTTTGACGGACACTATTATAGTTTGCCAGCCAGTGCTGGAACACCAGATTTAGGGGATTGCTATTTTGGCAGTTGAATTTCACCCCAGAACAAAATATATGTTTTGGCGGACACTTTTATAGTTTGCCAGCCAGTGCTGGGACACCAGATTTATGGGATTGCTATTTTGGCAGTGGAATTTCACCCCAGAACAAAATATTTGTTTTGGCGGACACTATTATAGTTTGCCAGCCACAGCTGAAACCACTAATTTATGGTATTGCTATTTTGGCAATTGAATTTCACCCCAGAACAAAATATATGTTTTGGCGGACACTATTATAGTTTGCCAGCCAGTGCTGGGACACCAGATTTAGGGGATTGCTATTTTGGCAGTTGAATTTAACCCCAGAACAAAATATACCCTGTTACAGACAGATTTAAACTAGACCTGCAACAGCTGGAACACCAGATTCAGGGTATTGCTATTTTGGCAATTGAATTTCACCCCAGAACAAAATATATCCTTTGCAGGACACTATGAAACTTGGCCAGCCACAGCTGAAACCACTGATTTATGGTATTGCTATTTTGGCAATTGAATTTCACCCCAGAACAAAATATATGTTTTAGCGGACACTATTATAAGTTTGGCCTGCAACAGCTGGAACACCAGATTCAGGGTATTGCTATTTTGGCAATTGAATTTCACCCCAGAACAAAATATATGTTTTGCAGGACACTATTATAGTTTGGCCAGCCACAGCTGGAACCACTAGATTTATGGTATTGCTATTTTGGCAATTGAATTTCACCCCAGAACAAAATATATGTTTTGGCGGACACTATTATAGTTTGCCAGCCAGCAGCTGGGACACTAGATTTAGGGGATTGCTATTTTGGCAGTTGAATTTCACCCCAGAACAAAATATACCCTGTTACGGACAGATTTAAACTAGGCCTGCAACAGCTGGAACACCAGATTCAGGGTATTGCTATTTTGGCAATTGAATTTCACCCCAGAACAAAATATATCCTTTGCAGGACACTATGAAACTTGGCCAGCCACAGATGAAACCACAGATTTATGGTATTGCTATTTTGGCAATTGAATTTCATCCCAGAATAAAATAGACCCTGTTACGGACAGATTTAAACTTGGCCTGCAACAGCTGGAACACCAGATTCAGGGTATTGCTATTTTGGCAATTGAATTTCACCCCAGAACAAAATATATCCTTTGCAGGACACTATGAAACTTGGCCAGCCACAGCTGAAACCACTGATTTATGGTATTGCTATTATGGCAATTGAATTTCACCCCAGAACAAAATATATGTTTTGGCGGACACTATTCTATTTTGCCAGCCACAGCTGAAACCACTGATTTATGGTATTGCTATTTTGGCAATTGAATTTCACCCCAGAACAAAATATATGTTTTGGCGGACACTATTATAGTTTGCCAGCCAGTGCTAGGACACCAGATTTAGGGGATTGCTATTTTGACAATTGAATTTCACCACAGAAAATAATCTATCCTTTGCCAAACAGCAGACCGTATTATACTTGGCTAGCCAAAGCTGGAACACCAGATTTAGGTGATTGGTATTTGGGCAATTGTATTTAACCCCTTAATAAAATATAGAAATTGCGTGGCAGCTTGTTCTGGTGCACCACAAGTCACAAAATGGCCGCCGATCACCCCAGAAAATAATTGACAGAAAAACGCTCTGTTCAGCCTCAAAACCAGTGAGCAAGTAACTAGCAGAAGTTCAATCATTCACAGCTGTAGATCGATCACTTCTTTAGGTGCTTTTGCAAACTTTTCCCTGCCTAATCTCGCCCGCACAGCAGCTGCGTCCTCTCCCTACACTAATCAGAGCAGTGTGACGTGTGGCGCTACCTGACTCCAGCTTAAATAGAGGCTGGGTCACATGCTGCACTTGGCCAATCACAGCCATGCCATTAGTAGGCATGGCTGTGATGGGCTCTTAGGGCAAGAAGTAAAATGCTAGCTGATTGGCTGCTGTGCAGCCCTTCAGAAAGCGGGAAGAAATCGCCAAACAATGAACCCGAACCCGAACTTTTTTGAAAATGTATGGGTCCGGGTCCGTGTCCCGAACACCCCAAAATTCGGTCCAAACCCGAACTATTCTCGAACTGTTCGCTCAACACTATATGGTAACAGGGATGGCTAAAACAACATCTCACTATCTCTAATTCCAACATACCAGGGGATGGATTTCATAGGTATATGGCATAGATGAAACAACACAATATTAATAATCAGCACACAGTAATGATATGAACAATATTGTACAGTTAAACATATAACCATGCAACTTTGTAATGGGACACCTGTATGCCTTGCTGTGACTCGCATTACAAAGCAGGTCGTTTATTGTACAGTGCTTCTCTAATGGGGTCCACAAACTCTGCAGCTCCTTGCATGGCTCCATCTATTCCCTCATTCCTTGACCCATATTATTAGTATTAGTATATTTAAAAAAGTCAAATTCACACCCCTTTCATTGCACCTATTTGTATGTCTCGAGTATATCTATAAGAAAAGTTTTCAGGAGAGAATAATAAATTGTAATATTTTTTTCTCACAAATGAAAAATCTTTGTGTTCCTATGTGTAACATTAGTGGACAAAAGTGTGACGGAAACACACTGTGACACTGTAAAAATGAGCAGATTATCGGAAAGCTACCTACTTTATAGTAGATACCTTATTGACAGACAGTTAAAACCACTGCATTGTGGGACCAGACTAGTACCTACATCTGGGTGTTACCCTGATAAAAATACGTGTCTAGTCCTATAACAAATTGGTTGTACATAAGGCATGTACTGAAAAGTACCCAGTTTTCTAAGAAACAGCTCAATTTCATAGCACAGTAGATCTTTGACTTATCTTCAAACTTTTCTGGCTTTACACAATCATGATGACCAGAATGGGCACATGGAAGCAGCAGTATATTATATATCTGGTGGACAAAGGTGGACAAAGGTGTTAACACAGAAAGACAACGAGAAAAGCATCACATTTTTTTTGAGTGGGGGATACAGACTCCATCTCAGTTATATTTAGAGGGTTGCTGGAAATTCTAAAATTGGAGAAAGTCACAAAGAGATATGAATGCTGAATAAGAGGTTTTGATGTGAATCAGAAGCAACTAGTTTTCCTCATGCATACATAGCAGCAACATACTCAGCGTTTGTGTACATCATTTGCTTTCATCTATTTTTATATTGTATGTTTTCTTCAGATTGACTACAATTTATAATAAAGATGTGATTTGGCATTATGAAATTATGTGCATTGTGTTTTATTTTTCATTGGTGATATATTGTTGTATATCCGTCGAATCAAGTTAATAAAAAGAATTAAGAATTAACCCTGAATTTTCTTAAAACATTTAAGACTTCTTTGTTCCTCAGACTATAGACCAGAGGATTTAAGGCTGGCACAACTGCCACATACAACAAGGAGAGCATTATGTCCAGTTCGGTGGAGTCTTCAGAGTCAGGATTCATGTAAACACTTAGAGAAGAACCGCAAAAGAGTAAGACAACTGTTAGATGAGAAGAACAACTGGAGAAGATCTTAAGTCTTCTAGATGATGTCTTAATCTTTAGGATAGAAGATATAATAAAAACGTAAGATGTCAAAATCATACCAAATGCAATAAAACCTATAGCAAATCCTTCTGACACTATCACAATGTTCACATGTTTGATGTCACTGCAGGAAGCTCTTAGAACGGCTTTCGTCTCACAATAGAAATGAGAGATATCTTTGGAATTACAGAATGATAGATTAGATATCAGGAATATATACAGCAACGAATTGAAGGTACCAAATGTCCATGGAGTAATGGAAAGTATAATACATGCATTCTTATTCATAATGATGGGATATTTCAAAGGGAGACAAATGGCCACATAACGGTCGAAAGCCATAGAAGACAGCAGTAAAAATTCTGTAGTTAAGCATACTACAGACATAAATAGCTGAGTACAACAGCTTGTGAATGAAATTCTGTTATTCCCAGTTATTTGAGAGTCCAGAAGCTTTGGAATAATACTAGAAACATAAGCCATGTCCAGAGTAGACAGGTTACACAAGAAAAAGTACATAGGAGTGTGTAGTCGAGGTGCCGCCCATACAACCGCTATAATAATCAGATTTCCAAATATACATAAAAGGTACATAAATAAAGTACTGACAATAAGGGCAGAGGAGACATTCTGATGTCTGTAGAATGCTAGCAGGTGAAAATCTTCAGAAAATGAGGTATTAATTACCGTTCCATGCATGTGTCATATAACAGTGTGGCAAATTTTTATGGATCTAAAAACAATATTTGGGTGGTCAATTACAAATGTAATTCATGTAAGATTTAACAGTTTTGTGACAAAATGTAATACAAATATATTTACAGATATGTTTTTCCTAAAAACATTGGGTTTTACTACATTCAGTGTCCGCATCCTACAATGATACAGTAGTCTCATCACTAGACAAAACACAACACATTGAATTGACAAGTGGTAAAGAAATTTGTTTATGCCAATAATAAAAAATATCTGAAAATTCCTTCTTATCAAAATTGTTAGCACAAAACCACTTTCAGAGCTGTGTATTTTAGTCACTATTTTGTATTAGTGTTTTTAAGCTAAGATCAGGAGACTAGAATTTCAATAGTAAATAATGTCATAGTGACACTGAAATTTATAACTATGGGTAAATGCATGGTTGAAGGAGTTATCAGTATGTTTAAAAACACACTGCACCATTGCATTTGTTAAACTTTTTATAATTAGTTACAAAAATGATGCCTTAGCAGGAACAGATACTTGCTTATGTTTATACAACTATACGGTAGTGTCAGATAAAACAATCACTTGTTCTGAACAAGTTTCCAGCAATTATGATTTAAAGGAACCAGATGTCTGCCCCTGATTATACACACGCAAATTTTAATTTCAGAACAAACAGTGGATTGTTCTGAACAAGCCTAGAACATGTCTCTGTTTTATTTGGGAGCTGCAGACGCAGTACAGTGTGAATGTGTAAAGGGTAAGGTGTGTAGGGGTAATGGTCGCATGTGGCAGCAATAATAGTGGCAGCAGTACAGCATGGAACAAACAAGGCCAGTAGAATTGTGTGTGCGGCTATGTAGTAGTAGAAGTGGTGACTGCATATAGGTAATGGCAGCAGTAATAGTAGACAGTTGTAGTGGTCATCATGGGGCCAGTGATTAATAGCCAACATTAGAAATGGCAGATATGCTCATTGGTGTAAGCTGGTAGTGTGCGGAAATCTTTACAGACCCATGCCTCATTCATTTTGACAAATTTGATGCTTTTTAGTCTGGAAGAGGAAACGTTTGCTCAGTTGGGTGTGACAAGGCGACCTGCCTTGCTAAAATATGGTAAAATAACAATTTTGGTTCTTTTTTGGCAACAGAAATAAAAATCAATATGTCGCTCTGATAGGGAGGGTCTAAAAGCATAGCTATTCAGTAATCATCAGATTTCTTGATGTTAACAATATGCCTGTCAGTAAGTAAGAAATCAAGCATACAGCATGCAATTCTCGCCAGCATGCCCAGTTCTTTCCAGCTCTACCCCCCACAGCAATCATCATCTTCAGCCTTGTCCTCCTCCACCACCAAGCTCTCCTCTTAACCATGGGACTTTGTATGTGTGTGTGGCCTGCAAGTTGTAAAATGTATTATTTTTGGTTTACCATTACTTGTTGCATCTAATAGGGTTTGATCTAATAAAACATCATGGGGATGATATTGGTGATGCCACAGTTGACCATACTGACAAATCTAGTGGCCTCCTGAGTATGTATCTCTGATAAGCTGCCACTGCCATACCTAAAAAAATATATATATATTCCCAGCTAAGGTGGTCTGGTGAATGATGAAATCTTTCATTGCTGTTCTGTGCTTGAACGAACACTCCAGCATGTGGAATTCTAGTGATTTGGAATGTCGTGGATTAAGCAGTATATTGGTAGACTATTCTGTCACTGCAAGTCCAGGAGGGCGTTCTCTGCAACATAAGGAATGGCTAAAATATAAGCACAGTTTCCTGGACATAGCCAGCACCCTCTGCAAGCTACTGTACTTTTTCAAAAAGTTTTGCACTACTAAATTTATCATGTGTGCCATGCAAGGAGGAAGTGTTATTCCCTCCAAAATACAGCCACAATTCCAGCTATTGTCACTGACTATCTTGGCAAGTTGAAGTTGACAGTGAAACAGTAGTTGGGAAGTTTGCTCCATAATGTACTTTGGCAAGTGATCGGCTCTGTGGCTACTCTCCCCCAGATTGATTAATTGTAATACAACATAGCAATGCCTTTCTTTACAAATATGATAGGAGGGAGTAGAAGCAACAATCTCCCCTGTTTCTGTTGGGTATGGGTGGATTTCCATTGAGAAGGACATAGAGTCGGCAGAAAAGTTCCTGGACTGACACAAACATGGATGTTTCAATAGAGCCTGGCATTGTTGCTGCGCTGCTGCCTCATCGCGAAAAACATTGACTCAATTGCCCGTAATAGACATATACTGTACCTGTCCATCACAGCTGCTCCAGGTGTCCATTGTGACATGCACCTTGCTGCACAGCGAGAATTGCAAGAAGCTGCCCATGTTCTCCACTACGTGATTGTACAAGGCAGGGGTGGCTTCTTTGTAGAAATAATGGCAGCTATGTATCTTCCATTGAGGAAGCAGCAGTTGCCAAGAAACCAGAGCCTCTAGGTGTAATGTAATGCCCCCTTTGCTCCTAGAGGCTCATTTGCATAAATTAAAACCACATTTTTTTCTCAGCAATGGGGGCACATATGAACATGGGACCCACACAGATGCCTTCAGCTGCCAAGCGCTCATGTAACAGGTCAGCCAGTGTCATAGGCACAAATCTGCTGGCAGAAGCCCTTTAAAGCAGTTGTCGGGTTCAGAGCTGAACCCGGACATATCACCTTCTCCCCCCACTCATTCTGACTTTTCCTACTCTGACGCTCTCCCTTGGCCTGCGGTATAAAGTGTAGGGCAAGGGCTGTTTTGTTTACAGCCCTAGCAGTGAGGCTTTACAGGCTAAGGCAGCGCTAAAGCCCGTCCATTAGTGCCGGTGATGTCACCAGGCTTACTGCTAGGCGGAAGCCCCCACACACCATAGTACCCCTAGAGTTCCCTCAGTACTAATAAGGCACCCCTAATAGAAATAAGACCAATCTATAAGAAACTCCTATGGAGTCCCCAGTAGTATTGCCCCCCACCACTGCCCACAGTATTTATAATGTCCCTGCAGTGCCTCCTGTAATTATAATACCTCCATCTGTACCCCTTCAAGTTATAATCTCCTTTGTAGTGCCCCCATACATTATAATGCCTGTCCTCTCCCTCCAGTCTTCTATACCATGCAGTCCCATGTAAATAACACCAGTCCTCTCCCACCAGTCTTCCATACAATGCAGTCCCATGAAAGTAACCTCTCTTCCTTACAGTCTTCTATAACATAGAATCTCATGTAAATAAATTCAAGCCCCTACTTCAGCCGCTGCAACACATAGTCCCATGTAAATAACATCACCCCTTACCCTCCAGTCCTCTATAATATCCAGGCCCATATAAATAACATTACACCAGTCATCTCCCCCCAATCTTCTGTGACATACAGTCCCTTGTAAATCACACTCCTCCCCTCCCTTCAGCCCCTCTAACATACAGTCCCAGTTAAATAACATATTTCCCTCCCACTAAGCAGGGAGGAGGTATAACAGAGGAGAACCACATCTTCCAGCATTTCTCTGGCACTTACATTGATTCCATTGCATCACAGGTCTCCACTGCTGAGCGCAGCTTTATTTCTGCACTGGTCACATGATGGTGACCTCATCACAGGTCCTACCACCACTTCCAGTGTTGAAAAGATCACATGACTATGATGTCATTGCAGGTCCTTCAGCTATGGAGTATAGGCAGAACAGGCAACAGATTCAAAGTAAGGATCTATGCGGATCCACAATACACCGGGCCGCACATTTAAAAAAATAACACTGACTGTTCAGTTACAGAATAAAATGAGGTTGGTGTAAGATTTTGGTGATTTCAGAATTTGAAGTTCACACATGAACTTTCCACTTGCAACCAGCAGCTGCCCTCGGTGTGACACACAAACAGAACCATAGACGTGCACACAGGGATGGAGGGGTACAATGCTATCTGCACTTGTAAAAAAAAAGTAAGCACCACATTATTTTCTGTCCACCGCCACAAAACAATCTGGAAGTGCCCCTCCCGAGACCAGGCTCTGGATCCGCCACTGGCTGTTATGCTGGCCACTGTGGATGTTGGCTAGTAATTCCCATAGGGGGAGGACCCAGCAGACGCTGGGAGAGGTCCCGTCTGGGCGGCAGAGTTTAACGTCATGCTGCTTGCCCCGCGCACCTGCTAGTGAGGCGAGGGCGGCGGCGGCAGCGTGATAGTGTTGGACCTTGGTGCCCAGCTGCTTCGATCCAGACTGTCTACAAGAAAAAGTCTGTCACAAGAACATCTACCTAGTGCCCTGGCTGAGACCCGCTGTATAAGTTATATATAACGCATTATAAAAAAGTATGTACCCTGTCCATGCTACAGTGCTACCCCTCCTCTGTTGTCCCCTGTATAATGTACCCTGATACCCCTCAGTTATATAGTATAACTGAGGGGTATTAGCATCAATTATACAGGGGGTAATATAACTAGGGGGGGTTTCAGGGTACATTATTATAGAGGGGTTATATAACTTTTATTTTTGTTTATATTGATAGTTATATGAGTGCGGGTCTGTATGTATGTATGCAGAGTGTATTTGTGTATACAGTATATATATATATATATATATATATATATATATATATATGTGTGTGTATGTGTATAAAATATATGTACAGTATACATACATACACATGCGCGTGTAGCGTGTGTGTTTGTGCTTTAGGGTGCACACCCTAATGCAATAGGCTGCGCATGATTATTGTGGCCACTCAATGTTTTCCGTGATAAAAACCTTTTGAGGTTTGATTCAATCGCCCTAACTAAATATGTCCCTAAACCTTCCCTACAACTCCTAGATTGCTGGCTTGTGTCTGTAATTGCTTACTGCCAGTCTACAAGAAGCATGCTCTCAGATCTAAAGTTAAGCTCAGAATTAGTGTTGAGCAAAGTGAACTACAGATCATAGATGAGGTGAAATTGGTTAAGTCAGAAGTTTCATGAGACTTTGTGAATAACTTCAGTATTCGATTTTATAACTTGAAAAGCATTTTAAAACAGCTTTCGTACCGGCTGGTACCTTGGTAGCGAAGCTCACTTCGTATCGCAGTTTTAAAATGCTTTTCAAGTTATAAAATTAAGTACTGAAGTTCTTCACCGAAGTTTTGTGTTAAGACTTCGGGCTTAATAAGTTTCACCTTGCAGCTTATCCTGGCATTTTTTTCCACAGTAAAATATAGCTGTTGCTGTTTTGCATGATTCGTTTAAAGTGAACTTCCAAAACTTTGGATTCATTTGGAAACATCATTTTTATGAAATTTGTAACAAATCTGATTCGATTTGAATCGTTTTGCTCATTTCTGGTCAAAAACACAGATGTGTAAAAAAAACTTTATATGTACTCTTTTCTTTGTTGTCTTTTTTTCCCACTCCGAGTTTTGTGTTACAAATGCCAATGCAAAATACTGACATTTGTAACTAGCCTTAAGCTCATGCCAGAGAACCCTTTGTAAGAATACAAAATCCCTATGACTCTACCTAAGGCACTGTTCTAGTAAAAATCCACCTTTTTATTGAGCGCAGCAGGAGTACAGTTTAGAAAGGGTAGGGTAATAGAGGCATGTAGAGGCAACCTTGTCGCGGTTAGTGGGCTTATGCTCTTTGATCAAACTGTATACTAATGCCACTTATGCACAGCATACAATGTATTACAAATTTGGCGGATATGCCACGTAATTATGCTGAGACAGTCATTATATCAAAAGCATAGTGTTGAGGATGTGCGATCCAGATTCACTCTCCAGTATATATTGTTAATACTTATTTTCTTTTTCCTCCTCTGGTATCAGCACTCCTCCCCATTTGGACTAGGTGTTTTTAATTAGCCTTAGCTGCAAGGGGTTTATAAACTCCTACTATCTCTCAGATGCATTTCCTGAGGGTCGTGACTGGGTGAGCTCTTTGCACTCGTTCACATGGTGCAGTACTGCATGTCTGCCATTGCTGCCTCAGTGCTGTGCTGGTGGGGCGGTGGGTCCCAGAGCCAAGGAGGGTTTGCTGCACAGTGGGGTTGCTGTGTGGCTCCTGGGCCCCGCCGTCTGCTGCCGGTGCGGTACTGGGGCACCGGTGGTCGCTGCGCCATTATAGGTTAGAGTAGTTTCCCACTTGTAGAGGCATCCTTGTCGCGGTAAGTGGGCCTATGCTCTTTGATCAAACTGTATACTAATGCCTCTTATGCACAGCATAGAATGTATTACAAATTGGGCGGATATGCCACGTAATTATGCTGAGACAGTCATTATATCAAAAGCATAGTGTTGAGGATGTGCGATCCAGATTCACTCTCCAGTATATAATAGAGGCATGTGGCCACAACAGAAGTAGCAGCAGTAGCAGCATAACATGAAACATACCTCACCTCTGCTACTCATGCTAGATGTGAGATGTCCTATGTGGGCCCCCCTCTTGAATAAAAGTGATATTAGTCTGAATACTGCTCCATTGGGTAATTATACCCACATATGTTTTATTTTTATACTTATGTAGCTATGGTCCGGTTTTTGGACCTGGGGTCTATCCATTGTTAACTATCCTCTGTTATCTTTGATTAGTTTGTTGCTTAGGCCATAAACGGGGGAAACGAGTTGGAATGGTGTGGGGTCTAAATTAGCACAGTTTAAGTGTAGAGTTCACACAGTCCTTATCAGGGTGACAGCCTCTTAAAGAGTACGACTTTATTTTAAATTGAAAATACAGCTCAGTTCCACTTGACAATAACTTTGCTATTTTTTTGCCTCCTGCACCATCCCTACTTGCAGAAGGGGGATATTTACAGACACTGGTCCTGAATCAGTCTCTCGTCTGTAATCATGTGTCGACAGGACCCTTGCCTCCTCCATTTACAGTATGCTCTCTCACAGTCTGTGTCTCTACGTGGTCCTTGCCTAGATCTGTGACACAACCAGTCCTAATATGATACTAAACCTTTTGGGCTTACCGTAAATGATTATACAGTCAATCCAAACCTACCATCTCCATTAAAACAGTCTCTAAAACACATTCACCTCTGCATCACTCTCCATCTCTGAGTGACCCTCTGAGGGGTTTCAGCTCTAAGATCTGCCTCCTTCTCTTTATTATACTGTCCTCTATGAGCTACACACCTCCCGAGGCTTTTAATCATTGCCTGGCCTTGTACTCTCATAGATCTCGGAGCAGTTGTGAAGTCTCGCAGCAAATACCACTGCCATTCATGCTCTTACTGTGCACACACACAACAAAGACTCCAAACACATACAGTTTTATAGATACACCTTGATCCCTTCCACAAATGATGCAGAGGAAATCTTCTAGCACCACAACATCTGCAGCCAGGTCAGCACAGGTCAACATTAATGGCCTGTTCTCAGTTATGTGTCCTCCTCCTGCAGGACTGCATCCGGTGTGCTCCCAGGGTCAACTACTAATAGAGGAATGATGATAGGAATGGCTAAAACAAAAGCTCACCAGCTCAAACTCCAACGTGCCAGGGGATGCGAAACATATAGTAATGCAATTTGGGATGGGTGCACATGTACAACTTGCGATTGATTCCCCTTACAGGAAAGGCTGGTTACCTTAGTATCTTTCTGTAATGGATTCCACATACTTCCGCCACAACCTTCTTGGCTCCAGCTATCTCTTCCTTAGTTCACTCATATTAGGTATCTTTTTTAACTCTTCCTGGACCCTATGGAAATGTCTACAGTGACTGCCACTCATCCCACCCAGGTTGGTATTATGGTTCTAAAAGCAGTTCTTTCAGGAGAGAATAATAATTCCTATGACTCTACCTAAGGCACCATATCATGGAAATATTATTATCTAGAAGTGTATAAAATCAGTTGAGTAGAGCCCACTCAGACTAGTATAGACTACATTATAGATGATATGAAGCCATAATGCACAATAAAAAAAATTCTGATCAGTAAATAAAAGCATCAAAAGGTAAAAGTCTCTTTGCTAACAAGAAAAATACTTACTATGTACACTATATCATGTACATACTGTATGATAATCTATCTGTGTCTGTCTGTACTTTACCTGAGATCTCACAGGCCTGTTAATGTCATGCTGCTTCGCCTTTGTTACAGTCAAGCCTATTTATAGTTTTCAGAAGATTTATTGAGGCTCCCAAAAGATAAATTTCTAAAAAGAAATAACAAGCTATTCCCACAATAATCATGCATAATGTTTAATAGCTAGTATGCTACAGTATTAATGTCCCTACAAGATGTACTAAAAGAATAATGATGAATAGGGTTGAGTGAATCTAGAACTGCAAAGTTCAGATTCGTACCGAACTTTGCGAGTTCGGATCCTTTTTCACTGAAGTTCAGGTTCGGTGTTCAGGTGATTTTGTTATTTTCCATTATAACATGGTTATAACGGAAATGATAGATAGACAGAATGCTAAATAAAATTGCTATTGAGGGGTTGCATATAATAAAAAACCCTCGCCTCATCCACTTGATCGCGCAGCCAGTATCCTCTTCTTTCTTCTTTCTGGAGGACCTGCAAAAGGGCCTGTGATGATGTCATCATAGGTCCTTTTGCAGGTCCTGAAGAAAGAAGAGGATACCGGCTGTGCGATCAAGTGGATGAGGTGAGTTTTTTTATTATTTTTAACCCCTCAATGGCCATTTTATTTAGCATTCTGTCTAAGAATGCTATTATTTTCTGTTATAACCATGTTATAACAGAAAATAATAAAGTGAAGTTCGGGTCCCGAACCCGAACTTTGACCTAAAGTTCGGCCGAACCCGGCGAACACGAACTTCCACATCCCTAACAATGAAATATATCACAATGCTAAAGTTTTCCAACACCCGATCAACCATGTGAGAAGTTATATTCTGTTTAGTCACTCAATAAACTATGAATATGAATTATATTCTTTCTATAACTGGTAGACATTCACATGGGATATGTGAAAATCAGATACTAGAGGTGTAGATTCTCCAGTTCTTAATCACTTTGGCATTAGTTAGACCTGGTTGTGCAGGATAAATGCCCTTTTAAATGTACCAACGGTGTGGATAAAGATCCAGAATGAGGAAGTTAATTCCTAATCATTGCACACTCAGCATTTGCATGTCTCCATGATCGCTGATGTAATGGGATGATTGATCATGAATATGAATCCCCATACAGTTGCAGTGACCCAGTGGTTCACTGCTAAATAAATAATTTACTATATGGTATGGTTCATTGTAAGGATGAGAGAACTGGTTCATAATGAACCAGGTTCATTATAAATTTGCCTGCAAAGTGAACCTAAACTTTTTAAGGTTCACTTTGGACAAGTCTAGTAAAACGATGCAAAAACACAGAAAAGTTATGACACACAGTCTCACCAATGTAAAAACAGCTTCTGCATTGCATCTCTTAAAAACAGAACAGGATAGTGGGATGTGGGGCACACAGACAACAGCAGTTTTGATTATATTAGTACTATTGGCTATTGCCTGTGCAGCCAGTTTCCTGCTAGTCTGTTCTGTTTTTAAGGGTCGATTCACTCGTCCGTAGTGTATTGCGGGTCCGCAAATTGTGGATCCGCAATACACCTGGCTGGCACCCCCATAGAACTGACTATTCGTATTCTTATTATTAGTATGCAATTGCAGACAAGAATAGGACATGTTCTATATTTTTTTCCGGAGCTGCGGACCAGAAGTCCGGGGGCGCGCTCCGGAAATGCAGATGCAGACAGCTACACTGTGTGCTGTCCGCATCCATTCCTGCCCCATAGAGAATAAATGGGTCCGCACCTCATTCCGCATAATTGCAGAACGAGTGCGGACACATTCACAGACGTGTGAATGGACCCTAAGTGATGCAGTGAAGGAGCTATTTTTACATTGGTGAGTGCCATAACTTTTTTCTTTGTTCTTGGATCATTTAGTACTGTTTTCTTTGTTAATGAGCACCACCGTACCTCACATTACAGAGAGACTTGTTAATGAAGTGGTCCCGAAAAACTGATTTATATGTACACTACAGCTGATCTGCAGCCTAAGGGTGCTAATCACGATCTATACTTTGCTAAGAATCCAGTAAAACAACACTCATCAGCATTTTACTGCACATGTCAGCGGGAAAAGCATAAGGTAGGAAAAAAGACCTTGAGCAGACATGTGGTAGAAGGGGCTTGCCCTGATTGGCTGACAGACAGCCTGCATGATCCAATCAGTTGAGTAGCAAGCAGAGAGGTGCCCTAGCAGAACAAGCACAATGTAATTCTGTGTTGGTCTGTGAATGGTATAAATATAGACTCCGTAATCCACTTAATGCATTTCAAGTTGATATTTTATGAAATAAGTGGAATTCCAGTTGTGTGAGATAGCAAAATGTTTTCGGCGTAAAGCCTTACTGAGTATCACTGGAAGATACAGATATTGTAAACATAAATACATTTTATCATTTTCAGTCTACATAAAGTATATGGGGAAAAGGCATCATACATAGCGGGTAAGTGTACAAAATATATATAAAAATTCATCAATGCGACATCAAGTTTCAGCAGCTCCTCAACAGCACAACGTGTTGGTCATGTGGTGGTACCCAGGTTCCGGTACCGCGTTGGGAAATATCATGGTGGTGTCCTGGATATGGTGTGTTGATAGTCTGTGAATGAGCTGCATTCTTGCCGCAGTCTCTGACAGAAAATGACCTTAGAAACAATGTACAGTCACAATCAAGCCACTATTCTAGTGTCAGACACAGTGAAGGGAAAGACTAGAAAGAATAATTATTGTAAAGAATAGGAAATCTGAGCAGGGGAAGCTTTCAGGGAGCGAGTAGCTGAGGCTGGATGTTGCTACTCGTTAGCACAGGCAATGCCTTCTAGCTACAGTTACTGCCTTATAATATAGCTGCAGCTGCTGCAGAACCTCAAAAGCAACCACCTGCTAGAACTTTTTTTCTCTCATTTGAACAGAAAGACAGCTGTGTTTGTTTTTTCTAAACCTATTTCTAAATAGGCTCATTGTCAGTACAGCAGTAAGCTACCATTCTGCTGCAAACAATATCCCTCTCAATCCTGCTCCCTCACCTTTAGAGCCCAGGGTATAGCTCCCTGACTGGTATACTGGGGGCCATAAATGTTTTACTATCTTTAGGGAGAGCTGTAAGTTGTACTTTCAATCGTCCAGGGACAGAAACTCAGAGAGAGTGAATCATTATATATCTTCTTCGGGGAGACTCTCATGAATTTTCTCTGTGGCCTAACTCTCTGGTAGCGTTGAGCGAACCCGAACTGTCTTTTTTTACATGGACCCAAACCCAAACTTTTCCGTAAAAGTTCGAGTTCAGTGTTCGGCTGTTTAATAAAGCTTGTTGAAAGGCTGCAGGGCATGTGTGCCCTTCGAAGCCATCACAGCCATGCACCTGCATATGTGCCAGGGGCATTAATTTAATCCTGTTCAGGTAGTTTAGTGGGCAACATATACCCATTTTTTAGGTACACCTGCACTGCATATGTGCCAGGGGAAGGCAAAATAATATAGGTAATCCATCTGTCAGTTCAGGGCCGCAGGGGGTGAAATATTTCTGTAAAGTACCCCTTGTGCTGCACAATTGACAGTAAAATCAATTCAGTGAATCCATCTGTTAGATTCTGGGGGGACAAGTTCACTTTTTTGGCAGTCAAGTACCCCTGTGGCCTGCACTGAATATCTGACAGTGAAATCAATTCAGTAAATCCAACTGTTAGATTTTGGGAGGAAAATTTCACTTTTTTTGGCGGTCAAGTACCCCTGCAGCCTGCGCTGTGTCTGACAGGGAAATCAATTCAATAAATCAATCTGTTAGATTGGGGACATTTCCACAGTTATCAGGCTAATCATTCACAAGACAATTCACTTTTTGGCAGTCAAGTACCCCTGTTGCCTGCACTGCATACATGACAGTGAAAATAATTTTATTCAATTTGTCTGTTACATTGTTGTTTGACCTAAACCAATCTTTTCTCTTTATGACACTGGCACGGCATACCAGACAGGGAAAAAAATTTATTAAATTCCTCTGTTACTTCGTTGGGTGACTGAAAAAAATGAGGAGAGCATCAAATAAGAGACGTGGCCCTGGTCGTGGTGCTGCTGGTGTTGGTGGAGCTCCTGTTGCAGAGAGAAGACCTGGTGTATCTGAGCCAGCTACACACACAAATGAAACACCTTCCTCAGGTGCGTTCAGAGTTATTTTGTAGGCCCGAATGCCGCTCAACGAATAGTGAGGCCAGACCACGTACAGACGATTGTAGATTGGGTAGATGACAGTGCCTCCAGTTACTTCACATTGTCTCCCACCTGGTCCACTGCTGATAGCTCAAAGTTGGCACCTGCAGCCCATGGGCATCTGTCTGACCCATCCTGGGAAGGTGGCAAGCCAAGCGAGGACAGCAGTACAGAGGGGGAGGGATCCACAGCACCGCAACAGGCTGGAAGAGGCTGTGGGATGGCAAAAGGGAAAAGGCGGACCACACCAAATAGGCCCGCTTACAGATGTGCTTAACCCAGGCCTTTGAACGTAAGCGCAAATACCCAGCCCCCGAATCACACACCCACCCACAGGCCATAGTACTAAATGCTGGCCCTGGAAATGTTGCCATTGAGGCTTTCCTCAGCCTTATTGCCCTGGAAATGTTGGACAATGAGGCTTTCCTCAGCCTCATGGCGGCAGATGTCCCTCGTTACTCAGTCCCCAGCCGCCACTACTTTTCTCAGTGTGCCGTCCACACATTACACCAGCAAATGTTTTACCGTAACTTCACCCGTGCTCTGACCAACTCAGTTATTGGGAAGGTCCACTTAACAACTGACACACGGACAAGTGCGTTTGGCCAGGGACGCTACATTTCTGTGATGGCACACTGGGCGAACCTTGTGGAGACCGGTAGCTAGTCGTACCCTGGGATGGCACAGGTGCTACCAACCCCAAGGATTGCAGGCCCCCATTCCATCAGGATTTTCACCACCACCTACATTAGTTGCAGCAAACCCCCCTTCTCCTACTCCACTTCCACCTCTGAATTCTCATCTTGCAGCACCAGTCAGCCATCAGTCAGAAGCTGGAAGCAGTGTAGCACAGCAGTTGGGAAGCGGAAACAGGCCGTGCTAAAACTTATTTGCTTAGGTGACAAACAGCAAACCGCCGCAGAGCTGTGGCAGGGTTTAAGGGACTAGACTGAGCTGTGGCTCTCGCCACTCCACCTTCAACCAGGCATGGTTAGGTGTTGTGTCTGATAATGGCCGTAACTCACGAGAGTGGAGGTAAACCAATGGCATTGACTTTTAATTAACTCATAAATAAACAAACAACCATAACATATTTTACAACCATAAACCATAATAACAATAATAATACCAACAATAATACAACCACAAACCATAATAATAATAGAACTGAATGTCATTGCGGATAAGCAAGGCAAGGTGGAGTAGCTCCCCGCAGCATGCCCGGTCTGGTGAGGATAAGGGGAACCCAGGGAGGGAAGTGGTAGTTACCGGTGGCCTATCCCTGGGAAGGCTAAAGTTTTCCAACACCCGATCAACCATGTGAGAAGTTATATTCTGTTTAGTCACTCAATAAACTATGAATATGAATTATATTCTTTCTATAACTGGTAGACATTCACATGGGATATGTGAGAATCAGATACTAGAGGTGTAGATTCTCCAGTTCTTAATCACTTTGGCATTAGTGAGACCTGGTTATGCAAGATAAGAGCCCTTTTAAATGTACCAACGGTGTGGATAAAGATCCAGAATGAGGAAGTTAATTCCTAATCATTGCACATTCAGCATTTGCATGCCTCCATGATCGCTGATATAATGGGATGATTGATCATGAATATGATCTTTCATCCCCATACACTTGCAGTGACCCAGTGGGTCACTGCTAAATAAATAATTTACTATATGGTATGGTTCATTGTAAGGATGAGAGAACTGGTTCATAATGAACCAGGTTCATTATAAATTTGCCTGCAAAGTGAACCTAAACTTTTTCAGGTTCACTTTGGACAAGTCTAGTAAAACGATGCAAAAACGCAGAAAAGTTATGACACACAGTCTCACCAATGTAAAAACAGCTTCTGCATTGCTTCTCTTAAAAACAGAACAGGATAGTGGGATGTGGGGCACACAGACAACAGCAGTTTTGATTATATTAGTACTATTGGCTATTGCCTGTGCAGCCCGTTTCCTGCTAGTCTGTTCTGTTTTTAAGGGTCGATTCACTCGTCCGTAGTGTATTGTGGATCCGCAAATTGTGGATCCGCAATACACCCGGCTGGCACCCCCCATAGAACTGACTATTCTTGTCCGCAATTGCAGACAAGAATAGGACATGTTCTATTTTTTTCCGGAGCTGCGGACCGGAAGTTCGGGGGCGCTCTCCGGAAATGCAGATGCAGACAGTACACTGTGTGCTGTCCGCATCCATTCCTGCCCCATAGAGAATAAATGGGTCCGCACCCATTCCGCATAATTGCGGAACGAGTGCGGACACATTCACAGACGTGTGAATGGACCCTAAGTGATGCAGTGAAGGAGCTATTTTTACATTGGTGAGTGCCATAACTTTTTTCTTTGTTTTTGGATCATTTAGTACTGTTTTCTTTGTTAATGAGCACCACTGTACCTCACATTACAGAGAGACTTGTTAATGTAGTGGTCCCAAAACTGATTTATATGTACACTACAGCTGATCTGCAGCCTAAGGGTGCTAATCACGATCTCTACTTTGCTAAGAATCCAGTAAAACAACACTCATCAGCATTTTACTGCACATGTCAGTGGGAAAAAGCATAAGGTAGGAAAAAAGACCTTGAGCGGACATGTGGTAGAAGGGGCTTGCCCTGATTGGCTGACAGACAGCCTGGATGATCCAATCAGTTGAGTAGCAAGCAGAGAGGTGCCCTAGCAGAACAAGCACAATGTAATTCTGTGTTGGTCTGTGAATGATATAAATATAGACTCCGTAATCCACTTAATGCATTTCAAGTTGATATTTTATGAAATAAGCAGAATTCCAGTTGTGTGAGATAGCAAAACGTTTTCGGCGTAAAGCCTTCCTGAGTATCACTGAAAGATACAGATATTGTAAGCATAAATACATTTTATCATTTTCAGTCTACATAAAGTATATGGGGAAAAGGCATCATACATAGCGGGTAAGTGTACAAAATATATATAAAAATTCATCAATGCGACATCAAGTTTCAGCAGCTCCTCAACAGCACAACGTGTTGGTCATGTGGTGGTACCCAGGTTCCGGTACCGCTTGGGAAATATCATGGTGGTGTCCAGGATATGGTGTGTTGATAGTCTGTGAATGAGCTACATTCTTGCCGCAGTCTCTGACAGAAAATGACCTTAGGAACAATGTACAGTCACAATCAAGCCACTATTCTAGTGTCAGACACAGTGAAGGGAAAGACTAGAAAGAATAATTATTGTAAAGAATAGGAAATCTGAGCAGGGGAAGCTTTCAGGGAGTGAGTAGCTGAGGCTGGATGTTGCTACTGGCTAGCACAGGCAATGCCTTCTAGCTACAGTTACTGCCTTATAATATAGCTGCAGCTGCTGCAGAACCTCAAAAGCAACCACCTGCTAGAACTTTTTTTCTCTCATTTGAACAGAAACACAGCTGTGTTTGTTTTTTCTAAACCTATTTCTAAATAGGCTCATTGTCAGTACAGCAATATGCTACCATTCTGCTGCAAACAATATCCCTCTCAATCCTGCTCCCTCACCTTTAGAGCCCAGGGTATAGCTCCCTGACTGGTATAATGGGGGCCGTAAATGTTTTACTATCTTTAGGGAGAGCTGTAAGTTGTACTTTCAATCGTCCAGGGACAGAAACTTAGAGAGAGTGCATCATTATATATCTTCTTCGGGGAGACTCTCATGAATTTTCTCTGTGGCCTAACTCTCTGGTCTTTTTTTACCTGGACCCAAACTTTTTCGTAAAAGTTCGAGTTTAGTGTTCGGCCGTTTAATAAAGCTTGTTAAAAGGCTGCAGGGCATGTGTGCCCTTCGAAGCCATCACAGCCATGCACCTGCATATGTGCCAGGGGCATTAATTTAATCCTGTTCAGGTAGTTTAGTGGGCAACATATACCCATTTTTTAGGTACACCTGCACTGCATATGTGCCAGTGGAAGGCCAAATAATATAGGTAATCCATCTGTCAGTTCAGGGCCCCAGGGGGTGAAATAGTCACATTTTTTTCTGCAAAGTGCCCTTGTGCTGCACAATTGACAGTGAAATCAATTCAGTAAATCCATCTGTTAGATTCTGGGGGGACAAGTTCACTTTTTTGGCGGTCAAGTACCCCTGTGGCCTACACTGAATATCTGACAGTGAAATCAATTCAATAAATCAATCTGTTAGATTTTGGGAGGAAAATTTCACTTTTTTTGGCGGTCAAGTACCCCTGCAGCCTGCGCTGTGTCTGACAGGGAAATCAATTCAATAAATCAATCTGTTAGATTGGGGACATTTCCACAGTTATCAGGCTAATCATTCACAAGACAATTCACTTTTTTGGCAGTCAAGTACCCCTGTTGCCTGCACTGCATACATGACAGTGAAAATAATTTTATTAAATTTGTCTGTTACATTGTTGTTTGACCTAAACCAATCTTTTCTCTTTATGACACTGGCACGGCATACCAGACAGGGAAAAAAATTTATTAAATTCCTCTGTTACTTCGTTGGGTGACTGAAAAAAATGAGGAGAGCATCAAATAAGAGACGTGGCCCTGGTCGTGGTGCTGCTGGTGTTGGTGGAGCTCCTGTTGCAGAGAGAGGACCTGGTGGATCTGAGCCAGCTACACACACAAATGAAACACCTTCCTCAGGTGCGTTCAGAGTTATTTTGTAGGCCCGAATGCCGCTCAACGAATAGTGAGGCCAGACCACGTACAGACGATTGTAGATTGGGTAGATGACAGTGCCTCCAGTTACTTCACATTGTCTCCCACCTGGTCCACTGCTGATAGCTCAAAGTTGGCACCTGCAGCCCATGGGCATCTGTCTGACCCAACCTGGGAAGGTGGCAAGCCAAGCGAGGACAGCAGTACAGAGGGGGAGGGATCCACAGCACCGCAACAGGCTGGAAGAGGCTGTGGGATGGCAAAAGGGAGAAGGCGGACCACACCAAATAGGCCCGCGTACAGATGTGCTTAACCCAGGCCTTTGAACGTAAGCGCAAATACCCAGCCACCCAATCACACACCCACCCACAGGCCATAGTACTAAATGCTGGCCCTGGAAATGTTGCCATTGAGGCTTTCCTCAGCCTTATTGCCCTGGAAATGTTGGACACTGAGGCTTTCCTCAGCCTCATGGTGGCAGATGTCCCTCGTTACTCAGTCCCCAGCCGCCACTACTTTTCTCAGTGTGCCGTCCACACATTACACCAGCAATTGTTTCCCGTAACATCACCCGTGCTCTGACCAACGCAGTTATTGGGAAGGTCCACTTAACAATTGACACACGGACAAGTGAGTTTGGCCAGGGGCGCTACATTTCTGTGATGGCACACTGGGTGAACCTTGTGGAGGCCGGTAGCTAGTCGTACCCTGGGATGGCACAGGTGCTACCAACCCCAAGGATTGCAGGCCCCCATTTCATCAGGATTTTCACCACCACCTACATTAGTTGCAGCAAACCCCCCTTCTCCTACTCCACTTCCACCTCTGAATTCTCATCTTGCAGCACCAGTCAGCCATCAGTCAGAAGCTGGAAGCAGTGTAGCACAGCAGTTGGGAAGTGGAAACAGGCCGTGCTGAAACTTATTTGCTTAGGTGACAAACAGCAAACCGCCGCAGAGCTGTGGCAGGGTTTAAGGGACTAGACTGAGCTGTGGCTCTCGCCACTCCACCTTCAACCAGGCATGGTTGGTTGTGGTGTCTGATAATGGCCGTAACTTGTTGGCAGCTTTAATATAACTTAAAACTTAACACACGAGAGTGGAGGTAAACCAATGGCATTGACTTTTAATTAACTCATAAATAAACAAACAACCATAACATATTTTACAACCATAAACCATAATAACAATAATAATACCAACAATAATACAACCACAAACCATAATAATAATAGAACTGAATGTCATTGCGGATAAGCAAGGCAAGGTGGAGTAGCTCCCCGCAGCATGCCCGGTCTGGTGAGGATAAGGGGAACCCAGGAGGGAAGTGGTAGTTACCGGTGGCCTATCCCTGGGAAGCACTAGACCGCATGGGACTCCTACTACAAGCCCGGCAAAGCGGAGGCCTAGGATTAGGGGGCCTCCACAGATGCGCACGAAGACACTGGGGGTCTCAGCCTTTCTGGTTCCGACACTTTATCTGAGGTGCTTCGTGGCTTTCCTGCGGACGACAAGCCATCATCCAGTACTCTTTTAAAGATATACTTCTTGCCTTTAATCACTCTGTCAGAACTCACCTGTCACAGTTGATTGTGCCGATTCGAGCGTCTGTCACTGAGCTGGGTGACAGGGTTCAACATGTGGAGCAAAAGATGGGCAAATTTGCTGACTCGCACAATAGCTTGATAGACTCTCATGATGCCCTCTCAGGAGAAATATCTCAACTTCGTGCAAAAGTAGCCGATTTAGAGGACCGGTCTCGCAGAAACAGTTTGAAACTGAGGGAGAGATGGTCCTGGCTGCAGACCTACACTACTACATTAAAGGACTAATCAAATTGCTCCTGCCTTCCTGTACCGAACAGGATCTTATTATCGACCGGGCCCATAGTATAGCCAAGTCAAAACATCTGCCAGATGATACACCGAGAGATGTGCTGGCAAGACTTCATTTTTACCACGCTAAAGAGGGCGTTCTGGCGGCTGCGAGGAAATTGGAAGCATTGCCGACTCCATATCAGCCCGTCAAGCTGTTTGCAGACCTCTCAGTGGCCACTGTGCAGCTACGCCGCACTCTGGCTCCTATTACCTTGGTCCTGAGAGCACATGCTATTCCTTATCGCTGGGGATACAATGTCAAACTGCTGATCAGAGGAATGGTACCTTGGTGGTTATACGATCAGTGGAAGAAGGCAGAGCACTATTGGCTACCTGGAATATTGTGGTTGAGGACGTTCAATCTTCTAATCCTCCCCAACGCCTGTCTGGTGAAGGCGAGTGGCACCAGGGGGAGGGTCGCCGTAGAAAGAAACACTGTTGAAGGGTTCATTCTTTTTTGCTTCTGTATTCAGCTGGGGGGGGGTCATGTCGTGTCTTCTTTGTGGCAGGCAAGACTGAGTTCCCCAGATATCAATCACGAGGGGTACCATGTTCTGAGTCTGACCCTTGTGATTTTTCTTTACTACCCCGATAGCCCGTTTAAGAGGCGGATGATGTGGAGGGAAGCTCTTTCACTCAAATGTGATGTCTTTTGTGCACAAGAGACACACATCGTGGAGACAGTCTGTCAACTGAAAAAACTGACAGGTCGACTCTTATAAAAATGAACAAGGCCTGGATTGCCCCTGACATCTCTACTCCTCCTCCATCACATCAACATGCTTTTTAGGCTGCCCTCGCTCATAATTTTTTAGAGGGTCAGCTTACCTGCAGGCCCTCACATGTAATTCTTTACAGGGTCAACTAAACTGCAGCCCCTCACATTTAATGTTTTACAGGGTCAGCTCACCTGCAAGCCCTCTCAATTCATGTTTTTTAGGATCAAATCACCTGCAGGCCCTCACATATAATGTTTTAGAGGGTCAGCTCACCTGCAGGCCCTCACATATAATGTTTAACAGGGTCAGCTCACCTGCAGGCCCTCACATATAATGTTTTAGAAGGGTCAGCTCACATGCAGGCCCTGGAAAATTATGTTTTTTAGGGTCAGCTCACCTGCAGGCCCTCACAAATAATGTTTTACAGGGTCAGCTGCCCTTAAGGCACTCGCAAATGATGCTTTAGAGGGTCAGCTGCCCTGAAGGCACTCGCAAATGATGCTTTAGAGGGTCAGCTGACCGGAAGGCACTCGCAAATGATGTTTTAGAGGGTCAGCTGACCGGAAGGCCCTTCCAAATAATGTTTTTGAGGGTTAGCACACCTGGAGGCCCTCAGCTACATTCTTTTACTCAGTTTCATCGCGCCCAGGGCCACGGCCTCTGCGTGCACAATCAGCATCACGGCTATTTCCACAGCCCTTACTGGCCGCCTTCTTAATATTAAATGTTATATATGTTATATAGTCTGTCACACATACAGTAGCGTAGGAATTGTAAGTGTATGGGCCAATAAATTAAAAAAAGTATATGGGATGCGCACACATTACACAGGAGATGTAGCCCTGATAATGTCACAGACTAGCATACACCTTCTACGGAAGTACAGTATATGTCAGTGATATGTATTACACGCACACACAGTAGATGTGGCACAAATTATTTAAATTTGCACTACAGACACTGTTTTCAGATGTAGTACTGTATTTGTCACAGAAAGCCACCACTATGGAAACTAGATTAGGCCTAGATTATTTAAATTTGTGCTACAGACACTGTTTTCGGATGTAGTACAGTATATGTCTCAGAAAGCCACACACTATGGACACTAGATTAGGCCTAGATTATTTAAATTGACACTACAGAAACTGTTTTCAGATGTAGTGCAGTATTTGTCACAGAAAGCCACACACTATGGACACTAGATTAGGGTCAGATTATTTAAATTTACTCTAAAGAAATAGTTTTCGGATGGAGTACTGTATATGTCCTGGATGTGCATTAAATGCACACACTATAGACAATAAATGTGGCGCTGATTATTTGAATTTACACAAAAGGACACAGTCTGCGGATGATGTATAGTATATAGGTATTTAAGAAAAATATCATGCTGCTGTCAAACACACACAGAGAAGTCCTTAAAAGGATTTTGGGGTCTTTGAAAAGCTTTTGGTAGTAAAAACAGCAAATTTCTCTCCCGTACGTTTCACACCTGCTTTGTTTCGCACCTTGACAAAGCAGGTGCAAAACGTACCTTGGGGTGAGCTCCTCGCAACCGGGAGGGTTTACTGCAGTAGCGCTGTGATTCTCAGGTATTGTTATCAGCTATAATATTCGCCTCTCTTACAGTAGACCACTATTTGGTCATGCATGTAATAGGCTTTATAGGCTGTAATTGCTGTATTAACATTTATGTCTGAGCATGCTCTTTTTCAAATGTTCCTCCTGGTGAGCTAGTGAGCCACTAGCCATAGTTACCATCTGATGTTGCCGCCTTTTTCCATTTTATATTGTTCTATAGTACAATTAATTGATTATCTTAATAAAGCTTTTTTGTACCTTAACATACGTGTCCCTTTATGGTTTGTTGAAATAAGTGAAGTGTGCAGTGATTCTAACATCGATGCCTGTCATCTGCATGTCATACGGACTCACAGTATTATTTCACTACTCAAGCAGACTCCCTATGTTTGTTAATGCAAGGCACAGTGTTCTACACCACTAAAAGGCTCTCTGTAGCCAGAAAATAGCCGTTTTTAACGTAATTCGCCGTGAAAATATTCGGATCAAACCAAATTTTTCCCCCAAAATTTGGCAAACCGGTGAATCGAACTTTTTTTAAATTCGCTCATCTCTAATAAAAAAAATACTAAATTTACCAAAAATGTGAAAAATTAGCAAATTTCCAAATTTCAATTTCTCTACTTTTGAAATAGATAGTAATACCTCCAAAAATTGTCCTTACATTCTCCATATGTCGACTTCGTGTTTGGATCATTTTGAAAATGACATTTTACTTTTTGGGGACGTTAGAAGGCTTAGAAGTTTAGAAGCAAATATTTTTTAAGAAAAATTCCAAAACCCAATTTTTTGGAGACCAGTTCAGTTATGAATAGAGATGAGCGAACACCTGGATGTTCGGGTTCGAGAGGTTCGGCCGAACTTCCGGAAAATGTCCGGGTTCGTGATCCGAACTCAACCCGAACTTCATCCCGAACCCCATAGAAGTCAATGGGGACCCGAACTTTTGGGCACTAAAAAGCCTGTAAAAGACTCCCGGAAAGGGCTAGAGGGCTGCAAAAGGCAGCAAAATGTAGGTAAATCCCCTGCAAACAAATGTAGATAGGGAAATGAATTAAAATAAAATAAAATAAATAAAAATTAACCAATATCAATTGGAGAGAGGTCCCACAGCAAGGAATCATGCATCATATCATCCACCACTAGAGAAGGCCACTCTATTTATTTGGGACCAGCACCCAGACAGAGGATACAGGTCCCACAGCAAGGAATCATGCTTCATATCAACCACCACCGGAGAAGGCCACTCTCATGTATTTTGGACCAGCACCCAGACAGAGGATACAGGTCCCACAGCAAGGAATCAGGCGTCATATCAACCACCACCGGAGAAGGCCACTCTCATGTATTTTGGACCAGCACCCAGACAGAGGATACAGGTCCCACAGCAAGGAATCAGGCGTCATATCAACCACCACCGGAGAAGGCCACTCTCATTTATTTTGGACCAGCACCCAGACAGAGGATACAGGTCCCACAGCAAGGAATCATGCGTCATATCAACCACCACCGGAGAAGGCCACTCTATGTATTTTGGACCAGCACCCAGACAGAGGATACAGGTCCCACAGCAAGGAATCATGCCTCATATCAACCACCACCGGAGAAGGCCACTCTCATTTATTTTGGACCAGCACCCAGACAGAGGATACAGGTCCCACAGCAAGGAATCATGCGTCATATCATCCACCACTGGAGAAGGCCACTCATTTATTTGGGACCAGCACCCAGACAGAGGATACAGGTCCCACAGCAAGGAATCATGCTTCATATCAACCACCACCGGAGAAGGCCACTCTCATGTATTTTGGACCAGCACCCAGACAGAGGAGAGAGGTCCCACATCAAGGAATCATGCGTCATATCAACCCCCACCGGAGAAGGCCACTCTATTTATTTTGGACCAGCACCCAGACAGAGGATACAGGTCCCACAGCAAGGAATCATGCGTCATATCAACCACCAACGGAGAAGGCCACTTCATTTATTTCAGACCAGCACCCAGACAGAGGATACAGGTCCCACAGCAAGGAATCATGCTTCATATCAACCACCACCGGAGAAGGCCACTCTCATGTATTTTGGACCAGCACCCAGACAGAGGAGAGAAGTTTTCACAGCAGAGAATCATGCATTTAGATCACCCACCACAGGAGTAGGCCACCATTTAATGGGACCCCGGCAACCATGTCAGATGGCACAAACATCAGCTTCACATCACCCAGCACAAGAGAAGGCCACTTTGAGAGACTTTGACCCTGCACCCAGGCGGAGGAGAGGGGTTTTCACAGCAGAGAATCAGGCATTTAGATCACCCACCACAGGAGTAGGCCACTCATTTAATGGGACCCCGGCAACCATGTCAGATGGCACAAACATCAGCTTCACATCACCCAGCACAAGAGAAGGCCACTTTGAGAGACTTTGACCCCTGCACCCAGACGGAGGAGAGAGGTTTTCACAGCAGAGAATCATGCATTTAGATCACCCACCACAGGAGTAGGCCACCATTTAATGGGACCCCGGCAACCATGTCAGATGGCACAAACATCAGCTTCACATCACCCAGCACAAGAGAAGGCCACTTTGAGAGACTTTGACCCTGCACCCAGGCGGAGGAGAGAGGTTTTCACAGCAGAGAATCAGGCATTTAGATCACCCACCACAGGAGTAGGCCACCATTTAATGGGACCCCGGCAACCATGTCAGATGGCACAAACATCAGCTTCACATCACCCAGCACAAGAGAAGGCCACTTTGAGAGACTTTGACCCCTGCACCCAGACGGAGGAGAGAGGTTTTCACAGCAGAGAATCAGGCATTTAGATCACCCACCACAGGAGTAGGCCACTATTTAATGGGACCCCGGCAGACCATGTCAGATGGCACAAACATCAGCTTCACATCACCCAGCACAAGAGAAGGCCACTTTGAGAGACTTTGACCCCTGCACCCAGACGGAGGAGAGAGGTTTTCACAGCAGAGAATCATGCATTTAGATCACCCACCACAGGAGTAGGCCACCATTTAATGGGACCCCGGCAACCATGTCAGATGGCACAAACATCAGCTTCACATCACCCAGCACAAGAGAAGGCCACTTTGAGAGACTTTGACCCCTGCACCCAGACGGAGGAGAGGGGTTTTCACAGCAGAGAATCAGGCATTTAGATCACCCACCACAGGAGTAGGCCACCATTTAATGGGACCCCGGCAACCATGTCAGATGGCACAAACATCAGCTTTACATCACCCAGCACAAGAGAAGGCCACTTTGAGAGATTTTGACCCCTGCACCCAGACGGAGGAGAGAGGTTTTCACAGCAGAGAATCATGCATTTAGATCACCCACCACAGGAGTAGGCCACCATTTAATGGGACCCCGGCAACCATGTCAGATGGCACAAACATCAGCTTCACATCACCCAGCACAAGAGAAGGCCACTTTGAGAGACTTTGACCCCTGCACCCAGACGGAGGAGAGAGGTTTTCACAGCAGAGAATCATGCATTTAGATCACCCACCACAGGAGTAGGCCACCATTTAATGGGACCCCGGCAACCATGTCAGATGGCACAAACATCAGCTTCACATCACCCAGCACAAGAGAAGGCCACTTTGAGAGACTTTGACCCTGCACCCAGGCAGAGGAGAGGGGTTTTCACAGCAGAGAATCAGGCATTTAGATCACCCACCACAGGAGTAGGCCACCATTTAATGGGACCCCGGCAACCATGTCAGATGGCACAAACATCAGCTTCACATCACCCAGCACAAGAGAAGGCCACTTTGAGAGACTTTGACCCCTGCACCCAGGCGGAGGAGAGAGGTTTTCACAGCAGAGAATCAGGCATTTAGATCACCCACCACAGGAGTAGGCCACCATTTAATGGGACCCCGGCAACCATGTCAGATGGCACAAACATCAGCTTCACATCACCCAGCACAAGAGAAGGCCACTTTGAGAGACTTTGACCCCTGCACCCAGACGGAGGAGAGAGGTCCCACAGCAGAGATTCAAGCATTTATATCAGCCAGCACAGGAGAAGGCCGCTTCAGTGACTTAGGCCTTAGCACCGACACAGAGGAGACAGGTCAGATAGCACAAGCATCAGTTTCACATCAACCACCACAGGAGAAGGGCACTTTTAGAGACTTTGACCCTGCACCCAGACAGAGGAGAGAGGTCCCACAGCAGAGATTCAGGCATTTATATCAGCCAGAACAGGAGAAGGCCGCTTCAGTGACTTAGGCCTTAGCACCGACACAGAGGAGACAGGTCAGATAGCACAAGCATCAGTTTCACATCAACCACCACAGGAGAAGGGCACTTTTAGAGACTTTGACCCCTGCACCCAGACAGAGGAGAGAGGTCCTCACAGCAGAGATTCAGGCATTTATATCAGCCAGAACAGGAGAAGGCCGCTTCAGTGACTTAGGCCTAGCACCGACACAGAGGAGACAGGTCAGATAGCACAAGCATCAGTTTCACATCAACCACCACAGGAGAAGGGCACTTTGAGAGACTTTGACCCCTGCACCCAGAAAGAGGAGAGAGGTCCCACAGCAGAGATTCAGGCATTTATATCAGCCAGCACAGGAGAAGGCCGCTCAGTGACTTAGGCCTTAGCACCGACACAGAGGAGACAGGTCAGATAGCACAAGCATCAGTTTCACATCAACCACCACAGGAGAAGGGCACTTTAGAGACTTTGACCCTGCACCCAGAAAGAGGAGAGAGGTCCCACAGCAGAGATTCAGGCATTTATATCAGCCAGAACAGGAGAAGGCCGCTTTCAGTGACTTAGGCCTTAGCACCGACACAGAGGAGACAGGTCAGATAGCACAAGCATCAGTTTCACATCAACCACCACAGGAGAAGGGCACTTTTAGAGACTTTGACCCCTGCACCCAGAAAGAGGAGAGAGGTCCCACAGCAGAGATTCAGGCATTTATATCAGCCAGAACAGGAGAAGGCCGCTTTCAGTGACTTAGGCCTTAGCACCGACACAGAGGAGACAGGTCAGATAGCACAAGCATCAGTTTCACATCAACCACCACAGGAGAAGGGCACTTTTAGAGACTTTGACCCCTGCACCCAGAAAGAGGAGAGAGGTCCCACAGCAGAGATTCAGGCATTTATATCAGCCAGAACAGGAGAAGGCCGCTTTCAGTGACTTAGGCCTTAGCACCGACACAGAGGAGACAGGTCAGATAGCACAAGCATCAGTTTCACATCAACCACCACAGGAGAAGGGCACTTTTAGAGACTTTGACCCCTGCACCCAGAAAGAGGAGAGAGGTCCCACAGCAGAGATTCAGGCATTTATATCAGCCACCACAGGAGAAGGCCGCTTTCAGTGACTTTGGCCCCTGCACCCACACAAAGGAGACATGTCAGACAGCACAAGTATAACATTCATATCACCCAGCACAGGAGAAGGACACTTTCATGTACTTTGGCCCCGGCACCCAGACAGACGGAAGGTTCATTCAACTCTGGGTTGCACCCCAAGATCCTACTTAATTTCAAAAATTGATTTTTCAATGAAGAAGTGGCCAGGAGTACAAGACAACATGGTTTAAGGCAGTTATTAAGGACTACTCTGCACAAGGGAGGGTCAGGTCTTGTGGGATCCATGCCTGGTTCATTTTTATAAACGCCAGCTTGTCCACGTTGGCTGCGGACAGGCGGCTGCGTTTGTCAGTAATGACGCCCTGCCGTGCTGAATACACGCTCAGATAAAACGCTGGCCGCCGGGCAGGCCAGCACCTCCAAGGCATAACATGCTAATTCTGGCCACGTGGACAATTTGGAAACCCAGAAGTTGAATGGGGCCGAACCATCCGTCAGTACGTGGAGTTGTGTGCAGATGTACTGTTCAACCATGTTAGTGAAATGTTGCCTCCTGCTAACACGCTCCGTATCAGGTGGTGGGGCAGTTAGCTGTGGCGTGGAGACAAAACTTTTCCACATTTCTGCTATGCTAACCCTGCCCTCAGAGGAGCTGGCCGTGACACTGCTGCGTGGGCGACCTCTAGCTCCTCCTCTGCCTTGGCCTTGGCCTTCCACCTGTTCCCCTGTGACAGTTGGGAATGCTCTCAGGAGCGCGCTCTACCAGTGTGCGCTTGTACTCACGCATCTTCCTATCACGCTCCAGTGCAGGAAGTAAAGTGGGCACATTGTCTTTGTACCGTGGATCCAGCAGGGTGGCCACCCAGTAGTCAGCACACGTTAAAATGTGGGCAACTCTGCTGTCGCTGCGCAGGCACTGCAGCATGTAATCGCTCATGTGTGCCAGGCTCCCCAGAGGTAAGGACAAGCTGTCCTCTGTGGGAGGCGATCGTCATCATCCTCTGTATCCCCCCAGCCACGCACCAGGGATGTGCCTGCGCTGTGCTGGGTGCCACCCCGCTGTGAACCTGCTTCATCCTCATCCTCCTCCACCTCCTCCTCATCCTCCTCGTCCTCCAGTAGTGGTCCCTGGCTGGCCACATTTGTACCTGCCCTCTGCTGTTGCAAAAACCTCCCTCTGAGCCACTTCTAACAGAGTGGCCTGAAAGTGCTAAAAACGACCCGTCATCCTCCTCCTCCTCCTCCTGGCCCTGGCCCACCTCCTCTTCCATCATCGCCCTAAGCGTTTTCTCTAGGAGACATAGAATTGGTATCGTCACGCTGATAACAGTGGCATCGCCACTGGCCATGTTGGTGGCGTACTCTAAACAGCGCAACAGGGCACACAGGTCTCGCATGGAGGCCCAATCATTGGTGGTGAAGTGGTGCTGTTCCGCAGTGCGACTGACCCGTGCGTGCTGCAGCTGAAACTCCACTATGGCCTGCTGCTGCTCGCACAGTCTCTCCAGCATGTGCAAGGTGGAGTTCCACCGGGTGGGCACGCCGCATATTAGGCGGTGAGCGGGAAGGCCGAGTTCCGCTGTAGCGCTGACAGGCGAGCAGCGGCAGGATGTGAACGCCGGAAGCGCGCACAGACGGCCCGCACTTTATGCAGCAGCTCTGACATGTCTGGGTAGTTGTGAATGAACTTTTGCACCACCAAATTCAGCACATGCGCCAGGCAAGGGATGTGCGCCAAACCGGCTAGTCCCAGAGCTGCCACGAGATTTCGCCCATTATCGCACACCACCAGGCCGGGCTTGAGGCCCACCGGCAGCAACCACTGGTCGGTCTGTTGTTCAATACCCCGCCACAACTCCTGCGCGGTGTGGGGCCTGTCCCCCAAACATATGAGTTTCAGAATGGCCTGCTGACGTTACCCCGGGCTGTGCTGAAGTTGGTGGTGAAGGTGTGTGGCTGACTGGATGAGCTGGTGGAAGCAGAGGAGGAGGAGGAGGAAGCCGAGTAGGAGGAGGAGGCTACAGGAGGCAAAGAATGATGCCCTGTGATCCTTGGCGGCGGAAGGACGTGCGCCAAGGAACTCTCCGCCTGGGGCCCAGCCGCCACTACATTTACCCAGTGTGCAGTTAGGGAGATATAGCGTCCCTGGCCGTGCTTACTGGTCCACGTATCTGTGGTTAGGTGGACCTTGCCACAAATGGCGCTGCGCAGTGCACACTTGATTTTATCGGACACTTGCATGTGCAGGGAAGGCACGGCTGTCTTGGAGAAGTAGTGGCGGCTGGGAACCACATACTGGGGGACAGCCATGGCCATCAGCTGTTTGAAGCTGTCTGTGTCCACCAGCTGGAATGACAGCATTTCAAAGGCCAGTAGTTTAGAAATGCTGGCATTCAGGCCAAGGGCCTGAGGGTGACTAGGTGGGAATTTGCGCTTCCTCTCAAAGGTTTGAGAGATGGAGAGCTGAACGCTGCTGTGTGAAATAGTGGAGACGCTAGGTGACGGTGGCGGTGGTGGTGTCGGTGGCACATCCTCTGTTTGCTGCTCGGCAGGTGGCAACATTCCTCTCGAGGCGGAAGCCGAGGCAGCAGCGGTAGAGGGAGCAGGGGGAGCCTGAGCGGGTTCCTTGTTTTTAAGGTGTGTACTCCACTGCAGTTCATGCTTTGCATGTAGATGCCTGATCATGCAGGTGGTGCTCAGGTTAAGAACGCAATGCCTCGCCTCAGGGTCTGATGGCACAGCGTGCAAACCACTCTGGTCTTGTCCTCAGCACATTGTTTGAAGAAGTGCCATGCCAGGGAACTCCTTGAAGATGCCTTTGGGGTGCTGGGTCCCTGTTGGCGCTGGCCAATAGCAGGCGAACTCTCTGGACGGCGGCTGTTCTGCTTTTGCCCCTGCTCCTCTCTTTGGCTTCGCTGTTGTCTCGGTCTCACCACTGCCTCTTCCTCTGAACTATTTAAGTCAGCGGCACGACCTTCAGTCCATGTGGGGTCTAAGACCTCATCGTCCTCTGCATCGCCTTCCACCCAGTCTTCCTCCCTGACCTCCTCCTGTTCAGTCTGCACACTGCAATAAGACGCGGCAGTGGGCACCTGTGTTTCGTCATCATCAGACACTCGGTCACTCTGCTGTGGTGGTATTCCCATGTCCTCATCATCTGGATACATAAGTGGTTGTGCGTCAGTGCATGGAATGTCTTCCACCGCTGGGGAAGGGATAGGTGGACGCCCTGAAAACCGTGGGAGCAGAGTCTTCAAACAGAAGAAGAGACTGCTGCATAACTTGAGGCTCAGCCAGTTTCCCTGATATGCATGGGGGTGATGTGACAGACTGATGGGCTTGGTTTTCAGGTGCCACCTGTGCGCTTCCGCAGAAGACTGGGCGGAAGACAATGTGGTGAACGTGCTGGAAGCACTGTCGGCCACCCAATCGACTAATGCCTGTACCTGCTCAGGCCTTACCATCCTCATAACGGCATTGGGCCCCACCAAATATCGCTGTAAATTCTGCCGGCTACTTGAGGGAGTTGTTTCACTACTTTGTGCGCCTGAGGCCGAACGGCCACGTCCTCTGCCAGCAACAGAGGCTCCACGGACACCACCACGACCGCGCCCTCGTCCCTTAATAGAATGTTTCCTCATTGTTGCGATTCAACTCGCACCACAATAAAATATATTATTTTTTAGCCCCAAAATTCCCACACTGGAAGATATAATTCCTTTTTCCGGTATTAATTACAAGAACACTGCTGCTAATTGGACACCAGAATTTTTATAATGCTAGTTTTGGTACATAGATTCCCACACGGGGAGATATAATTCCTTTTAGAGGAGTGAAAACGTGAGGCCTAGTTTTTCTGGTCTAACAAACACCAGATTGATTAAATTGGCCTTTTTTTCACCAAAATTACAACACTGGACAATAATGCCTTTTGACGGTATTAATTACAAGAACACTGCTGCTAATTGGACACCAGATTTTTTATAATGCTAGTTTTGGTACATAGATTCCCACACGGGAAATATAATTCCTTTTAGAGGAGTGAAAACGTGAGGCCTAGTTTTTCTGGTCTAACAAACACCAGATTGATTAAATTGGCCTTTTTTTCACCAAAATTACAACACTGGACAATAATGCCTTTGGCGGTATTAATTACAAGAGGACTGCTGGTATTTCAGAACACCAGAATTGTTATAATGCTAGTTTTGCTAGATAAATTTCCCACACTGGGAGAAATATTGCCTAAGCCTTTTTATAGTATTAATTACAACAGGAGTGCTTCTTCTGGTCTAACACCAGAATAATTTTATTATTACGGTGAAAGCTTTTTCTAATTTATATTTCTGGCACATAAAAAAAAAAAATATTTCTGGCTGACAGTATTGGACAAAGTAGTGGCACTGGCTAGCCTAGCTGGAACAGCACATTCATGGGATTTGCTATCCAAGTGGGTTACTTTCAGTTTCACCACTGATATATTAAATATCTTTGCACTTAGTATGGGTGACACAAGCACAGCCAAACCCCTGATGTAGTATATCTATGAAAAAATTGACTATTACATTAGATTAATGGACGTTGTGGCAGCTTTTGCTGTAGCACCACAGGTCACAAAATGGCAGCCGCCTATAAGCCCAGTAACATGTGCCAGAAAACAGTCTGCCCAGCCAGAAAAAAAATTGACTTTGACTGAGCAGCTGAATCGCTGTTGTTCTGATTCACAGCACTTCTTTATCCCTGCCTATCTCGCCCTCACAGAAGCTGCATCCTCTCCCTACACTAGTCAGAGCAGTGTGACGTGCGGCGCTACGTGACTCCAGCTTAAATAGAGGCTGGGTCACATGCTGCACTTGGCCAATCACAGCCATGCTATTAGTAGGCATGGCTGTGATGGGCTCTTAGGGCAAGAAGTAAAACGCTAGCTGATTGGCTGCTGTGCAGCCCTTCAGAAAGTGGGAAGTAATCGACGAACACCGGACCCGAACCCGAACTTTTTTGAAAATGTCCGGGTTCGGGTCCGTGTCACGGACACCCCAAAATTCGGTACGGACCCGAACGATTTTCGAACTGTTCGCTCAACACTAGTTATGAAGTCACTTTGTGGGGCTTTCATATTAGAAATCACATATAACTCACCCCATTTTTGAAACTACAACCCTCAAACTATTCAAAACTGATTTTACAAACTTTGTTAACCCTTTAGGTGTCCCACGAGAATTAAAGGAAAATGGGAATGAAATTTCAAATTTCCATGATGCCTCTCATTACCCCTATTATTATCCATGACCATGACGCCTCTCATCACCCCCATTATCAACAATGATGCCTCTCATCACCCCCATTATTATACATGATGCCTCTCACCCCCCCCCATTTTTATCCATGATGCCTCTCATCACCCCTGTTATCATCTATTATACCTCTCATCATCCCCTTTATTATCCATGATGCTTCTCATCATCCCCATTATTATCTATGATGCCTCTCATCATCCCCATTATTATCCATAATTACTCTTATCACTCGCATTATTATTCATGCTGCCTCTTATCACCCCCATTATTATCCATGATGCCTCTCATCTCCCCCATTATTATCCATGATGCCTCTTATCACCCCCATTATCATCTATTATCCCTCTCATCATCCCCATTATTATCCATGATGCTTCTCATCATTCATAATGCCTCTCATATCCCCCATTATGATTCTCATCACCCCCATTGCCTCAGATCAGCCCCAAGTTTAATAAAATAAAAAAGCACTTACCTCTCTTGCTCCTGGATGCCGCTGCTCCTCACTGCCCACGCTCTATGTTCCTTCTGCTGTTGGCAGTGCTGTGAACTGGCGCGCATAGCATGACATCACAGAGCGCCTCACGCTATGCGCAGCCCTGCACAGCCGACGACCAGGAAGTGGTAAGTACAGAGTTTTCACCGCCTCCTGGTCCTCCCTCTCCTGACGATTTTTGCTACGGGCAACGAAAATCTGATCACACTGTGCGTGCAAGCCCGCACCTGGAAGAGCCACAATCAAGGGGCTTGCGAGCCGCGGTTTGCCGACCACTGGTCTATGGAGTCGCACTGGGACATGAGACATGCTGCGACTGCGACACGGCAGTGCGACACCATAGATTATTATTATTATTTTAAAAAATTGTCGTGCAACATTGGTGCGTCAGAATCTCGCAGTGTAGTTATGCCCTATGTGTCGCGCCACTTACTGTTGCTCAAAACATGTAGTCAAGCAGCCCTACCCTCTCACCTACATTTTTCACTTTCCCAAAGGGTAACAGGACAAAATGCGCCCTGCATTTTGTTCCCCATTTACCCCCGAATACGGCAACACCCCATATGTGCTCAAAAAATGAGGTATGGGTGCACAGCAGGCTTCAGGGTGGAAGGAGTACCATATGGCTTTAGGAGAGCGGATTTAGCTGTAATGGTAATTGTGTCTATGTCGCATATGAAGTGACCCCATCTTGGAAACTACACCCCTCAAGGAATCTTTCAAGGTGTGCAGTGAGCATTTTGACCTCAAAGGTATTTCCTAGAATTAGGAAAAATGAAAAATTGCAATCTCACATTTTGGTCCCGATTTGCCTCCAAATACGGCAACACCCCACTATGGTTGAGCAGACACCTGGATGTTCGGGTTCGAGATGTTCGGCCGAACTTCACAGAAATTCTCGGGTTCGTGATCCAAACTTGACCCGAACTTGAACACGAACAGGAACCCAATTGAAATCAATGGGGACACAAACTTTTGAACACAAAATGGGTGTAAAATAGCCCTGGAAAGAGCTAGAGGGCTGCAAAAGGCAGCAAAAAGTGTCCTGCAAACAAATATACATAGTAACAAAGTAACATAGTATAACAAAAAAAAGACATTTGTCCATCCAGTTCGGCCTGTTTCCTACACGTTGATCCAGAGGAAAGCAAAAAACCCCTGTGAGGCAGAAGCCAATTTTCCCCACTTAAGGGGGAAAAAATTCCTTTCCGACTCCAATCAGGCAATCAGAATAACTCCCTGGATCAACAATCCCTCTCTAGTAGCTATAGCCTGTAATATTATTACACTCCAGAAATACATCCAGTCCCCTCTTGAATTCCTTTATTATACTCACCATCAACACCTCCTCAGGCAGAGAGTTCCATAGTCTCACTGCTCTTACTGTGAAGAATCCTTTTCTATGTTTGTGTATAAACCTTCTTTCCTCCAGACGCAGAGGATGTCCCCTCGTCACAGTCCTGGAGAAAAATAGATGATGGGAGAGATCTCTGTACTGACCCCTGATATATTTATACATAGTTATTAGATCTCCCCTCAGTCGTCTTTTTTCTAAAGTAAAAAACCCTAGTTTTGATAACCTTTCAGGGTACTGTAGTCGCCGTTATTGCTTTAGTTGCCCTCCTCTGAACCCGCTCCAGCTCTGCTATTTCTGCCTTGTTCACAGGAGCCCAGAACTGTACACAGTACTCAATGTGTGGTCTGACTAGTGATTTGTAGAGTGGTAGGACTATGTTCTCATCAAGGGCATCTATGCCCCTTTTGATGCAACCTATTATCTTATTGGCCTTTGCAGTAGCTGTCTGACGCTGGTTTTTACAGCTTAGTTTGCTGTTTATTAAAATTCCTAGATCCTTTTCCATGTCAGTGTTACCGAGTGTTTTACCATTTAGTATGCACGTGTGACTTGCATTATTCCTTCCCATGTGCATAACTTTATATTTGTCAGTGTTAAACGTCATCTGCCAGTTCTCTGCCCAAGCTTTCAATCTATCCAGATCCCTCTGTAGCAGAAAACTTTCCTCTTCAGTGTTAATTACTTTACACAGTTTAGTGTCATCTGCAAAAAATTATATTTTACTGTGCAAGCCTTCTACAAGATCATTAATAAATATATTGAAGAGAATAGGGCCCAATACTGACCCCTGAGGTACCCCACTAGTGACAGTGACCCAATCTGAGTGTGTACCGTTAATAACCACCCTCTGTTTTCTATTACTCAGCCAGTAATAGCAGCTGAATGCTGCCGTGTGACATGGTGGAGATGCTTGGTGATGGTGACATATGTCGTGGTGTTGGTGGGACAACCTCTGCTTGCTAGTTGCCAGGTGCCACGGTGACTCCAGAGGTGGAGGGAGAGGCGGAGCCAGCAGCAGAAGAGGAAGCAGGAGGAGCCTTAGACCGTTCCTGGTTTTTAAGGTGTTTACTCCACTGCAGTTTATGCTTTGCATGTAGATGCCTGGTCATGCTCAGATTATTCTTAATGCCTCGCTTCATGCCTCATTTATGCCTCGCTTCAGGCTCTGATGGCACAACGTGCAAACCAGTCGAGTCTTGTCGTCAGGACATTGTGTGAAGAACTGCCACGCCAATGAACTCCTTGGAGCAGGTCTTGGTGTGCTTGGTGCCTGGGTGTGGTGGGCACTAGCAGGCGTACTGTCTCTGGAACGGCCATTGCGCTTTTCTACCCTGCTCCCTTTTCTGCTGTCCCGTTGCCTCCACCTGTGCAACCACCGCCTCTTCCTCAGAACTACACATGTTACCAGCACGACTTTTAGTCCAGTCTGAGTCTAGGACCTCATCATCCTCCACACCATCTTCCACCCATTCATGACCCCTGCCCTCCTCGTCGGTCTGCACATTGCAGAAAGCCACAGCAGTTGGCACCTGTGTTTCGTCATCATCAGAGACGTCCTGCTGCAGTCTTGCCATGTCCTCATTCTGCAAAATAAGTGGTTGGGCATCGGTGCATTCAATGTCTTCCACTTCTGGGGCAGGGCTATGTGGATGGACAACCCTGCCAATAGAGTCATCAAAAAGCATGAGAGTTTGCTGCATGACTTGGAGCTCTGACTGCTTGGCTGATTTGTAAGGGGGTGAGGTGAAAAACTGATGGGCATGGGCTGCAGGTGCCAACTCTGAACTTTCTGAAAAGGACTGGGTGGGAGACACTGTGAAGGAACTGGAGGCACTGTCAGCCACCCAATCTACTATCGCCTATACATGTTCTAGCATCACCATTCGTAGAGAGGCATTCGGGCCTACCAAATAACGCTGCAGATTCTGTCGCCTACTCGCACCAGAGGAAGGTGTTTCACTTGGACACAGTTCCTGTGTCATAAAGATGCTCTGTGGACCAAGAATAGAGATTTTTGGGCCTAAAACACACTGATTCTCAATTTCAATGCAGAAATGTATAATATGCATTTGTACGCTGTATGCACAACTGTTTTGTGAACCCTGAACACGTTTTTTTTCCCAGTAAAACAAAGTACAGCACTATTTTCGTACTGCAATTTGAAATTGGTATTTGTACGCTGTATACACAAGTGGTTTATGGACCAAGAACAAGGATTTTTGTAATAAAACACAGAAAAGTAGTATTTCACTGCTATTAATAAAATGTAGCTATTTCTACGGTTTATGCAAAAGTGGTTTGTGGACCCAGAACACGGATTTTTTCAATAAAACACAGAAAATCAGTATGTCACTGCTATTAAGAAAACAAAGCTATTTCTACAGTTTATGCAAAAGTGGTTTCTGGACCTAGAAAAAGGATTTTTTTTTTATAAAACACAGAAAAGCAGTATTTTACTGCTATTAATAAAACGTAGCTTTTTCTACGGTTTATGCAAAAGTGGTTTGTGGACCCAGAACACGGATTTTTTCAATAAAACACAGAAAATCAGTATTTCACTTCTATTAATAAAACGTAGCTATTTCTACGGTTTATGCAAAAGTGGTTTGTGGACCCAGAACAAGGATTTTTTTAATAAAACACAGAAAAGCAGTATTTCACTGCTATTAATAAAACGTTGGTATTTTTACGCTGTATGCACAAGTAGTTTGTGGACCTAGAACAAGAATTTTTTTAATAAAACATAGAAAAATGTTGGTATTTCTATGCTGTATGTACAACTGCTTTGTGAAGCAAGAATATAGCTTTTTTCCCCACAAAAAAAAAAAAAAAATGTATATATACACTATTTCACTGCAGAAATGTCAAATGTGTATTTGGGTGGTGTATTTGGAACTGCTTTGTGGACCAGGAATACTTCTATGTTTCACAAAAATACACTAAGGCTCTATTTCACTGCAGAAATGTCAAATGTGTATTTGGGCGGGGTATTTCAAACTGTTTTGTGGACCAGGAATAACGTGTTTTTTTTCCAAGAAACACACTGATGCACTATTTCCCTGCAGAAATATTAAATATGTATTTGTACACTATATGCACAACTGCTTTGTGAAGCAAGAATATAGCTTTTTTCCCACAAAAAAAAATGTATTCACTATTTCACTGCAGAAATGTAAAATGTGTATTTGGGCGGTGTATTTCAAACTGCTTTGGGGACCAGGATCACATCTTTTTATCACAAAAATATTGCAGAAATTGAATATATGATTTAGTGCATTGTATACACAAGTGCCCTGTGGCACCACAGATCCCAGACTAGACAAATGGACTATGTCACCCCTTAATTATACCAAAGGTAATGTAGGGACTTGAGCAGCCAGAAATAAAGCATTTTCTCCTTTACTTAGCTACCAAAAAGAATTAAGCTGATGTCCCTGCCTGCAGTGGCTAAAATGGCCGCCAACCCCATCTCAGTAACACATGGATTAAAAAAAAAAATGTCCTTGGCAGTGGCTGGGTACAGAAGTGTAGGATTGCTGAAGCTCCCTCCCTCTCTATTTGCTGTATCTTGTGGATTAATGTACAACAGGTTCTGCAGATTTCTTCCCTAATCTGTCCCAGAAGTGGCAGCATCCTATCCCTACACTGAGAAGAGCAGAGTGAAGTGTGGCGATATATGACTCCAGCTTAAATAGAGACTGGGTCACATGCTGCACTCAGCCAATCACAGCCATGCCATTGGTAGGCATGGCTGTGATGGCTTCTTAGGGCAAAGAACCAAATAGCTTCGGGTCCGGGTCTCGAACAACCCAAAATTTGGTACGAACCCGAACTATACAGTTTGGGTTTGCTCAACCCTACAACCCACATGTGCTCACAAAATGATGTATGGGCGGACAGCAGGGCTCTAGAGTGAAACAGCAGAAAATAGATTTTGCTGACCTGAATTGGCAGACATGGATTTTAGGTGCCATGTCGCATTAATAAAATTCCTGAGATCCCCAGAAATTAAAAACCCTAAGAAGTGACCCCATTTTGGCAAGTGCACCAACGTACGAACATTTAAAGGGGTGGAAGGGCACTTTTGACCTAACAGGTGTTTCATAGAAATGAATATGTAGTGGTTGATGAAAAGTGGATCTGTATGCTATGCGGACTAAATCAGAGATACAAGGTGGTAAAACTACAGGGTACATCATGGGTGAAATTAAATTAATACTCCATGGATAAAAGGTAGATTTTAAAACACTCCTGCATGCACAGGCCGGGTTTTTCAGGGCAGGTTTCACAGTGGTAAATGGTTCCTTATTCCCCTTTTGGAACACACCCTTCATCTTTTTTTGGTCCATCCCTTCATTGCTGTCTGGGGGACCTGACCTGGAAAATGTTGCCCTGGTACAACACAGCTATCATGACTTCCTGAAGTACTGGGACCCTCCCCGGCCTGGCTTTGAAAAATTTGGACCTTGATAACCTCCTCTTGGAACTGAAGGAATGTTCCTATGTTGCCTGCAGATTGAAATAGCACATACGCATTGCACATTGCCATCTGTACAATGTGTATGGCCAGCTTTTTGTATCACACTTATGTTTTTCGTGTGGCACTGTAGGGCTTCAGAAGTTGATCTGAAAGATCCACCCCTCCCATGTGACTGTTGTAGTCCAGGATAAAAACTGGTTTGGGGGTAGTGGTTATGGTACCTCGTACAGGAGCAGGGGAGCCGGTGTTAGTGTGAACGGTCGTCAGTACAAGGATGTCCCTCTTGTCCTTGTAGTTAACCACCAACATGTTCTCATGGAGGAGAGACCTACTTTTACCATTTTCAGTGGTGGTCCGACCAGGGATCTAGGGAGGCCTCTGATTTTTGCGCACTGTGCCGCAAGCCACAGTACCTCTGGCAGTTAGAGACATGAATAGGGGTATGTACATATAAGGTTCGGACCGCGCGTGTATAAGTAGGTGATAGAAAACAGTTTTTTTCTCCCTTCAGAAAAGTTTTCGAGGTCTGCAGATGTCCTATTAGTGGATATCCTGCAAATTGGTGGAAGAATGCAATAGTGTAAATCTGTATGATTATGCCGCCCCGTACATAGGCGTGCGCACGGGGTGTGCCGGGTGTGCCTGGGCACACCCTAATAGATTCGAATCGGCACCCCCGTGCTGCACGCTGCAGTGTCTCCCCCCGCTGATTCCCCTGTGGCTCTGTGTGCTGCAGCCGCCCGCCGCACCTTTAATTAATTTGCATTTTAAATACATTAAATTTACCCTGTCCCTGGGCTGTCTGCGGGCGGGGGCGGAGCTCTGACTTCTGGATCCAGCGGAGGCGGAGACTGAGTGTGCCGTGCTGTGCGTGCCGTGCGGCGCAGGCTGACATCACACTCACGTCACGTCACACTGTGTGCCCTGCGCGCCTGGTGAGGTGAGGGCCTGACGGCGCTGGAAGGAAGGATTCCAGAGAGATTGGTCCAGTCTCCAGACAGTATCCGCGGTATCTGCCTGAAGACTAGAGTGAAGACTAGTTCAGTCTCTGATTTTCTGGTGGTGGTGCCACCCTGCCACTGCAGCAGTGTGTATTTTTAAAAATTAAAAAGTAAGTTTACCAGTCCAGAGACTCCAATAGGGCAGCATCACTACTTACTAGCAAACATTAAAAACGTATATAAAAAAAAGTATGTTTCAACTGTATGTCTACCTCCCCTCCTCTCTGACTGTCCCACAGTGCTACCCCTCTGGCTCTGTTGTCCCATCCCAGTAACAGTACTTTCACACTTGCGGCAGGACGAATCCGGCAGGCTATTCAGCCTGCCGGATCCATCCTGCAGCAAGTGCCCTGCACTGTGCTGCCGCTCCGTCCCCATTGACTATAATGGGGCAGGTGGAGCTACTGGCGCAGCATGGCAAAGATCACCGGATTGAAAAGTCGGACATGCAGGACTTTTAGTCCGGCGATCTCCGGCCGCGCACTGCTGTGCAGCGCCGTAGCTCCGCCCGCCCCATTATAGTCAATGGGGACAGAGCGGCAGCACAGTGCAAGGGCACTTGCGGCAGGACGGATCGGATTCGTCCTGCCGCAAGTGTGAAAGTACCCTTACCCTGATTGATACCCTACCCCTCAGTTTAGTCAGAATATATATGATTATCTGAACCTTCTGAGGAGTATCAGGGAATTATACAGGGGGGTAGGGGGCATATAACTATGGAGGGCTATGCTATTATACGATTTTATACAGGGGTAATAACTAATATATTACTCCTAGCCCCTGTATTATGTCCCTGATGGCCCTCCTCAGTTACAGTGGAGGAAATAATTATTTGACCCCTCACTGATTTTGTAAGTTTGTCCAATGACAAAGAAATGAAAAGTCTCAGAACAGTATCATTTCAATGGTAGGTTTATTGTAACAGTGGCAGATAGCACATCAAAAGGAAAATCGAAAAAATAACTTTAAATAAAAGATAGCAACTGATTTGCATTTCATTGAGTGAAATAAGTATTTGAACCCCTACCAACCATTAAGAGTTCTGGCTCCCACAGAGTGGTTAGACACTTCTACTCAATTAGTCACCCTCATTAAGGACACCTGTCTTAACTAGTCACCTGTATAAAAGACACCTGTCCACAGAATCAATCAATCAAGCAGACTCCAAACTCTCCAACATGGGAAAGACCAAAGAGCTGTCCAAGGATGTCAGAGACAAAATTGTAGACCTGCACAAGGCTGGAATGGGCTACAAAACCATTAGCAAGAAGCTGGGAGAGAAGGTGACAACTGTTGGTGCGATTGTTCGAAAATGGAAGGAGCACAAAATGACCATCAATCGACCTCGCTCTGGAGCTCACGCAGATCTCACCTCGTGGGGTGTCAATGGTTCTGAGAAAGGTGAAAAAGCATCCTAGAACTACACGGGAGGAGTTAGTTAATGACCTCAAATTAGCAGGGACCACAGTCACCAAGAAAACCATTGGAAACACATTACACCGCAATGGATTAAAATCCTGCAGGGCTCGCAAGGTCCCCCTGCTCAGGAAGGCACATGTGCAGGCCCGTCTGAAGTTTGCCAATGAACACCTGAATGATTCAGAGAGTGACTGGGAGAAGGTGCTGTGGTCTGATGAGACCAAAATAGAGCTCTTTGGCATTAACTCAACTCGCTGTGTTTGGAGGAAGAAAAATGCTGCCTATGACCCCCAAAACACCGTCCCCACCGTCAAGCATGGGGGTGGAAACATTTTGCTTTGGGGGTGTTTTCTGCTAAGGGCACAGGACAACTTATTCGCATTAGCGGGAAAATGGGCGGAGCCATGTATCGTGAAATCCTGGCGACAACCTCCTTCCCTCTGCCAGGAAACTGAAAATGGGTCGTGGATGGGTGTTCCAGCACGACAATGACCCAAAACATACAGCAAAGGCAACAAAGGAGTGGCTCAAGAAGAAGCACATTAAGGTCATGGGTGGCCTAGTCAGTCTCGGACCTTAATCCAATCGAAAACCTATGGAGGAGCTCAAGCTCAGAGTTGCACAGAGACAGCCTCGAAACCTTAGGGATTTAGAGATGATCTGCAAGAGGAGTGGACCAACATTCCTCCTAAAATGTCGCAAACTTAGTCATCAATTACAAGAAGCGTTTGACCTCTGTGCTTGCAAACAAGGGTTTTTCCACCAAGTATTAAGTCTTTTTTTGTTAGAGGGTTCAAATACTTATTTCACTCAATGAAATGCAAATCAGTTGCTATCTTTTATTTAAAGTTATTTTTTCGATTTTCCTTTTGATGTGCTATCTGCCACTGTTACAATAAACCTACCATTGAAATGATACTGTTCTGAGACTTTTCATTTCTTTGTCATTGGACAAACTTACAAAATCAGTGAGGGGTCAAATAATTATTTCCTCCACTGTATATTACCCCTGTATAATGTACCCTGATACCCCTCAGTTTAGTTATGTAATATAACTGAGGGGTATTGTGGTAAATTATAAAGGGCGGCTTAATATAACTAAGGGGTATCAGACGGGTCGCGGGTACATTATTATACAGGGGAAATATAACTAACGGGTATTAGAGTACATTATAAAGGGGTAATATAACTTATATTACCCATGTATAATGTCCTTGATATCCCTCCTCGCTAGTTTTTATTACCCTTGTATAATATATCCCAATACCCTTAGTTATATTACCCTGTATAATGTCCCCAGATAGCCCTCCTCATATGTCATATGTCATCCACAGACAGATCCCCCATAACAGTGTGTTATCCACAGATCCCCCATAACAGTGCCATCCACAGATCCCCCATAACAGTGTCAGCCACAGATCCCATAACAGTGTCATCCACAGATCCCCCATAACAGTGTGTCATCCACAGATCCCCCATAACAGTGTGTCATCCACAGATCCCCCATAACAGTGTCATCCACAGATCCCCCATAACAGTGTCAGCCACAGATCCTCCATAACTGTGTGTCATCCACAGATCCCCCATAACAGTGGGTCATCCACAGATCCCCCATAACAGTGTCATCCACAGATCCTCCATAACAGTGTCATCCACAGATCCCCCATAACAGTGTGTCATCCACAGATCCCCCATAACAGTGTCATCCACAGATCCCCCATAACAGTGTCGTCCACAGATCCTCCATAACTGTGTGCCATCCACAGATCCCCATAACAGTGCGCACTGAGGGAGAGACTGAAAGGAGGGAAGATCCTGAGCAAGCAGAGGACGCATAGCAGACTGACTGAATAGCTTCTTTGGTAAGTAAATTGTTTCATTATAGTGCTGAAACGACTTCAAACTATAAAGAGAAGTTTTCGAGAGTTTCTCTTTCTCGGGTCTGAAGCAAAACCGAGGAGGAAAGAAACTCTTGAAAGCTTGTCTTTTATGTTTTATGTTAGTACAATATAAAGGTATCCCTGCATACCGCAATACTCTCGTGTTTTGTAATCTTATTTATATAGTTATTTCATTTTTTTCAGTAGTATGATTAAGTGGTGAAAATTATTAGTGCCCCACCCCCCACCCCCGTTTTTGACTGTGATATCTTATGTGCCCCCCACTATATATTGTTTCTAGAGTCGCCACTGTGCAGAGGCGGAGTAACAGCAACGCTCCGGCAGTGTCAGAGAGCAGTGCCAGAGCAGAGCCCAGCGTTTTCTCCCAGAACGGGTTCCGGGCGACAGCCAGGTAGAGTAGGTAAGTTTAAAAATTATTTTTTTCTGCTTTTATAAGGCTGCAGTATTTTGTAATATTTCAATCAGGGCATTATTAATTTACTTTCAGGGTCAGGGCAGCTCAGCTGTGTCATCTAACTTAAAGGGTTAAAAGTCTACTGCCTACTACTGATAGTTAGTTGAGATTCAAATACAGATTTTTCTGAATGTTTTGAACTTGGAAGATATACACAGTCTAATATCCAGAAAACAGTAATTGTGAGATACAGAATTCCAAAATATGGATCGGTTTGTTATCAGGAGACCAAAAAAAGCCAATACCTCAGACTCTGTGGCTAACACTGTGCCTGAGTATGTTGCTGATAAAAGTGCAGAAGAAGATATTTCTGTTGGTTCCTGTGCTGCTCATATTGTTTTGCAATGTCTACAATTACTGTATTAATATGTTTGATGTTGCTGCCATCTAGTGGCCAGAATTAATATTGCCTACGAAGTTTAGATCAGCCTTAACAGGAAGTTGTAATATTCTTATGAGAGACAGTGACCTTCAACCTGGAACTTCTTGTCCTCCATTTCATGAGTGAGCCTGGACCAGCAAGCAGCACACAGTGGTGCTCTGAAGCATCTCAGGACTTTATGGTGGAATTGTCCGTAAGTTCTTTCATTGATGGTAGGAAGCTGTTACACAATGTTTAATGTACTGACATGTATGTTTTGATTATGTTTATGTTGTAGTTTTACAAAGTTATTCAGAAAGAAGAATACATACAGATTTGATGTCTCACGTTTCTTGACTTCTGAATTATTGTTAAGCTGTCTGACTAGCGTTATACAACAGTCAATAGCGCGAAGCAGAACAGTAAAAGGACAGCCACGTGGCAGTCTGGAATACACAGAGACGCCATTACTGCAGCATGAGTCTAAGATCAGGAGCAAAGTATCAGGCTGATGACATGCTACCGCTGACACAGCAAGGCAGGCAGAACATCCCTAGTGCCCAGCAAGACGATGCACAGTCACATGTGTCCAGATCTTCACAAGCTAGCAAGTTCCTCAGCAGTTAGAGCTCGTGCAAAGGCAGAAGCTGCCCGTGTCCAGCTACAGTACGCAGAAAAAGAAGCCATGATGATGCTAGAGATAGCAGCTAAGAAAGCTGCCATGGCACAAGAGAGAGCAGCCAAGGAAGCTGCCATAGCACAAGAGAGAGCAGCCAAGGAAGCTGCCATAGCACAAGAGAGAGCAGCCAAGGAAGCTGTCATAGCACAAGAGAGAGCAGCCAAGGAAGCTGCCATAGCTCAGGAAGAAGCAGAATTAGAGTCAAAATTGCTCATCCTGCAGCGACAGACTGCAGCTGCAGTCGCTGAAGCGGAGGCCGCTGCCTACATGGGAACAAGTCGGTCAGGAAGTGAAAAATCATATAAAGAACCAAAGGTTCCAGAAGAACCTCTATCCTTTGCAGATCGTACAAGTGAGTATGTCAAGAACCTTACTGATGTGCATACAAAGGAACGGTCTCTCAAACTTGAAGCAACAGAATTCAGACCGAGACGGACAGATCCCCTGTGCAGGTCCTATCAACCACATGAGATTAACAGCTGCCAGCAAAGCAAGGATAAAGCGCCACAATCCCCAATAATCAAAAAACAAGTGTTCTCACCACTTCAACCTAAAGATTACATGTGTGAACATCAATGTGCAGTAGATGTCACCAAATATCTCATCCGCAAAGAACTGGTGAGCTCAGGCTTTCTACAATTTGATGACCGTCCTGAAAACTATTGGGCATGGAAATCTTCCTTTCTGAATGCCACTGGAAGCCTGAACTTATCACCAGCAGAGACGCTTGATTTAATGATAAAATGGCTTGGTACCGAGTCAGCAGAACATGCAAAGAGGATGAGAAGAGCGAACCTGTTCAACCCTGCAGTAGGACTCAACATGACCTGGAAAAGACTAGAAGAAACGTATGGATCCCCAGAAGCGATTGAAGGAGCACTGTTGAAAAAGCTTGAAGCCTTTCCAAAGGTGGGTTACAGAGACAACGTGCAGCTACAAGAACTGAGTGACCTTCTGTTAGAGATAGAATATGCCAAAGAGGATGGCTACTTGCCAGGACTTTCTTACCTAGATACAGCCAGAGGCACTAATCCCATAGTAGAGAAGCTACCTTCCAATCTGCAAGACAAGTGGATGTCTGTGGGAGGCAAATTCAAAGAAGACTATGGAGTTGCTTTTCCCCCTTTCTCTGTGTTTTCTAGGTTTGTCCGACAGCAATCAAAGATCCGGAGTGATCCCAGTTTCGCCTTCGCTACCAACAGCAATCAATCGCACAGACCTGAAAGGCCTCACAGACCTTATGGTAAGACCTCTGTATCCACACACAAAACAGCTGTACCTTCAGAAGTCACCGACTGTCAAAGTACCCACAAGGTACAGACTATAGAAAACCCTGATAGACATTGCCCTATACACAAAAAACCACATCCACTAAAGAAATGCAAAAGCTTTAGAAGCAAACCCATTGCTGAGAGGATGTCCTTCCTTAAACAAAATGGCATCTGTTTTAAGTGCTGTGGTTCCACTTATCACATTGCCAAGGACTGTAAAATGTCAGTAGAATGTTCCGAATGTGGCAGTGAGAAACATATTGCAGCTTTGCACCCTGGGCCTGCTCCTACATCACTAGAAACTGTAGGACCCGTTAAAGATCAGGGCAGGGAGCAACAAGAGACCCCACTTTCCTCAGTAATGTCTAACTGCACAGAAGTATGTGGTCCAGGCAAGAGTCCACGATCATGCTCTAAAATCTGTTTAGTGACTGTGTATCCCACTGGTAAGAGAGAAAGGGCAGTGAAAATGTATGCAGTGCTCGACGAGCAGAGCAACAGATCCCTTGCAAAGCCAGACTTCTTTGATATCTTTAACCTTAAGGCAAGTGCAGTTCCATACACTCTAAAGACATGTGCAGGGACAATTGAAACCACAGGGAGAAGAGCTACTAGCTTTACCATTGAATCCCTTGATAAGAAAGTGCAGTTCTCACTTCCTACCCTTATAGAGTGTGGCATGATACCTGATGACAAAACAGAGATTCCCTCTCCAGAAGTAGCCCATCATCACCCTCATCTCCGCTCAATTGCTCACCTTATCCCAGCTGTTGAGTCACATGTTTCAATCCTTCTACTTCTGGGAAGAGACATTCTTCAGGTACACAAGGTACGTCAGCAAATTAATGGACCTTACAACGCCCCCTATGCACAAAGACTAGACCTGGGGTGGGTTATTGTAGGAGAAGTTTGCCTGGGGACGGTTCACCAGCCTGACAACGTTAGTAGTTTGAAGACATCTGTGTTAACGAATGGACGCACATCCCTTCTTAGCCCCTGTCACAACAGCTTTGTAGTAAAAGAAAGCTTTGGCAAGCCAGCACAACACTGGGACTCTCCCATGCTACATTGCAAAGGAGAAGTCAATTCCAACATTGAGACAGACAGTCTAGGGATTACAGTGTTCCAGAAAACTAAAGATGATGATAAACAGGCCCTGTCTATAGAGGATCAGACCTTCTTGCAGATCATGGACAGAGAGGTCTACCAAGGCGACAATCACAGTTGGGTGGCCCCTCTCCTTTTCGCACACCCAGACGTGTTTTGCCTTGTAACAGGGATCAAGCCTTGAGGCGTTTGCATTCACTCAGCAGAACACTACAGAGAAAGCCAGAAGTGAAAAGAGATTTCACTGAATTCATTAAAAAGATGCTAGACAATGATCACGCTGAAGTAGCAAGTCCCCTTGAGACAGATAGGGAGCACTGGTATCTACCAATGTTTGGTGTCTACCATCCACACAAACCTAACCAAATCAGAATAGTTTTTGATTCCAGCGCAGAGTATGAAGGAGTTTCCTTAAATGACGTACTGTTAAGTGGCCCTGACCTAAACAACACCTTGCTAGGTGTCCTTATGCGCTTCAGAAAAGAGCCCATTGCCTTCACAGCAGACGTGCAGCAAATGTTTTATTGCTTTCTCGTCAGAGAAGACCATAGAGACTTTTACGCTTTCTCTGGTACAAAGACAATGACATAGACAAGGAAATTATCGAGTATAGAATGAAGGTGCACGTATTTGGCAACAGGCCCTCTCCTGCTGTCGCTATATACTGCATGCAAAAGGCAGCCCAGAAATATGCAGAGTGTTATGGACAAGACGCCAAACACTTTGTATTGAGGCATTTCTATGTAGATGATGGACTCGCTTCTGCTAGCACTCCTGAAGACGCAATTTCCATCCTCAGTAAAGCAAAGCAGATGCTAGCAGAATCTAATCTGCGTCTTCATAAAATCGCTTCCAACAGCCAAAAGGTCATGGAAGCTTTCCTTGTGACAGACAGAGCTAAGGACCTTAAAGATCTTTGCCTAGGTACAGACACCCTTCCCCTGCAGAGAAGCCTAGGCCTAAGTTGGGATCTAGATACAGACAGTTTTGTTTTCCAAGTTTCCTCAGAGGAAAAGCCCTTTACACGTAGAGGAATTCTATCCACCGTAAATAGCCTCTATGATCCCCTAGGGTTTGTATCTCCTGTGACAATAAGAGGTAAGGCCTTAGTTCGTGAACTGTCTTCTGGGAAAAGTGAATGGGATGCATTGCTTCCTCAAGAAAGACTGAGTGAGTGGGTTCAATGGACAGAATCCTTGCTAGCGTTAGAGCACCTAAAGATAGACAGATGCTATGTTCCCGTCTCTCTATCATTGGCCTGCAGGAAAGAACTGTGCATTTTCTCAGACGCCTCCACCACAGCGATAGGTGCAGTAGCTTACTTGAAAGTAATTGATGCAGAAAACATGTGCCATGTTGGATTCATTATGGGAAAGTCCAAATTAAGCCCTAAACCAGCCCATACTATTCCTCGTTTAGAGTTGTGTGCTGCTGTACTTGCAGTAGAGATGTCAGAGTTAATTACAGATGAACTAGACACTGACTTTGATGCTGTGAAATTCTTCACGGATAGCAAGACTGTCCTAGGGTACATTTGCAATACCACAAGGAGATTCTACCTGTATGTCTCAAACAGGATTAACAGAATCAGGCAATCTACACACCCAGATCAGTGGTTCTATGTATCCACAGAGCAAAACCCTGCAGATTATGCCACTAGACCTACTCAAGCAGCATGCCTTCAGAACTCTATATGGTTCTCTGGACCATCCTTTCTGTACCAACCACACTGTGAGGACATAGACACTGCCAGTACTTATCCTCTCATAGAGCCTGAAGCTGACCCTGAAATTAGATCGGAAATTACAAGTTTCAGTACCAAAGCTTCTGAAGCCACACTTCACTCACATTGCTTTGAGAGATTCTCTTCCTGGAAGATTCTAGTTAAGACCTTAGCCAGACTTATCCACGTTGCTAAAACCTTCAGAAGAGAAAATAATAACGATCAGGTCAGAAAGTGGGAAAGTTTCCATGAACGGGTCAGTCTGGAAGAGCTCTCACAGGCACAATCTGTTATAATTTCTTCCGTTCAAAGCAAACATTTCCAGAAAGAAATTGACTGCATCACAAAACAACAGCCCCTCCCAAAGCATAGCCGTCTTAGGAAACTTAGCCCCTTTGTGGACAAGAACGGGTTGTTAAAAGTAGGTGGACGTTTGTCCGTTGCTGAACTTTCTGAAGAAGAGAAACAGCCTGTCATTATACCCCATGATAACTACATCGCCACACTGCTTGTTAGATACTGTCACGAACAAGTTGTTCACCAAGGTCGACACATCACAGAGGGTGCAGTTAGATCCGCTGGTTTCTGGATTCTTGGTGGTAAACGGTTAGTGTCAGCGGTTATACACAAATGTGTCATCTGTCGAAAGCTGCGAGGGAGATTACAAAGCCAAAAGATGGCAGAGCTACCAGCGGACAGAGTAGTTGTTGGACCACCTTTCACCAATGTGGGCTTAGATGTGTTTGGTCCATGGTCAGTCTTAACCCGTCGCACTAGGGAGGCAGCGCGGATAGCAAACGATGGGCAGTCCTTTTCACCTGTCTGTCCACCCGAGCTGTACACATAGAGCTACTTGAAGCCATGTCAACATCAAGCTTTATTAATGCTTTGAGGAGATTCTTCTCAATTCGTGGTCCAGCAAAACTTCTCCGTTCTGACAGAGGAACAAACTTTGTGGGAGCCTGCAAGGAACTTAACATTTGTGCCAGCGACTCAAAATTACAAGGCTTTCTCCAAGATAGAGGATGTATTTGGGTCTTTAATCCTCCACACTCCTCACACATGGGTGGTGTCTGGGAAAGACTTATAGGTATAGCCAGACGGATCTTGGATGCTATGTTGCTACAAACTAAACCTGCTTATTTGACCCATGAGACTTTGAGTACCTTTATGGCAGAGGTTACAGCCATTATGAATGCAAGACCTTTAGTTCCTGTATCCTCAGATCCAGATACACCTATGGTTCTTACTCCAGCAATGTTGTTAACTCAAAAGGTGAACCCTTTGTCTGCTCCACCTGTAAATCTGAGTACCCATCAAGTTCATGCTAAGCAATGGAAGCAAGTGCAATGCTTGGCTGACACTTTTGGAAAAGATGGAAGAGAGAGTATCTGTCAACCTTGCAGCGCCGTAGAAAGTGGACTGAAGATCGCCCGAATGTAAGAGTGGGTCAGGTTGTTCTGTTAAAGGACGGCCAAGAAAGCAGAAATGAATGGCCCATAGGACTTGTTGTCAATGCACTACCAAGTAGAGATGGCAAAGTTAGAAAAGTAGAGGTCAAGGTTGTAAGAAATGGGACTTCCAAAATGTATCTTAGGCCTGTAACTGACATTATTGTTCTAGTGCCAGATTAGCTAGGATTATTTCTCAGGTTTATGTGTTCTTAATGCAATGCAGTAATTATATAGGTAGTGACATAATAAATTATGTCAGGCAGGGAGTGTGCTGCTCATATTGTTTTGCAATGTCTATAATTACTGTATTAATATGTTTGATGTTGCTGCCATCTAGTGGCCAGAATTAATATTGCCTACGAAGTTTAGATCAGCCTTAACAGGAAGTTGTAATATTCTTATGAGAGACAGTGACCTTCAACCTGGAACTTCTTGTCCTCCATTTCATGAGTGAGCCTGGACCAGCAAGCAGCACACGGTGGTGCTCTGAAGCATCTCAGGACTTTATGGTGGAATTGTCCGTAAGTTCTTTCATTGATGGTAGGAAGCTGTTACACAATGTTTAATGTACTGACATGTATGTTTTGATTATGTTTATGTTGTAGTTTTACAAAGTTATTCAGAAAGAAGAATACATACAGATTTGATGTCTCACGTTTCTTGACTTCTGAATTATTGTTAAGCTGTCTGACTAGCGTTATACAACAGTCAATAGCGCGAAGCAGAACAGTTCCGATCAGTGCAGTTTACACTCAGAAAATGTACCAATTGATGCGTCAAGTCTTGATGAAGCTGAGGATGTTATTTATTTTAGTTCAGAACAGAGCACTTCATATTCAAAGCCATCATCAGACATGCAAACTGATGAACCAGAACCAATGTGTAGTTCCAGTGAGTGCCAAGCGGCAGGTTATGACCAAACAGAAGACATTACAGATTTTAGTTCAGGGCTTTGTTCAAAGCAATCAAACATAGCAGCTGATGATCCAGTCTGTAGTATTCCCCAAAACAGATTTGAACGTCAGAATCGAGTAGCTAGAGGCCCTTATCAGCCACAACTGAGTATGTTTCCAAGAACTAAAATAGGGAATAAAGAAAGAAATTTTCATAGTGATTGGTATGGAAAATACAGGTGGCTGGAGTATAGTCCAGCAAAAGATGCAACATTTTGTTTCTACTGCCGTTGCTTTTCTTCTAATGATGCAACACAAAAGGTCATGCTGATCCAGCCTTTATTGAAAAGGGATTCAGAAACTGGCACCGGGCTAATGAATGTTTTAAAACTCACCAACAATCAAAATCTCATATGCGGAGCACTTCTGCATGGTCAAGCTTTAGTGAAGGAAAACCTATTGATGTGTTACTAGATGAGAGCAAGAAAGTATATCTATCAAAAAAGAAGAAGAAAGGTGCAAGAACAGAAATCTCATGAAGCGACTGATTGACATTGTTCGGTGTTTGGCAATAGGTGGCAGACCATTTCGAGGTCACAATGAAAAACCGATAGCCACGTAGAGAGGTTTATTTCTGAATGTTGTTGATCTACTAAAAAAATATGATCCTGTCATGCAAAGACATTTGCAAGAATCTCCTCGAAATGCTACATATCTGAGTAACCGCATCCAGAATGATTTAATTATGGCCTTACATAATATTGTGCAACAAAAATTGTGTCAGCAATAAATGGAAAAATGATCTCCATAATTGCAGATGATACAGCTGACTGTGGACACCATGAGCAGATGTCTGTCGTAGTACGATATTTTAATAATGAACAGCAAAGTCCAGTTGAGCATTTTGTTTCAATTCAAAGGCTCTTAAAAGTTGACGCCCAGTCTATTTTTGATCAAATAAATAATGTTCTTGATATTATTAAAACTGACTGGTCATCAGTGATCTCTGTGTGCTTTGATGGAGCATCTACTATGTCTGGATGCACTGCAGGTGTTCAGATGAAATGTAAAGAAAAAAACCATGAAATACTCTATGTACACTGCTATGCACATTGTTTAACCCCTTAAGGACGAAGGGTGTACATGTACGCCCTTGCGTCCTGGTACTTAAGGACCAAGGGCGTACATGTACACCCTGTGTTTAAACTGCTACTGCACCCGATGTGGGCGCAGTAACAACATGGTTCCTGCTGATGTAGATCAGCAGGAACCATGTTCTAATGCCGAGGGGGTCATGTGACCCCCCGTATCGGCGATCGCTGCAAACCGCAGGTCAATTCAGACCTGCGGTTTGCAGCGAGTTTCAGCGATCTCTGATCCCCGCGGTCTATGACCGCGGGGATCAGAGAGTTAACTGCCCCAAAGGTAATTATTTTAACCCCCTGCATCCCCCGATCTTGTTATGGCGGCGGGGTGCAGGGGGTGGCTGCGGCGGCGGTAGGCGGTGCGGGAGGCGGGCGGTGCGGCAGGCGGGATCGCAATAGCGATCCCCGCCCGCCTCCCTTGTAATAATTCCCTGGTGTCTAGTGGTTCTATCAGAGTGCCAGCACATTGCTGGCACTCTGATAGAAACGGCTGGCATCTGTGCTGCAGATGCCAGCCGTTTAACCTTCCTTACCGCGGTCCGGACGGACCGCGGTATGGAAGGTGTTAACAGGAGGGAGCTCCCTCCCTCTCCCATCGGGGGCTGCTGTGCCTATGCAGCCCCCAGGATGGGATCGCAGAGGAGGGAGCTTCCTCCCTCCCCATCCATCACCCACTGCTCTCTAATGGCAGTGGGTGATGGATCACCATGGCAGCAGGACGCTTTCAGAAGCGTCCTGCTTGCCATGGTATAGTAACTCTGGTCAGACTTCTGCTAAAGGCAGAAGTCTGACCAGACTAGTGAAAGTAAAAATACAGTGCAGTACACTATATAGTGTACTGTACTGTATTATATAGACACCAGATCCACTGGATCTACAAGAACCAAGTGGGTCTGGGTCCAAAAAAATGTAAAAAGTGAAAAAAGTAAAAATAAAAAAAACACAAATCACTGAATAAAAAGTAAAAAAATAAAATACACTACACATATTAGGTATCGCCGCGTCCGTAAAAAACAGCTCTATAAAAATATCACATGACTGAACCCCTCACGTGAACGCCATAAAAAAAAAAAAAAATGGTGTAAATAAGCCATTTTTGGCACCTTACATCACTAAAAGTGTAATACAAAGCGATCAAAAAGGCGTTTGCCTCCCAAAATAGTACCAATCTAACCGCCATCTCATCCCGCAAAAAATGAGCCCCTTCATAAAACAATTGCCCAAAAATAAAAAAACTATGCCTCTCAGACTAAAACATGATTTTTTTGTTTCAAAAATGCTTTTCAGTGTTAAATGTAAAAAATTTAAAAAAGTAGACATATTGGGTATCTCCACGTCCGTAAGAATCTGCTCTATAAAAATATCACATGACCTAACCCCTCAAGTAAACACTGTAAAAAAATAAAATAAAAACTTTGTCAAAAGCCATTTTTTGTCACCTTACATCACAAAAAGTGTAATAGCAAGCGATCAAAAAGTCATATGACCCCCAAATAGTGCCAATCTAACCGCCACCTCATCCCGCAAAAATTATACCCAACCTGAGACAATCGCCTAAAAACTGAAAAAAATATGGCTCTCAGACTATGGAGACACTAAAACATATTTTTTTGTTTCAAAAGGATATTATTGTGTAAAACCAAAATAAATAAAAAAGTATACATATTGGGTATCGTCGCGTTCAGTAACGACCTGCTCTATAAAAATATAACATAACCTAACCCCTCAGGTGAACGCCGTAAACATAAAAATAAAAACGTTGTAAAAGTCATTTTTTTGTCACCTTACATCACAAAAGTGTAATAGCAAGTGATCAAAAAGTCATATGCACCCCAAGATAGTACCATTCAAACCGCCATCTCATCCCGCAAAAAATGAGCCCCTACATAGGACAATTGCCAAAAAAAAAAAAAAACTATGGCTTTCAGAATGTGGAGACACTAAAAATCATTTTTTTCAAAAATGCTTTATTATGTAAAACTGAAACAAAAAAACCAAAAAGTAGACATATTTGGTATTGTCGCGTCCGTAACAACCTGCTCTATAGAAATAGCACACAATCTAACCTGTCAGTTCAACGATGTAAATAACAAAAAATACAAAACTGTCCCAAAACAGCTATTTTTTGCAAATTATCCATTTTAATCCATTTTTCCAGTAACAAAGCAAGGGTTAACAGCCAAACAAAACTCAATATTTATTGCCCTGATTCTGTAGTTTGCAGAAACACCCCATATGTGGTCGTAAACTGCTGTATGGCCAAACGGCAGGGCGTAGAAGGAAGGGAACGCCATATGGTTTTGAAGGCGGATTTTGCTGGACTGGTTATTTGACACCATGTCCCATTTGAAGACCCCTGATGCACCCCTACAGTGGAAACTCCAAAAGCGACCCCATTTTGGAAACTACGGGATAAGGTAGCAGTTTTGTTTGTATTATTTTAGGGTAAATATGATTTTTGGTTGCTCTATATTACACTTTTTTGAGGCAAGGTAACAAAAATAGAAATTCCGAAATTTCATCTCCATTTGCCAATAACTCTTGTGGAACACCTAAAGGGTTAACAAAGTTTGTAAAATCAGTTTTGAATACCTAGAGGGGTGTAGTTTCTTAGATGGAGTCACTTTTTGGAGTTTCTACTCTAGGGGTGCATCGGGGGCTTCAAATGGGACATGGTGTCAAAAATCCAGACCAGCAAAATCCGCCTTCCAAAAACCATATGGCGTTCCCTTACTTCTGCGCTCCACCGTTTGGCCATACAGCAGTTTACGCCCAAATATGGGGTGTTTCTGAAAACTACAGAATCGGGGCAATAAATATTGAGTTTTGTTTGGCTGTTAACCCTTGCTTTGTTACTGGAAAAATGGATTCAAACGGAAAATTTTCCAAAAATCGAAATTCTGAAATTTTATCTCCATTTGCCATTAACTCTTGTGGAAAACCTAAAGGGTTAATGACGTTTGTAAAATCAGTTTTGAATACCTTGAGGGGTGTAGTTTCTAGAATGGGGTCATTTTTGGATGGTTTTTATTATGTAAGCCTCACAAAGTGACTTCAGACCTGAACTGGTCCCTAAAAGTGGGTTTTTGAAAATTTCTGAAAAATTTCAAGATTTGCTTCTAAACTTCTAAGCCTTGTAACGTCCCCAAAAATAAAATGGCGTTCCCAAAATGATCGATACATGAAGTAGACATATGGGGAATGTAAATCAATAACTTTTTGGGCGGTATTACTATGTATTATAGAAGTAGAGAAATTGAAACTTGGAAAATTGCTAATTTTTCAAAATTTTGGGTAAATTTGATATTTTTTTATAAATAAAAATGAAATTTTTCGACTTAATTTTACCAGTGTCATGAAGTACAATATGTGACGAAAAAACAATCTCAGAATGGCCTGGATAAGAAAAAGCGTTTTAAAGTTATCACCACATAAAGTGACACTGGTCAGATTTGCAAAAAATGGCCTGGTCCTAAGGTGAAAATGAGCCCGGTCCAAACCTTGTCCTAGTTGATGCATGCACCTCAAGTAGACAAAACAGAACAGTGTTTGACTTCTTTGGCATTATACAGACTCTTTATGCCTTCATGGAGGGAAGTCCTGTGAGACATGCTGTAATGGAGAAGATTTCTCAAGAAGTAGGAACTCAGTTGAAGACTCTAAAAACACTGTCAAACACAAGGTGGGCATGCAGAGCAGAAGCAGTGGCTGCAGTAAAAGAAAACTTTTCAGTTATTTTACAGGCTTTACATGAGATCATCGAATCAAGTCGCTTAGCTGATGCTAAAATAAAAGCAAGGGGCCTTATTTGTGAATTAAATTCTTTCAGGTTTATCTTTGCTCTGCACATGATGCACCCTATTCTCCAAATGGTGGTAAAGTTAGCAAGACATTGCAAGCATCAAATCTCAACTTGCTTACTGCAATGACAGTGGTGAAAAGCCTGCGCAACTCCTTGGTCTCCATGAGAAGTGACCCAGATTATTTTCAGTCAATTTTCCATGATTGTGAAAAAAGTGTGCCGAAAATAATGTCGCCATTCCACCAGTTAGGAAGAGAAACCTTCTGTCCTTCTTGATGAAGCAGCACAGTCTCAGTATCACTATGAAACAAAGAGGAGCAGGAAAGGATCACTTCATTTTACCCACTACTGGATTCATTGATAACTGGTATTGACCAGCGATTTGAACAGGAGTCGTGTGATATTGTAACTGCAGTAGGAAAACTGCTAAGCTTGGAGATTCCTAAAGGTGACATAGAAATCCTTGCCAACAAATTTAAGGTGTCGGTGAATGAATTGGAAGCAGAAGCCACACTGCTAAGGGAGTATGATGGACCTACTCCTAAAGGTTGCACCACAAATACCATCAAAGAGTGGCTGGATTGGTTTAAAGAATCAGATCGATCCAACACATTTAATGCTTTTTATAAGTGTGTTCAATGCTTTACAGTGTTACCAGTGACAAGCTGTTCATGTGAAAGAGCCTTTTCAAAACTGACACATGTAAAAACCAAACTGAGGAGTACAATGTCCCAAGAACGCCTGGATGCACTCATGATATCATATATTGAGCAAGAATTGGCTTGGTCGGCTACTTATAACAAGGTCATTGAAGAATTTAAGTCCATAACACCTTCTGTGCGACGTCTTCTTCTCTAGAGCATAAAGATGAGGAAAAATTCCCATGTACCATGCACTTTGTGTAAAAATGTTTACTTAAATTTGTTACAGTTATAACAGCTTATTTATTTTAAATGTTTAAGTTAAACAATGTTAAATGTTTGTTTACATTGCTAAATGTATTTAATAAAACAAACTGTTTTAATATGGTTTTTAAATGTTTTGTTTATATTGATAATTACTGTATATGAGTACGACTGTACGGGTCTGTATGTATGTATGCAGAGTGTATTTGTATATATATATATATATATATATATATGTGTGTATACAATATATACATAGCGGCGAGCGACGTGTGTGTTTGGGCTTTAGGGTGCACACCCTAATGAAATAGGCTGCGCACGCCTATGGCCCCGTAGTTCACAGATTGTACTTACACGGCACTTTACTGACAAGAGGCGTATCAGAGGAGTCCTCCGCAGTTTGTTGGATTCCTCTTGGCGTAGGTCCACGTTCACACGCTGGCACACAGGGCTCAACGGCGGACTTAACTGCAACCAACACCCGGTGGGTCTGCTAGTGTTCCCAACTTCTTTTCATTCAAATAATTCCTGTGGATACAAGTGGCTCCCACCGTAGTGAAGCTCCGATAACTGTTTACATTTTTTTTTAATCAGTACATACTTACAAACATGCACTTTAAAATCGCAATGTAAAATCCCAGTGTCTTTTTACTTTGCCCGACCCAGGTTTCGCTCCTTGAGCTTCGTCAGGGGTATGCTGGTATATTAGTTATTCACATAGAGGTGGCAACCTTTATCCAGCAGTGGGTGCAGTAAGTCTCACATGATCTTCCCATTAACTCCTAGGATGGGGGGTTATTCTGGGGGTTCTATCCGGAAATCTTTCCTTTCATAAATGCAGAACTTGTGGGTGTACCCGGAGCTAGTCTCACAAAGTTTGTAAATCTTTATGCCATACCTTGCCCGTTTGCTAGGCAGGTACTGGCGAAATCTGATCCTCCCTTTGAAAAGTAATAGGGACTCCTTTACACAGACATTTTTATCAGGGTTGTACACTTCAGAAAACTTGGTGTTAAAGTGGTCAATGACAGGCCTAACCTTAGACAGACGGTCAAATGTTGGGTTGTTATGGGGTGGGCACTGTGCATTGTTGTTGTAGTGTAGGAATTTTTCAAATTGACTGAAATTGCTTCCGGGTCATGATGTTACTGTAAATTGGAGTCTGGTAGAAAATGTCCGAACTCCCATATTGTCTAATGTTTGCCTTTATTACAACGCCCATATGCAGAAGTCGTCCCCAGATCTTCATCATCTCTGCTGAGCTTACTGGGGTCCAACCTAGGGGTCTAGCGTATGCCGATGTAGGGATCTGAGCAATGAATTGTTGGGCGTATAAATTGTTTTGAGCCACCATTAAATTTACAAAATCTTCAGAGAAGAAGATTTCCAAAAAAAATTTAGTTCAGTGAAGCCCACACAGTCAATCTGTATTCCGGAGCTGCCCTCAAAATCCAGAATTTGGGGCTGATAATCATCAGCGGGTGGGTTCCATATGGGCTCACTCTTGGGGGCTGCCTCAGCTGCTATTCTGGGGCACCTTCTACAGGGTCCCTCATCAGTGGATGATGATGATGAGGGGGTAAAGGAATAGAAGTAAGTGGCATCCTTTTCTCCCGCAAGCAGCTGAGTATACTCATTGGGACGGATGGGCCATTTTTATTTTATTGGGGTGTGACGTGTGAAATGTGTAAACCTTTATTTAGTGTGAAGGGTGTGTATGTTGTGTTTTCACATGTGAAGAAGCTTGTAATAAATTTGAAATATAGAGAAAAGGAGTAGAAAAAAAAGTTAAAAAAACAAAACTAAGATGTTGTGTGCATGAAAAAATCTACACTAACACTACCTAACAAAAATGTAACTCTAGATACAGTATATGTATATGGAGATTTATATATATATACAGTGGCGATCAAAATTAGAGAACAACACACAATTTCCAAAATGTCAAGGTCATAGTGTAGTCCTATGTGAATATATCCTAACATGAGTAAAATAGCAGTATTTTAATATTATTTCATTGTATTTATTCTAAAGCACAGAACAAATTTAAATGAGATAATTGAAAAAGAACACTGATCAAAATTAGAGAACACTTTCAGATACCTACAAGATATTGGTGTTCATCTGGCAATTGGTGCCAATTTCCTTAATGATCTGACAAAACCTATTTAACTGGCAGCGTAACTTTCCAGTTTTCACTGAAGTGACTGAAATCCTCCGGCAGCAGGTTGTCCAGATGAAGGCCAATGTAGTGACTCTATCAGCCATAGCAAGATAACTTGGTCGTTCCAAGTCTGTGATTTCTAGAATATTGCATCTTTTCAAAATCACAAACTCATTCAAGTCCCCCAAAAAGGCTGGTTGCCCTCGAAAGACAAATGCAAGAGAGAGGAATCTCCATGGGTAATCGTTTCAACACTGCAGCTGGAATTGCTCGCTAGTTCAGCACTAAACAGCGTAAGGATCTGTCTCGTCATACAGTGTCTCGACGTTTAAGAGCATTTGGACTGAAAGGCCACTCTGCAGTGACCAAACCTCTCATTAGAAGAATAATCAAAAGGCTAGACTCACCTTAGAAACATAGAAACATAGAATGTGTCGGCAGATAAGAACCATTTGGCCCATCTAGTCTGCCCAATATACTGAATACTATGAATAGCCCCTGACCCTATCTTATATGAAGGATGGCCTTATGCCTATCCCATGCATGCTTAAACTCCTTCACTGTATTTGCAGCTACCACTTCTGCAGGAAGGCTATTCCATGCGTCCACTACTCTCTCAGTAAAGTAATACTTCCTGATATTACTTTTAAACCTTTGCCCCTCTAATTTAAAACTATGTCCTCTTGTTGCAGTTTTTCTTCTTTTAAATATTCTCTCCTCTTTTACCGTGATGATCCCCTTTATGTATTTAAAAGTTTCTATCATATTCCCTCTGTCTCTTCTTACTTCCAAGCTATACATGTTAAGGTCCTTTAACCTTTCCTGATAAGTTTTGTCCTGCAATCCATGTACTAGTTTAGTAGCTCTTCTCTGAACTCTCTCCAAAGTTTCAATATCCTTCTGCAGATATGGTCTCCAGTACTGCACACAATACTCCCAATGAGGTCTCCCTAGTGCTCTGTAGAGCGGCAAGAGCACCTTCCTCTTTCTACTGTTAATGCCTCTCCCTATACACCCAAGCATTCTGCTGGCATTACCTGCTGCTCTATGACATTGTCTGCCCACCTTTAGGTCATCTGATATAATGAGACCCCTAAATCCCTTTCCTCAGATACTGAGGTTAGTACTGTATCACTGATTTTATATTCTGCTCTTGGGTTTTTACGCCCCAGGTGCATTATCTTGCACTTATCGACATTAAATTTTAGTTGCCAGATTTTTTACCATTCCTCTAGTTTTCCTAAATCCTTTTCCATTTGGTGTATCCCTCCAAGAACATCAACCCTGTTACAAATCTTTGTGTCATCAGCAAAAAGACACACCTTCCCTTTGAGGCCTTCTGCAATTTCGCTGATAAAGATATTAAACAATATGGGTCCCAGAACAGATCCCTGAGGTACCCCGCTGGTAACAATACCATGGTCTGAATATACTCCATTGACTACAACCCTCTGTTTTCTGTCCTTCAGCCACTGCCTAATCCATTCAACAATATGTGAGCCCAAGCTCAAAGACTGCAGTTTATTGATAAGCCTTCTATGTGGGACAGTATCAAAAGCCTTGCTAAAGTCCAGCTAAGCGATGTCTACTGCACCTCCGCCATCTATTATTTTAGTCACAAAATCAAAAAAGTCAATAAGATTAGTTTGACATGATCTCCCTGAAGTAAACCCATGCTGTTTTTTTATCAATCAACCCATGGGTTTTTAGATGTTCCACAATCCTCTCCTTGAGTATGGTTTCCATTAATTTCCCCACTATTGATGTCAGGCTTACTGGCCTATAGTTGCCCGATTCCTCTCTACTACCTTTCTTGTGAATTGGCACAACGTTTGCTAATTTCCAATCTTCTGGGACGACACCTGTTACCAGTGATTGGTTAAATAAATCTGTTAATGGTTTTGCTAGTATACCTCTAAGCTCTTTTAATAGCTTTGGGTGTATCCCATCAGGCCCCTGTGATTTATTTGTATTAATTTTAGACAGCTGACTTAGAACCTCTTCCTCTGTAAAGACACATGCATCAAAGGATTCATTAGTCTTCCTCCCTAACTGAGGTCCTTCTCCTTCATTTTCCTTTGTAAAAACTGAACAGAAGTATTCATTAAGGCAGTCAGCTAGTTCTTTATCCTCTTCCATATACCGTCCTTCTTTTGTTTTTAATTTGATAATTCCTTGTTTTAATTTCCTTTTTTCATTTATGTATCTGAAGAATGTCTTATCACCTTTTTTCACTGACTGAGCTAATTTCTCTTCTGCCTGGGCTTTAGAAGCTCTTATAACTTGTTTGGCCTCTCTCTGCCTCATCTTATAGATTTCCCTGTCATCCTCGTTTTGGGTGTTTTTATACTTGCTAAATGCCATCTTTTTGTAATGAGAAATAGGGAGACGCTCACTTTCACTTTTCTCAGGAATGGTGCTCCTATCCTTTCTGGATCACCCCTCCAGAGGAAAAAAGGTCAAATTTAAGTACTAACGGCGGGCACTCGTATATGGACTGGACAACTGAAAAGTGATTCTTAATAAAAGTGCTTTAATAATCCCATATTGTACAAATACACCAATAAAAACATAAAAAACTCCAGTAAAATAGAATGCTCTATCCCTAAATGAAAATTCATTCAATGTCACCATTAAAGGCAGGCCATGGGTTTTAGTAGTGCCTCCGTGGAAATACTATTGTAATTTTTTGGGCAGAAGCAGACTGCTAACACATGGTGTGTTTCAATAGTTCAGTGACAATACAGTGGCATATCTGTCATTTCTCCAGATGGAGATCACACAGCAGATGTGTAGGCAGATAGTCTTTTAGCCTATGACAATGAGTGACAATAAAAAATCCAGACCGATCCTTTCTTTTGGATTGTAAATCACTGGAATGTCTCTGACCTCATGCACCCGATGTCATACGGTGCCGGCTCAATTGTAAATGTCTCTGATGTCATGCATCCAGTATCTAGGTGCCAACTTAATAGCATATATTCCACACCTGGAGTAGAACTGTGGGCAACATACGCACTTACTCCATCAAAGATAGATTTCAATCCGTTTATTTCGATATATTGGCAATAGTGTTTCCCACATAAAGTGGGCTTACCTCCGCTGTTTGTATCAAATTGCAGTATATGCCAGATACCTGTAGTTCCCAGTGTTTAATCACCAGCGTCCCGGCGTTCCACGTGTGCTCGGTATACTCGCGGCAAGCAGATCTCGTACGGAGGTCTCGTGTGAGTTCTCGTAGGCTGTGGCTTTGCCTACCCGTAATATCGTATAAAAAACTATTGGTCCTCTTCACAGTGCACTGTATCTTTGCGATGCCAAAGTTCGGGGTAATATTCCTTCCAGCCAGACGCGTTTCGGGGAACGCTTTCCCCTTCCTCAGTGGCAATACCACTCAGTGAATACCTTGGGGTGTCTACTTTCCGAAATGGGGTCATTTGTGGGGTGTGTTTACTGTTCTGGCATTTTGGGCGGGGCTAAATTGTGAGCATCCCTGTAAAACCTAAAGGTACTTGTTGGAATTTGGGTGAGAGACATATCTCTGTAAACTGACAACTTTGTATAAAAAAATTTAAAAAGTTGTAATTTACAGAGATATTTCTCACACCCAGCATGGTTATATGTAAAAATACACCCCAAAACACATTGCCCTACTTCTCCTGAGTACGGCGATACCACATGTGTGACACTTTTTTGCAGCCTGGGTGCACAAAGGGGACCAAATTCTAACGAGTACCTTTAGGATTTCACAGGGCATTTTTACGCATTTAGATTCCAGACTTCTTCTCTCGCTTTAGAGACCCCTAAAATGCTAGGGCAGTATAAATACCCCACAAGTGACCCCATTTTGGAAAGAAGACACCCCAAGGTATTCAGTGAGAGGTATGGTGAGTTCATGTAACTCATGTTATTTTTTGTCATAAGTTAGTGGAATATGAGACTTTGTAAAAAACAAAAATAAAAAAATAAAAATATCAATTTCCGCTAACTTGTGCCAAAAAAAAAAAAAATTCTGTGAACTTGCCATGCCCCTCACGGAATACCTTGGGGTGTCTTATTTCCAAAATGGGGTCACTTGTGGGTATTTATACTGCCCTAGCATTTTAGGGGTCTCTAAAGCGAGAGAAGAAGTCTGGAATCTAAATGCGTAAAAATGCCCTGTGAAATCCTAAAGGTACTCGTTGGATTTAGGCCCTTGTGCATCTTGGCTGCAAAAGTGTCACACATGTGGTATCGCCGTACTCAGGAGAAGTAGGGCAATGTGTTTTGCGGTGTATTTTTACATATACCCATACTGTGTGTGAGAAATCTCTGTAAATGACAACTTTATAAAAAATTTTATACAAAGTTGCCAATTTACAGAGATATTTCTCTCACCCATCATGAGTATATGTAAAAATACACCCCAAAACACATTGCCCTACTTCTCCTGAGTACGGCGATACCAAATGTGTGACACTTTTTGCAGCCAAGATGTGCAAAGGGGCCCAAATTCCAATGAGTACATTTTAGGAGGGCATTTTACGCATTTTTCTACTCACGCTTTAGGGCCCCTAAAATGCCAGGACAGTGTAAATACCCCACATGTGACCCCATTTTGGAAAGAAGACACCCCAAGTTATTCCGTGAGGGGCATGGCGAGTTCATAGAAGATTTTTTATTATTTTTATTGCACAAGTTAGTTGATTTTTTACCGTTTCTTCTCACAAAGTCTCCCTTTCCGCTAACTTGTGACAAAAAGTTCAATTTTTCATGGACTCACTATGCCGCTCAGCGAATAACTTGGGGTGTCTTCTTTAAAATGGGGTCATTTGTGGGGTATTTGTACTGTTCTGGAATTTTGGGTGGGGCTAAATTGTGAGCAGCCCTGTAAAACCTAAAGGTACTAGTTGGAATTTGGGCCCCTTTGCGCACCCAGACTGCAAAAAAGTGTCACTCATGTGATATCGCCGTACTCAGGAGAAGTAGGGCAATGTGTTTGGGGTGTATTTTTACATATACCCATGTTGGGTGAGAGAAATATCTCTGTAAATTGACAACTTTGTATAAAATAATTTAAAAAGTTGTAGTTTACAGCGATATTTCTTACACAAAGTATGGGTATATATAAAAATACACCCCAAAACTGATTGCCCTACTTCTCCTGAGTACGGCGATACCACATGTGTGACACTTTTTTGCAGCGAAGATGCGCAAAGGAGCCCAAATTCCTATGAGAACCTTTAGGATTTCACAGGGCATTTTTACGCATTTGGATTCTCATGCTTTAGGACCCCTAAAATGCCAGGGCAGTATAAATACCCCACAAGTGACCACATTTTGGAAAGAAGACACCCCAAGGTATTCCGTGAGGGGCATGGCGAGTTCACAGAAAGAAAAAAATTTGGCGTAAATTGATATATTTATATTATATTATAAGTCTCATATTCCACTAACTTGTGACAAAAAATAAAATTTTACATGAACTCACCATACCCCTCACGGAATTAGTGTTGAGCGCGAATATTCGGATAGCGAATATTAATAGCGAATATCGCAACTTCGATAATTCGCGAATATTGCGAATATAGTGCTATATATTCGTTATATCGAATATTCGTCATTTTCTCCATCTGAACACATGATTTCTTCCTGCTAAAAATGCTTGTGGGCCAATGACTCATTGGCCCACAAGCAAGAAGCAGAGAGGAATTAAGAGTTTAGATGGTAAAAATGAGAATATTCTAAAAACTAATAGATAGCACTATATCGGATATATTCGTTTTTAGAATATTCGTCATTTAAGAATATTCTAAAAACGAATATATAGCACTATATCACATATATTCCTTTTTAGAATATTCTTTTTCCCCAATTAATACAGTTATTGCCCTTTGGCATACTACTCCCCGACAAGCGTCCCTGTCACCATGGGAACGCCTGGTAGTTAGAATATACTATCGGATCTGAGTTTTCACGATCTAACTCAGATCCGATGGTATATTCTAACCACCAGGCGTTCCCATAGTGATGGGGACGCTTGAAGTTAGAATATACTGCCAGGGCGCTGTGATCCGGGCAATTAACCCCTCAGGTGCGGGTTAATTGCGCTGTGCGCACCCCACCCCACCTCCCCAGTATTAAAATAATTCGTGCCAGTGCGCCCCCGCCCTCCGCAGTATTAAAATAATCTGTAGCCAGTGCGCCCTAACCCCCTCCCCCAGTATTAAAATCATTGGTGGTCAGTGGCCACAGGCTCCCCCTTTCCCCTCCACCCCGTCATTGGTGGCAGCAGGCAGTTCCGATCGAGTCCCAGCGTGATGGCCGGGCTTCGATCGGTTACCATGGCAGCCAGGACGCTAGTAAAGTCCTGGCTGCCATGGTTAGTTAATCACTCGGCACTGTCGGCAGCATTTACTTACCTGCGGGGCTCTCCTCCTTCTGCGAACTCACAGGTCTCTGCGCCGCATAGCAATGCTGAAGGCATATGCGGCGCATAGACCTGTCAGTTCTCAGAAGGAGGAGAGCCCCGCAGGTAAGTAAATGCTGCCGAGTGAAACTGCCTGCTGCCGGGGAGGGGGACCCTGTGGCCACTGGCCACCAATGATTTTATTATTGGGGGAGGGAGGGTTAGAGCGCACTGGCCACAGATTATTTTAATACTGGGAATAGGGAGGGCGCACTGGCCACAAATTATTTTAATACTGGGGAGGGGGCGCACTGGCCACAAATTATTTTAATACTGGGGAGGTGGGGGGGCACAGCGCAATTAACCCGCACCTGAGGGGTTAATTGCGCGGATCACAGCGCCCTGGCAGTATATTCTAACTTCAAGCGTCCCCATCACCATGGGAACGCCTGGTGGTTAGAATATACCATCGGATCTGAGTTAGATCGTGAAAACTCAGATCCGATAGTATATTCTAACTACCAGGCGTTCCCATGGTGACAGGGACGCTTGTCGGGGAGTAGTATGCCAAGGGCAATAACTGTACTAATTGGGGAAAAAAGAATATTCTAAAAACTAATATATGTGATATAGTGCTATATATTCGTTTTTAGAATATTCGTCATATTGTCAGACAATAGCGAATATTCGTAAATTACACATTTAGACTGCAATTTCACTAATGTAGTGCTATAATCTTTTTTTAGTCTAATTTTTTTGTCTCTTTCTGAATCAGAAAGAGACAAAAAAATTAGACTAAAAAAAGATTATAGCACTACATTAGTGAAATTGCAGTCTATATGTGTATTTTACGAATAATCGCTATATTGCTATAACTTAGTTTTTTAGAATTTTCGTCATATTCTAAAACAAGAATATATAGCAATATGGCGAATATTCGTAAAATACACAAAATCGCAATATGCGATTAATTATATCGCATATTATTTGCGATAAATAGCATTATGACGAATATTCGATTTCGACGAATATAAGACGAATATTCAATCGAATATTCGCGAAATATCGCGAAATCGAATATGGCACCTCCCGCTCATCACTACACGGAATACCTTGGGGTGTCTTCTTTCTAAAATGGGGTCACATGTGAGGTGTTTGTACTGCCCTGACAATTGAGGGTCTCCGCAATCATTACACGTATGGCCAGCATTAGGAGTTTCTGCTATTCTCCTTATATTGAGCATACGGGAATGAGATTTTTTTTTACGTTCAGCCTCTGGGCTGAAAAAAAAAAAAAATGAACGGCACAGATTTCTTCATTCGCATCGATCAATGTGGATGAAAAAATCTCTGACAAAATCAGTGACTGCGGTGCGGTGGGCTGGGCGCTAGCTACCTAACAAGTAGCTAACTAACTGGCAGTGATAAGGGACCCTTATGCCCCATTCACACGTCCGCAATTCTGTTTGCGGAACGGAATTGCAGACCCATTCATTTCTATGGGGACAGACTTTGTCCCGCTCGGATCCGGAATTGCGGATCCGCACTTCCGGGTCTGCACGTCCGCTACGCAAAAATATAGAACATGTCCTATCCTTGTCCACAATTGCGGACATGAAAAGGCATTTTCTATGTAGTTCTGGCAATGTGCGGATCTGCAAAATGCGGAAGCACATTGCCGGTGTCAGTGTTTTGCGGATCCGTGGATCCGAAAAACACATATGGACATGTGAATGGAGCCTTAAAGGGGATGATCAGTGCAGTGACAGGGGGGTGATCAGGGAGTCTATATGGGGTGATCAGGGGTTGACAAGGGGTTAATAAGTGACAGGGCGGGGTAGTGTGGTGCTTGGTGCTACTTTACATAGCTACCTGGTCCTCTGGTGGTCGATCCCAGCAAATGGGACCACCAGAGGACCAGGTAGCAGGCATATCAGACGCTGTTAACAAAACAGTGTCTGATATACATCTTTGATGCTTTTTATTTTGCATCAACAGCCTGCCAGCGATTGATCATCGCTGGCAGGCTGTAGTATAACTGCTGAGCCGCGATCTGCTGTGAACGCACGCGCGCTTTCACAGCAAATCTCGCCTCTCGCGAGATGACGCGCCGCGTCAAGGAGGAACAAGCCTGCCTCCACCTGGACGCAACCCTGCGTTAGGCGGTCGGCAGGCGGTTAAGAACTATGTATTCACCAACAGAAATATTTTTATGATAAACATCAAGCTTTTTTTTTAGATTTATTGATGACGTTTTCATTATATGGAGAGGAACTGAAGTGCAATTTGAGAAATTTGTGGAGTATCTGAACACCCAAAATAATATGAACACAAAGTTCACTAGTAAAATAGATTCAAGAAAACTGGAATTTTTAGATGTGAAGGTTAGTGTACAAGGAGAGCCACTAGTCACTAAAGTATATAGAAAATCTACTGCCACAAATTCCCTCTTGCACTTCAGGAGCTCCCACCCCCCACATGTAAAAAAAGCTGTACCATATGGGCAATTCACAAGACTAAGAGGGATAACAAGTAGGGACACAGACTTTATTGAGCAATCTAAGGAATTGAAGAGAAGATTATTAGAGAGGGGTTACCCTGAAAAAATATTAGCTAATTTTTGAGGGCAATGAAAAGAGGAGATCAAGGAGGTGTGAGCAGGAGAGACAATAAATAGTTCAAAGAGAAAAAAAAAGAGAGCAGTGTCTTCTTTTAAATGAATGCGGGTCAAATGCGGATCAAAAATATTGTTTGCATGAGCCCTTATGCTGACAGGGTTGCCCTAGGAAACACTCTGACTATTCAGACTCAGACTCTGACTATTTTTTCTGACAGATACTAAATTCTAAAATTGGAGGAATGCACAAGGAGATATCAATTCTCAATAAGATCTTAGTCATTGTGATGTATCAGTAAATCAGAAGCAACCTGATTAAGAAGCAACTTGATTAATATTTTTTTTCCTTATGATTACATGGCATCACATACTCGTTGCGTTGGTGTACATCATCTGCTTTTATTTCTTTTTCTATTGTAGGTTTTCTTCAGATTGACTACAGAGACATTATGATTACTTTGATCATTGTGTTGGTATTTTTGCTTGGTGATACATTGTTGTACATCAGTGAGAATATTAATCAATTAGCATTAAAAAATAACCTTATGTATTCTTAAGACACCTAAGACTTCTTTGTTCCTCAGACTATAGACCAGAGGATTTAAGGCTGGCACAACTGCCACATTTAACAAGGAGAGCATCATGTCCAGTTCTGTGGAGCTTTCAGAGTCAGGGTTCATGTAAACACTTAGAGAAGAACCACAAAAGAGTAAGACAACTGTTAGATGAGAAGAACAGCTGGAGAAGATCTTCAGTCTTCTAGACGATGTCTTGATCTTTAGGATAGAAGAAATAATAAAAACATAAGAAGTCAAAATCATACCAAATGCCAAAACACCTAAAGTATATCCTTCTGATAATATCACAGTGTTCACATGTTTGATGTCACTGCAGGAGGCTCTCAGAAGGGCTTTCATATCACAGTAGAAGTGGATGATGTCTTTGGGATCACAAAATGATAAATGAGATACCAGGAAGACATATAGTGATGAATTCAACACACCAAATGCCCATGGAATAAAAGAAAGTATAACACATGCTCTCTTATTTAAAATTATGGAATATTTCAAGGGAATACAAATGGCCACATACCGGTCAAAAGCCATAGAAGACAGCAATAAAAATTCTGTAGTTAAACATCCTACAGACATGAACAGCTGAGTGAAACAGCTTGTGAAGGCAATGCTAGTCTTTCCAGTTATTTGTGAGTCCAGAAACTTTGGAAGAATAGAAGAAACAAAGGTCATGTCCAGAGTAGACAGGTTACACAAGAAAAAGTACATAGGAATGTGTAGTCGTGGTGCCACCCACACAACAGCTATAATAATCAGATTTCCAAACATACATAAAATATACATCAATACAATACAGAGGATAAGAACATAGGATACATTCTGAAGTGTGGAGAATGCTAACAGGTGAAAATCTGCAGAAGATGAGGTATTAATTAACTTTATATACATCTGTAATGTAACAGTGTATCAAAGATTCATATTAGGGCTGTCAAGTAAAATATTTTTTTTCCAGTTTTAAACATTTTGGGAAAATACATATTTAATAGAAATGTTAGAAATTCTACTTTACTTCTTTGTATGCAAAAGGGAAAAAATACAATACAAAAGGAATTGCTACAGATAATAATAAAAAGAATAATAAAAAGAAATCACAAGATTTAAAAATTATAGTTCAAGACCTAAATTAAAATGGTTAGTATTAGGCCTGATGCACAATGTATAGAACCCCTAAGCCATAGGTCCTCCACATGCTACTAATAACATTTTGCAGAATTATGATCCAACCAAGCATTTATATTGTATAGAACTGGAGGCATAAATAGGTGCAGTAAGGTCTCATGGACTTCTATGGCTTTCTTCAGGTTTATAAAGTCCTAAACATTTATGCTTATATGGCTTAAAGTGGAGTGGTTTATCTCTGCAGTGTCTACAAATACAAAATCATCTGAAGTTAACATACAGCAAACATGCATTTGATCTGTCTGCTAACTTTAAGATTATGTTTAGTACAATTAGCCTATTTATAGTTTTGAGAACTGGTAATACTCCCAAAAGAAACAATTCTACATAGAAATAATGAGCTATTCCCATAATAATTAGGAACAATGTTTAGAATATTTGTAGTAAGCTAATAATGTCTAATCAAGCTATACCTGAAATACCTACAAAAAGATTGAGAGACAAAAACAAACAAACAAAAAAAACACACCACAATGCCAATGTTGGCCACATGAAAAGTGATTGTATCCTTAGTTACTCAACAAAATTCACAATTAATGGATAACCAAGGTAATTTTACATGGTTTCATATATCATCTTTATGGATGTAGACAATTTTTACCTTAAGGTTACAACTTACAAGCTCTCTTTTCAAATCTATCATGTAGTCCTATCTTTGGAATTATTTTTCTTAAACAAGGGATACTGATATTTTTTGTTTGTTTGTGAAAACATTATACTTTATGTTAATGGTAACATTCTGTTCACTATATTTTGATCACATTTAAAAAACAAGTGTGAAATTTTAAGTTTTCCGCCTTTTAAGATAACTGCCCCTAGTTGAAAATTTCACCTGGAACTTAAGCTGTGGAGGATCCTCTTCATGGTCACTTGACCACTTCTGTAGCGTCTTCAGGGCTTCCAATAGTGATAATACTTCCCAAGATAGCCCCCATTCTTAGCAATGCCCTCCATATTGCGTCAAATAATAATAACGACCCTACAGTACACTAGTAGTAATAATATAACCATAATGCTCCCAGTGGCTCTAATGTCCCTCTGTAGTGCTTCCCCCCATAGTGTCAATATATATATATATATATATATATATATATATGTTATATAATGCTCCTCCATTCCTCCCCAGTAGTGCCAGGTATATAATGATCTCCTTCCCCCCATCCCTGGTGTAAAAGAAAAAACTGCCTCCCTTCCGTCCCCCCCGTCGCTGTCTACGATGCAGACCACAGTTTTATCTGTGGCTTGTGTTGCTGCGTCTTGATGCATGCAATCCCAATGACATCACCACTCCTGCTCCAGGTCTCACGTGATGACGTCATCATGTGAGACCCAGAACAGGAGGTTGCAGTGATGTCATTTTGGCTTCTTGCTCTGTTCTAATGCCTCACAGGCTTGAGGCCTAGCGGTCTGAGGCTTGTGAAGTTGGACCGCCAGTTGGCTCCCAATTTATGGGGTGAAGTGGCACCCTAGACAGATGACTACCCTTCCCTATCCATCATGCACGCAGCCATCGAGCCGCCGTTCTGTGCATTGGGGACTGCAACTTGAATGGGTCAATGAGCCGTCCGCACTGCAAAAAAATACAACATGTTCTAATTTATGCGGTGCGAAGGCACGGACAGAAACACCACGGAAGCACTCCGTAGTGCTTCCGTGGGGTTCCGTGCCTCCGTTAAGCACAGCAGGGCCAGATTGTGGACCCATTCAAGTGAATGGGTCAATTTCTGGGATGTGTGGAGCACACGGCCAGTGCCAGCATATTGCGGACCCCCTGTTGGCCATGGGTGGCAACGGCCGCGTGCTTGAGGCTTAATTCAGAGCACAATACTGCAGGAGGTATAACAGAAGAGGACTATAACTCCCAACATGTCTAAGCCATGTTTTAATATCAGAGCACATTACAGGGGGAGTTATAAGAGGATGGGACTTCAACTCCCAGCATGTCCAAGCCATTATTATGTAATACCAAAGTACATTATAAGAGGAGGCTTACAACTACCAGCATAACCAGGGTGTTGTTATGTACCCTGATATTATATAATAATGGCCTGTACATGCTGACAGTTGTAGTCATGTTATAACTCCTCTTGTAATGTACTCTGATATTACATAACAAGATGGCCATGCTGGGAGTTGTAATACTCTCATCATACCTCCTCTTGTAATGTTCTCTGATATATCATAACAGTAGGTATAAGAGGAGAGGAATACAACTCCCAGCATTTCCTGGCACTTACATTGAATCTATACTTCTTCCCATGCATCACTGGTCTTCTTCTTTACTTTACTGCACTGCTGAGCTCCGCCTCCTGTTCTGGTCACATGATGGTGAGTTCATCGCGGGTCCTTCATCCCCTCTTCTCTGCTGAGCTCTGCAGGTCCTGTCAGCACTGTATAAATAGTTTCCTTTATCTCTGATAAAGGGAGGGAGGGGACCTTAAAGTGTAAAGTGCAGCTGTTCAGTTGTCCGCCCGTTTGCTTCCTTGGACGTTCAGATGAACAGCAGCACTGAAATAGGGGGCCCCTTAGACAATGGGGGCCCTGGGCAATTGCCCAGTTTGCCCCCCCCCCTTAACGCCAACCCTGGTCGCACATCATCACTGGCGTCACCACCTCCTAATGGCCTTTTTTGTTCCCGACACCTGCACAATGGGATTACACTATTGCACATCCACCAGGACCGCAAGCCATTTGTCAGTTTACAAGCTCATGTCTGAAGTCTGTACTTTACTGACTCATGCACAAAACGATGAAAGTACTGTACATGAGTCAAAACATAGTGATCATCTTCTGTGGTTATGACTAGAGATGAGCAAATTTTTTAAAAATTCGATTTGGCCGGTTAACCGAAAAATTAGCTTAGATCCAAATTTATTTGCGTTGAATCACGTTAAAAAAACTTCTATTTCTGGACTGCAGAGAGCCTTTATAGGGGTGTAGAACACCGTGCCTTGCTGTAACAATGCTGTGGTAGTGAAACAATACTGTGAGTCAGTATGACAAGCACATGACAGGTGTCGCTCTTAGAATCACTGCATACTTCACTTATTTGGGCAGTCACGGGGCCAAAACTGACCAAATAACTCAAGTATCAACTCAGCCTTACAGGTAGATGTTAGCGTCAATAAGAAGCGCACTCCTTTTACACCCTCGTCAGCTAATTCCACATAGATATCTACAGAACCTCTTCTATTAAACGCTTATACAAGTAGAGCCCCCCGACAGAGTGGAGAGGGTGTCAGCAATAAGTTTGTGTTGACGTCAATGATTAATTTGACCCATTCTCTCATCTTTCAGAACAATAACCCAGAAAAAACTGATCCTATCTGTGGAGCATACGCCTTCACTCAGTCAGAATTTGCTCAATAATCCATCAGTATTGCTAAAGGCAGTGGAGTGGATCCAAAACAGAGATGACACGTGAATGGAATATTTGTATGTCTTCTGTGTTTTCTACCCACTCCTGCTTTTAGCTACCAAATCATGAGCCAATTCTGAAGGGACCATACAGACCTTAAAGCTGCTACACAGACAGGATCCGTTGTGCATCTCATTTTCCTTCCTTCTGACAGATCAGAAGAAGTTTCAAATAAATGATGATGTCAACCAGGCTGAAAGCCAAAATAGTGGACCAGTCATGAAGTGGTGAGGTGGAAGCAACATGAGGAGACCACAGATTGGCACAATGACAGAGTCTGGAGGTGTCAGCAGCATCAGGAGTAGGCCAAAGAGTGGCACAATGACAGAGTCTGGAGGTGTCAGCAGCATCAGGAGGAGGCCACAGAGTGGCACAATGTCAGAGTGTGGTGGTGGCAGCAGCATGAATAGCCCATAAAGTGGCAAATTGACCAAGTCTGGAGGTGGTGGCAGCATGAGGATACAGCAGAGAGGCACAATGCCAGAGTGTGAAGGTGGCAGCAGCATGAGTAGGTCAAATAGTGGCACAATGACAGAGTCTGGAGGTGTCAGCAGCATCAGGAGGAGGCCACAGAGTGGCACAATGACCAAGTGAGGAGGTGGCAGCAGGATGAGGAGACCACAGAGTGGCACAATGTCAGAGTGTGGTGGTGGCAGCAGCATGAATAGGCCACAAAGTGGCAAATTGAACAAGAGTTGGAGGTGGTGGCAGCATGAGGATACCGCAGAGAGGCACAATGCCAGAGTGTGGAGGCGGCAGCAGCATGAGTAGTCCAAACAGTGGCACAATGACAGAGTATGGAGGTGTTAGCAGCATGAGGAGGAGGCCAGTGAGTGGCACAATGACTAAGTAAGGAGGTGGCAGCAGCATGAGGAGACTGCAGAGTGGCAAAATGACAGAGTCTGGAGGTGTCGGCAGCATGAGTAGGTCACAGAGTGGCACAATGACAGAGTATGGAGGTGTCAGCAGCACCAGCATCAGGAGGAGGCCACAGATTGGCACAATGACCGAGTCTGGAAGTGGCAGCAGCATGAGGAGACCACAGAGCGGCAAAATGACAGAGTCTGGACTCTGGAGGTGGCAGCAGAATCAGCATCAGGAGGAGGCCACAGAGCGGCACAATGACAGAGTCTGGAGGTGGTGGCAGCAGCAGCATCAGTAAGTGGCCACAAAGTGTTACAATGACCGAGTGAGTCTGGAGGTGTCAGCAGCATCAGGAGGAGGCCATAGAGCGACACAATGACCGAGCAAGGAGGTGGCAGCAGCATGAGGAGACCACAGTGCGGCATAATGACAGAGTGTGGAGGTGGCAGCAGCATACGTTGGCCAGAGAGTGGCACATTAACCAAGTCTGGAGGTGGCAGCAGCACAAGGAGACCACAGAGTGGCACAATGACAGTCTGGAGGTGTTGGCAGCATGAGTAGGCCATAGAGTGGCACAATGACAGAGTCTGGAGGTGTCGGCAGCAGCATCAGTAGGAGGCCACAGAGTGGCAGAATAACTGAGTCTGGAGGTGGCGGCAGCATGAGTAGGCCACAGAGTGCACAATGACCAAGTCTGGAGGTGGCGGCAGCATGAGGAGACAACAGAGCAGCACAATGACAGAGTGTGGAGGTGGGAGCAGCATGAGTAGGCCACCGAGTGGCACAATGACAGAGACTGGAGGTGGCAGCAGCTTGATTAGGCCACAGAGTGGTACAATTACAGAGTCTAGAGGTGTCGGCAACATATGTAGGCAACAGAGTGGCACAATGATAGAGTCTGGAGATGTCAACAGCAGCAGCATAAGGAGGAGGCCACAGAGTGGCACAATAATATAACATATAACCGCAGCGCTGACCACTGAATTAATTTAGTTTTTCGTCCAACATACCTCAATAAAGATTTTACCATATGTTACTTCAGCACTGAACGCTGATTAATTGCATTTAGCATTCTTCACTGCAGTTAGTTTTTTTCACCGATATACATCCCAAAAGATTTTACCACATAACCGCATGAGGAGTCAAAAAAGTGGTCCAGTTACCGAGTGGTGAGGTGGCAACTCCATGAGGAGTCAGCATAGTTGCCCAGTTACAGAGTGGTGAGGTGGCAACTGTATGAGGAGTAATCATAGTAGCCCAGTCACAGTGTGGTGAGGGTGGCAAACGTTTGAGGAGTCAGCCCAGTGGCCCAGTCACAGAGTGGTGAGGGTGGCAAATGTATGAAGAGCCAAAACAATGGACCAATCTTAGAGTGGTAAGGGTGGCAAACACATGAGGAGTCAACACAATGGCCCAGTCACAGAGTGGTGGGCGTGGCAAATGCATAAGTATTCAACACAATGGCCCAGTCACGTAATGGTGAGGGTGGCAAACGCATGAGGAGTCAACACATTGGCCCAATCACAGAGTGGTGAGGGTGGCAAACACATGAGGAGTCAACACAATGGCCTAGTCACAGAGTGGTGAGCTTGGGAAATGCATGAGGATTTAACAACATCACCCAGTTACAGAGTGGTGGGGGGGACAACAGCAGTGGCAGTAACAAAACATGATGGTGGTTGGCAGTAGGAGAACATGGCGGCAGTGGCAGCAGGTATGTGGCGTGATGTTATTTACATTAGACTGTATGTTGAAGGTGGCTGCAGTAAGGTGTTATTTTATTTACATGGGACTGTATGTTGAAAGTGGCTGTGGGAGGGAGTGATGTTATTTACATGGGACTGTATGCTGATGGCGGCTGTGGGAGGGAGTCATGTTTACGTGGGACTGTATGTTGATGGTGGCTTTGGGAGGGAGTAATGTTATTTACATGGGACTGTATGTTGATGGAGGCTGTGGGAGGGAGTGATGTTTATGTGGGAATGTATGTTGATGGTGGCTTTGGGAGGGAGTAATGTCATTTACATGGGATTGTATGTTGATGGCAGTTGTGGGAGGGAGTGATGTTATTTACATGGAACTGTATGTTGGAGGAGGCTGGGTAGGGGGCGATGTTATTTACATGGGATTGTATGTTGATGGCAGCTGTGGGAGTGATGTTATTTACATGGGACTGTATGTTGGAGGAGGCTGGGGAGAGGGTGATGTTATTTACATGGGGCTGTATGTTGAAGGTGGCTGGTGGGGGGAATAATGTTATTTACATGGGACTGAATGTTGAGGGGGTGATGTTTACATGGGATTGTATGTTGAAGGCGGCTGGGGAGGAGGTGACATTATTTACTTGGGACTGTATTTTGGAGGGGGCTGTAGATAGAGAGGGATGTTATTGATATGGGACTGTATATTGGAGGGGGCTGGAGAGATGGTGTGGTGGTTTGTACATGGGACTCCATGGCAGAGGGAGGGAAATATTTACATGGGACTGAATGTTGGAGGGGCTGAAGCGAGGGGAGTTTTTTTTTTTTTTTTTTTTACATAGGACTGTATTTTGGAGGATGCAGGAGAGATGGTGTGATGTTATTTAAAGTACATGGGACTGTATGGTGGAGGGAGGAAAATAACTATAGGGGGCACTGCAAATCCAGGGGACATTATAGGTGTCTTATTACTACTGGGGGCTCTATAGGAGGGACTTATAGATCTGCCTTATTTCTACTAGGAGCACTATGGGGGCCTTATTACTACTGAGGTGTCTGTAGAGAGCTTTATTACCACTGGGGGAACAATAGGGGGTCCTTATTTCTACTGGGGCTCTGTGAGGGATTATTAATACTGGAAGGCTCTTCTACTAATGGGGGAACTGTAAAAAACAGCAGGGGGCACACTCAACAAGAGGGAGCAGACTTGAAAAATGATGTTAAAAATCGGATAATACCTTTAATAATAAATTAAAGTGGATCATATAAAATACCAACCAATGGACTGTTTGCAGTACAGCCTTTCACCTACTAATACACAGCAATACAATAGACTGATAGATACAAACAAACTCCACATAAGAAGCCACCACAGTAATATTCTATGGATAATGTCCAAAAGTTTGTATGATCATAGTTCACCCTGGGGTGGTAGATTATTGTAAGTATCAATCCACAGAAAACTTAAATATGCCTCCAATAGCGGTACAGTCAGTATAAGTACACACTTGTTCTTAGTTCACTTACAGTTTGGTGCACATATAAGCAGTTCCAGAGATGCACAATAAGGAATTGCTGTTGTTGTGCTAGTAGAAGCAGCCGTAGTGGCACACCATCCTTCTGGGCATAAAAAACAAGCCGGCCGCCTTACCTCATACTCCTGGTGCTGTTGTATAGAGCAACTGAAGTGCCTCCTTACACCAGCGGCTTCCCACGTGGTGTTCGGGCCTTTTCTTCTCCTTCTTTACAACCAGTGTATCCGGACGTTGAGAGACAACTGACACATCCGGACACTAGGACCCATACCGCCTCCCCTGCCCAGAGCGCTCCGCTTCCTCCAGGGTCATGTGGAACGCAGAGCATAGGCCCGAAGACCACGTGGGACGCCTTTGGTATAAGGAGGCACTTCACGTTGGTCGCTCTATACAACAGCACCAGAAGTATGAGCGGCTTGTTTTTTATGCCCAGAAGGATGGTGTGCCACTACGGCTGCTGCTACTAGTGCAACAACAGCAATTCCTTATTGTGAATCTGTGGAACTGCTTATATGTGCACCAAACTGTAAGTGAACTAAGAACAAGTGTGTACTTATACTCACTGTACCGCTATTGGAGGCATATTTAAGTTTTCTGTGGATTGATCCTTACAATAGTCTACCACCCCAGGGTGGACTATGCTCATACAGAATTTTGGACATTATCCATATAATATTACTGTGGTGGCTTCTTATGTGGAGTTCGTTTGCATCTATCAGTCCATTGTATTGCTGTGTATTAGTAGGTGAAAGGCTGTACTGCTAACAAACTATTGGTTGATCAAGGTTGGGGGCACTGTAGGGGCAGTATTACTAATGGGGGCATTCTAGAAGGGAATTACTATTGGTTGGACTATGAGGAGCACTATTACTATGGGGAGCACTAATTTTTCTTCAGGATAGTATTTGGGGGTATTGGGGCCACAGAGAGCAGCAGGATAACACTATGGGGAATCCAGGTTGGGAGATGATGATGATAGGAATGTGAGGAAGCTAAGATGTCTGTGTATCACACTCTGCAGAGAAGAGGTGGCTGAGAGAAGTTGTCCGGACCAAATGGAGAAGATGATGACCGAGAAGATCTACATCGGTAGAGAGGTCACTTGGGAGGTACTGGATGTGACAGGTAAGTGCTGCTGTATAGCAAGTACAGCAAAATGTAGTGTGTGGGGGAAGGGGGGGGGGTCGAATTAGAGAATTGGACCATTTCATTGGGGCTTGAGCCCCAGGTCTTTTGAGACCTTAGCAACGCTCCCGATCAGGCAATTTCACCCTACTTAAACAATTAGGGATTTACGGATAAATTTATGTATAAAAGAACATAAACACCCTAAATGTTGTAGTACCAAGCCCCATTTTCACCCCTGAAACATGGATGAATTGATGTACTAATGTTCAAGACAATGTTATCACCATAAAATCTGTAGTATCAGGCCGCACTTTCACCTCCATTACACAATCAAGGGTTAACGGATTTAACTATAAATAAAAGAAGGCAAACAACCTAAAATCTGTAGTATTAGATCACTTTTTAACCCCAATTAGTGCAGCTTTGTGTAATAAAATAGCCCCTATTACCCAGGCTTTACACTTTTCAATTGGTCCCTGCTCTCTCGCTATAGTGTGGATGATGCCTTCCTATTATATCCCTACTATATCAATAATCTGTCCATGACCTACTCAATAGTAATTTTTTGTGAATAAAGTCATTCCTAATTAGTGTTGATCACAAATATTTGAATTGTGAATCGCGAATATCGACACTTCAAGAATTTGCGAATATTTTGAATATCTTAAAATATATTCGTAATCGTGAATATTCGTTTTTTTTTTATATCAGTCTATGCAAATTTGTATGCAAATTTTATGAGAATTATGTTAATGCGAATTTTCGCAATCAAGAAAATAATGCCTGAAGATCAGGAGTTCGCGAATTTGCGAATAAATGGCGAATATTCGCCCAAATATTCGCAAAATATCGCAAATTCGAATATTGCCCCTGCTGCTCATCACTATTCCTAATCACTGTCCCTTGTACCTCTCCCTGCTGTGACATTACAGGGGCTGGCTATTTGCTGATTGGCTATCTGTATAGCATTATGGTTGATCCCTCGCTTTGGGGCTTCTTACTTCTTTCTAACTTGTGTAGCAGCCATTTTAGAAAAACAGTATGATTTGCTACCACGAAGCGCAAGGAAATTCAACTCCAGGATGGATCAAATCTTTCCTGAAATTCGGATCAAATTCCACTTTGTCAACTTCGATTCGCTCATCTCTATTGGGTACCTTGCTTTTTCTTTCTCTGCTGTGCTAGACTCTGGCTTCGATCTGGTAGCTGGACTTTCGGACAGTTCTGGTACCTAAGAATGGGGTGCCTTTGACTGTTGAACCCTCGTTATACTCTGTCTATGAACGGCAAAGAGTCAGGGTGCTTTTCAAGCTGCTTCTTCTCAAAAAACCCTGCTGTAGGGGGGGGGGGGGTCCCCTCACTGCGACATGTCTTTTCTCCTTCCAATTCTCAACTTCACCCTCACTAAAGCTTCCTGCAACCTCTCCCTTGGTACGAAACAGAACTAGTCCACTTTTGCCAAACAAGGGGGAGAATGGAATGGTAAGTTCCATCCTATCTAAAGATCTCTCTCTGCCAGATACACTGCCTTCTGCTGGTGAACCAGGCACAGTACTTGAAATACATACATAAGTTACATAACAATATTATTAAGACACAATATCAAAGGACCTGGAATAAATGCACAGATTACATAATTTCTTAGCCATGAGAGACAGCAGCATGGTGTAAAAATTGTAGTGCCCACTCTGGGGTACTATGATTGTAGCCAGAAGGCACTGCCAGGCATACCCAGCTTTAGGTCCTCACTTTTCACTTCCTGGCTGACAGCTTTCCCTGCCTTTCCCTATTCTATTCAATGATTTTTCTTTATAATTCTAGCCTTTCCCTTCAATGTATTAATTATGACCTTTGTCTGGTCCTAAGATTGTTTTACTGCCAGACACTGCATTAGACCCATCGATTCCATTTCACAACAGAATTACATTCTGCTTGTTCTGCAATGGCACCTCCCTGCCTGCTGCAGCTCTGATCGGCTCACTCAGTCTGTCTGTCATTTTGTGAGCCAATCCAGATAATCCCCCGCACCCCCTACACTTCCTCTCAGGGTCATTTGAGCATCCTTCTTCCTCCCTAGTGCTTTTTCCAGGTGACATGTGCAGTAAAATGTCACTGCGTACTGTTTTAATGGATTCATGAACCTGAAAAGTTTTGGGTTAGTCTGCTGGACAAAATCTTAGGAAGTTTGTAACCAAACCAGTTCCCATGTCACCCCTAACATTGGTTTTCCTCTTCTGTGGGACTTATCTAAGTTTTTATATGAAACCTGAATGTAAAAGTTCCACGGAACTAGACATGATATTCTTATTATTATTCTAGCTTTAAATCCTTTAGTCTATAATCTGAGGAACACAGATGTCCTAAATGTTCTGAGGATAGCTAAGGACATTCCTTAATGTTGTTGCCTAATTATGATTGATGCACAAATATTTGTGTATTTTCACTAAAGGCGGGTTAAGACTTGCTGGTGGAGCAGCCAATTGTTGGGAAGGAAGCGTTTCTTCCTGACAGTAGGCTGCTCTTGCTTTATGAAGGAGACCACTGCATTTACATGCAGTGATCTCCTTCACATTATGAGGATGAGGGATCACTATAGCAATCATTCATCCCCATACAGAATCATTGATTCTGGGGAGCAGATCGTTGTTTAGACTCTACGATCCGCTGCCCAGAAACAATCATTGGGGGTGCCTGCATGAAAGACAGGATCACCTGATGTGATGAACTATTGTTTTGTACATTTAGATGGCCAGATTAACAGATTGTTCTCAATGATCTGGACAATTATTGGTTCATCTAAATCCACCTTTAGCGAAGGACAACCCCTGTCCACATCAGGATAATGCATATTCATATGTTAATATTTGGGTAAATGGATTTGAATGTTATGGTCTCCCTGCTTGGCCATCTATGGAGGAGTATAGTATAGGTGAGTCTGAACTGCAATGGCTAGAATACTAAAAGACATGGCAGTGTATTATGTTGGTGATCAGAGGATTGCTGGTAACAACCCCCTTGTCAGAATAATGAACATCTTTTTAAACAAAATGTTTTGGAGTGCAAAAACAAAAAAATTCCCTGTTTTTTAAAAAGAATGACAAGATTTGGGTTACTTTGGCAGCCTGGGGCTTTCTGAGGGCTTAAAGGCCACTGTAAAGAGCCCATTAAGCCCTGCCTTAGATTTTGCCATGGACTGAAATAATTCAACAGACCACATGTTTATTAAAAATGAAGGGGAAAGAGGTCCAAATATGGGTTTGATTACAATAAGAGATGCCAAACATGAATGATTTTTGTTATTTGTTTAGGGGGCTGGGTTAAGTAAGGCCAGACTAGAGGTTTACCCTAAGGGTAGGCCATCATGAGGAATTTGGGTGCGAGGGCCCGGGAAGTGTAGGGTTAATGGGAGTCAGGAGGCAGAGGGGCGTGATATTAGGGATTAAGTTGGGGGGCTTTTATATAAGGGGCATGGACCGGTGGCCATTTTAAAGAACGGTAAGAAAAGCGCAGTGACCTACCATGCAGGCAGTGGAGGAGATGATCGCGCTGTTGCGGCCGGCAGGGAGGCCAGGGGACTGGAATGGCTTCAGGAGCAGCTGGCTGGTCTACTGCAGGGGGATGCGGTGGGTATAGCTGGCCCACCGCCATTTGCACAGCGGCCGCAACAGGTCCACCTGCCGACGCGCCTTAGCCCCAGTGAAACCCCCAGGGCTTGGCGCAGGAGCCCCTCTAGGGACCCTTCACAGACAGGGGACAATGGGCAAATCTTGTCCTCGTCCTTCAGAGGTGGGAGGAATCCATGTGCACAGCGGAGCCCCGACGGAGGCAGGGGCCACTCCCCCTGTCTTCACCTGCAAGCAGTGTGGGATCAGGAGCTGGGTCTGCAGGTTACTTGCTCCCCCTAGTGGCAGGAACGTCCGCTCGGCGAGGGAGAATGTGCAGCAGGAGGACGGAGCCTGCGCCAGGTGTGGCCAGTAAAGGGCGCAGGGCTCCAAGAGATCACGGGCAGATTTCATCTGGCCTGGGAACACAGGACAATAACGTGAGAGCTGAAGATGTGAGGAGCGCACCCAGCATGGACGTCGCTGGGGTGCAGGCGTCTAGTCGTTCAAGTACGGCCGAAGAATCCGTGGAATCGTCAGCGAGGACTGTTCGTCAGGAATCAGGATCAGTGGCTGCAGGGTTCACAGCGCCCAGTTAGCCAGGTGAGAACATGTGGGCTGCTCTTCAGACATTAGTTAGCAGCCCGGGGGGTGTGGGGGCTGGGGAGGTCACAGGGAGATAGTTGGTGGTCTGGGGCAAATTTTAAGTAGTCTGGCGGGATGGGTTTCAGGGTTGAGAGTGGCAGGTTTGTCCCCGTTACTGGCCTGGGGGGTTGGTGGGGGTTTGAGTGGGGCGGGTAGTCACAGGGGGGAGGATCGGTGTCGGTTCAGACACAGTTGGGAGGTGAAGAGGAAATGCCTAGGGTGGACGACGCGGCAGAAGGGGATGTGTATGTGAGCTTTGAGGGTCTGTTAGGGGCGCACTTAAAGCAAGACGTTCGAGAGCGGATATGGCGGGGTGAGTACGTTGACATTTTTTCGCTTCTACCCCGGAGCATTTTAACCTGGATAGGGCACGATTGGGTAAGGGAAAAAAGGAAGAGGACGAAAAGCGCCGGAATAGACTCATCACACGCACGTTCACCAATTGGTTGCAGGCGTTTGCAATCTTGGCGAGTGTCATTGGCGAAAAGGCGCCTGAGTGGTGCTCGGCCCTGTTTTGTTACCTGGATGCGATTGGGGTGGCGTACAGGGTATATGGGGGACCGGGTGGCTCAGGTACGATGAACAATTTAGGCAGAGGAAGGCGGTTCGCCCTAATATTCGTTGGGACCATAAAGATATAAGTTGATGGTTGCGGGTGACAGCGCCGGGTCAGCAGCGTCCGCCAGAGGATTGTGCTTTCTCTTTAATGAAGGCAACTGCAGGTTTGGGGCAAAATGCAAGTTTAAGCATGAGTGCACAGCTTGCGGGGGTAACCACGGGGCTAATCGTTGCGGGGACAGAGTGTCGGATTCTGCTTTAAAAGGGTCTGACTCTAGTTCGGGTGGAAAAGATGGAGTGGTACTTAAATAGGTATCCCAGGCGGGAAGCGGCGGAGTTGTTAAAAAACGGTTTTTCGGTAGGGTTTCGTATTCAGTCGAACCCATTGCCGGTGGTCGTGCCGCGAAAAAATTTGCTCTCGGCTTTAGAGCCGGAAGTAGTCTCAGAAAAATTGGCGAAGGAGGTTTCGTTGGGCAGGATGGATGGGCCATTTGAGGAAGCGCCATTGGCTAACTTGAGGGTGTCGCCGCTGGGGTTAGTGCCCAAAAAAAAGCCGAACAAGTTTCGGCTTATACGTCACTTGTCTTTCCCAAAAGGGGCGTCGGTCAATGACGGTATTGATCCGTACCTTTGTTCTGTGGTCTATACGTCATCATTTGATGCGGCTGTGGCATGGGTTAGAAAGCTGGGCCCTGGGACTTTGTTGGCTAAGACCGATATTAGGCCGGCTTTTCGGTTACTCCCGGTTCACCCGGATATTTTACATCTGTTGGGTTGTTTTTGGGATGGAGGCTATTTTGTGGATAGATGTTTGCCTATGGGTTGTTCCATGTCATGTGCGTATTTTGAGGCATTTAGTTCTTTCTTGGAATGGGTAGTGGCTGACGTGGAGGGGTGTTCATCTATTATGCATTACTTGGATGATTTTCTGTGTTTAGGATCGGCGGGTTTGCAGGTTTGTTCTCTTTTGTTGGCTACGTTACAGTTGGTTTTTGCGGATTTTGGGGTGCCGTTAGCTGTGGATAAGACTGTGGGTCCGGCGACGGAATTCTTTTTTTTACTGATTGTTATAAATACTGAAAAAATTGAATGTCGGCTTCCGGAGGAGAAGGTGGCTGATTTGCAGAAGGGAGTCGATAAGGCGAGAAGGTCGTCAAAAATGTGGCTGCGTGACCTGCAGTCTCATTTATGGAAGTTAAACTTTGCGTGTAGAATTATGCCTATGGGTCGGGTTGTTTGTCGACAGTTGGCGGCGGCTACGGCGGGGGTAGTTGCATCGCATCACTTCATTAGGTTTGAACGGGAATTAAAAAAAGATTTGGGGGTGTGGGCTGTTTTTTTTAAAAATGTTAATGGTAGAACGTTAATGATGGGCGAGGTGGTAGATAGTTTTGATTTTGAGTTATTTACAGATGCAGCTGGTGGGGTTGGGTTTGGGGCTTATTGTCATGGCCAGTGATGTGCGGCTTGTTGGCTGGAGTCTTGGGTTGTGTGGGGGTGGGTCAGGAATTTGGCTCTCTTGGAGCTTTTTCCCATTGTTCTCGCAATGGTGTTGTGGGGTGATAGATTCAGGAACAAGAAGGTGGTCTTTCATTGCAACAACCTGGGGATGGTACAGGTGATTTGACTGCTTCGCCAATGATTTGACTGCTTCGTCTCTACCTGTGGTTCGCTTGTTTCAACACCTTTTGTTGCTCTGTTTATCGTTTAATGCATGGGTGGTGGCGGTTCATGTGCCTGGGGCTTCTAACAGTATTGTGGATGCACTTTCTTGTTTGCAGTGGGAGCGGTTTCGACATTTGGCTCTGGAAGCGGAATCAGAAGGCCTGGAGTGTTCGGAGTCGCTGTGGGAACTATTAGAGGTACCTTAGAGGGGTTGTTGCAGGTTCTTGGGCCACGTACGGGAGAGCTTGGAGGGAGTGGGAGCACTGCTGTGCAACTTTGGGGATGAGAGAAGACGAAGGCGAATTACCATTACTGTTGTTCTTGGGGCATGGCAAGGAGCAGGGTTGGACAGTGGCGCAATTAAACAAATGTGTGGCAGGCCTGGCATTGGGTTTAAGTTACAGGGCATGGCTGACGTTACGAAGGTTTTTTGGTGAGACAGGTTTTGAATGGTTGGAGGAGGGGTCAGCGAACGGAAGATCAGAGAAGGCCGGTTTTGTTCTTCTTACTCTTAAGGATTGGTAGACAGGTCGACTTAGTATCTAGTTCTGTAGGGGAAGTCAGGTTGTTTCAGTTGGCTGTTTCTCTAGCATATTTTGGGGCTTTTCGTTTGGGTGAATTGGTGTCCAGGAGTGTTGGGGTTGCGGGGGGTCTTAATTTGGAGGATGTGGATTTGTTACAGGACAGGGTGGTGATCATGCTGCGAACGGATGTGGAAGGAAGGGGGCGGTATGTTACCTTGTTTTCGGTGCCAGAGTGCTTGTTGTGTCCTGTGAGGTGCTTATGGGTTTATGGGGAAGGGGTGAGTTTTGATTGTGGCCCGCTTCTGATGCATAGTGATGGCTCATTTCTCTCCAGGTTCCAATTCATGGCAGTTTTAAAAAATGTCTGGTAGGGGCAGGGGTAGACCCAGCGGATTTTATGGGTCACTCCTTCAGGATTGGGGCAGCAACTGAGGCAGCTAGGTTGGGGTTGTGCGACGATGTTATAAAAAGAATTGGTCGTTGGGAATCCATCAGGTTTTGCTCATATGTGCGGTTCGATATTTTGTAGGGGAAGCTATGGTGAAACGCATAATAATCAGTTCTTTTGTTGTGGTTTTTATTGCAGGCTCCTATCCAGCGCTAGTTTGGATCCTCGGGCATTTGTTTGTTTTTTGGGGGGTGTTGAGGGCAGATGTTCGGGCAAAGGACGCCAATTGGGGTTCGGTAGAGATGTCGCAGTCGTGAAGTGGCTAGGGGGAGTGTATTGAAGGAGGTTCATCCGTTCGTCAGGTTGGATAGATCTCCAGACATTTTAGTGCTCCATGTTGGAGGCAATGATTTGGGAGTTAGTCCAGTGAGGGAGTTGATCAGGGATATTAAATTTGATCTCTTAAGGCTTTGGTCAATGTTTCCGCATATGGTCCCTGTGTGGTCCGATATTGTGCCTAGGAAAACTTAACGGGAGGCGCGGTCTGTCGAAATGGTGAACAGGGCTCGCATAAAGGTGAACAGGGCGATTGGGCGGTTCGTGGCCAAGAGTGGGTCAGTGGCTGTTAGACATGGGGAACTTGAGTCGGGCCTTGGGGGGTTTTGGAGGGCAGATGGTGTTCACCTGAATGTGGTGGGGATTGATCTGTGGTCACTGGCGCTGCAGGTTGGGATCGAGAGGACCTTAGGGGTTTGGAGGAACGCGCAAGCTTGAGGTTTTTTGGGTGGTAAAGTTGCGCGTTGTTGGCGGTGGGAGGTCTTTGGAGCTGGTGGAATGGGTTGGTGCTTGAGAATGGGAGGGCCTCAATGGTGGAGCTGGACTCTCAGGATTGAGCACTTGGTTAATCGGTGAGGCGTCCATCAGTTGGTGGTTCCGAGCTGGTGTTTTACGGCTGGAGGCAAGGTGGATTGTCCAGTTTGTGGGTTTTTGTGGATTTATACATGTTGGGGCTTCTAGGAACTCCCTCGTCGGGATTAACTTATTGTTAATAAATTTGTATTTTTGTTTAATAAATAACGGCTGCTGTGGCCGATTAAAATTCAACTCAAGTCTCTGTGTTTTATTGCTAAGGGTTACGAGAAATTAAGAGGGAGGAGGAATTACAGGTTAAGGGTAGTTAATAGGGCCCGAAATTGTCACCAATAATTCACTCGAGTAAGGCTGGACTAGAGGTTTACCCTAAGGGTAGGCCATCATGAGGAATTTGGGTGCGAGGTCCCGGGAACTGTAGGGTTGTGTGTTATTATGTTGCGGCAGTCGAGGCGGTGGGAGGTCCTCGGAGCTGGTGGAATGGGTTGGTGCTTGAGAATGGGAGGGCCTCAATGGTGGGGCTGGACTCTCAGGATTGGGCACTTGGTTAATCGGTGAGGCATCCATCAGTTGGTGGCTCCGAGCTGGTGTTTTACGGCTGGAGGCAAGGTGGACTTTCCAGTTTGTGGTTTTTTGGGGATTTATACATGTTGTGGCTTCTAGGACCTCCCTCGTCTGGGTTAACTTACTGTTAATAAATGTGTATTTTTTTTAATAAATAACAGCTGCTGTGGCTGATTAAAATCCGACTGAAGTCCCTGTGTTTTATTGCTAAGGGTTACGAAATTAAGAGGGAGGAGGAATTACAGGTTAAGGGTAGTTAATAGGGCCCGAAATTGTCACCAATAATTCGCTCAAGTTCTCTTACTCATGCTAACAGACTATAGTGGAGGTCTGATGAGATCCCAGAGGTTCAGGAAAAGTTAATAGTTATTGGACTCAAGTGTAATTATCTGTACTGTGCTAAGTCTCCTCCTGTATTTCAAAATTATAGAGGAAGGAGCTCAAGGTTGAAAAGTCCCTTTGCTGTAGTATAGGTCTGGTTACACTATCAAAGATTATATGATTATTAACAAAGAAAGGCTCAAGTCCAGTAGGTACACTCTTCAGTAGAGACATAACTTGAAACGCCTGGAACCCATTGAAAAATCTACAACAGGGCCAATATATCATGTCATGTGATGTCTAATAGTGGTGTCTCCTTATGTGACAGAAGTTCCTTCTGGGCCCAATGTGTCTGATACCTCTGAACTTCCCCCATAGCTTGCCTCCTGGTTTCCAATCTTTCATAGACCGAGAAAATCATACACCACACAGCACTACTCTGCAAAGTTTTGGAGTAGTTAAATACCCCCTTCCCACAACTAATATATCATATATGAAATCTGTTTTTATGCGGTATGCGCCACACCACAGATTTTGAAACCTCATTTAGGGTTGGAATGCCCCTTTGTTCCTAACATGATTCTTGTTATACCACATCACTGTCAGTCCTAGGTTCATGTCACACTAAACCTGCAGTGTATCCTGCATATCAGGAGTAATCTATAGTCTTGAATGGCCAGTTGACTGAAGATTTTAATATTTTAATGAATAAAAAAGAAAAAGTTTTAGTAGGCCTAATGATGATATCTAATGTAGAGATCTTCTACACCTGCTCCTGTAAGACGTTCCCCTAATTAAAAGTTTTTTTTTTAACTAACTCTACTACTTTGTAATGTCATTTGGGATTATTATCTCATAAATATAAAACTATATAAATATATCTTAATTCAAATGCAATCAGGAGTGAATTCAGACATTCCTGCCAACACATGTTCAGGTACTTAGTAAACTGTACTTCTACCATTATTCTAGTATCTACCCTATCTATCTATCTATCTCATATCTATCTATCTATCTATCTATCTATCTATCTATATCAAATGCTGTGTATCTATATACTAATCATCTATCTTTATATGCCTGGAGGTTTTCATTTTGTACTATGAGATAGTTGTGTCTAGCATTACTACATGCTTGTGCAGTTATATCCCACCATATGGGCCCCATCAGCTTCAGGTACAGAGTTACTACTATAACTTTTACTCTGTGCCCACCTACTATGGAAATGTAACCTTAGTCCGGGCAGAAACCTACTCTGCTTAATACCTATCTCTATGCCAGTGGGCTGCTACTTGTTACTTCTGTGTGCATTTACCCATCCAGTGTGTGGAAGAGCAAACTCAGCTATACGTGCAGGTTCTGCTCTCCTGAATGTATAATGTAGAATTACAGTGTGGTTCAATGCGACACTTGTTACTATGTAGGCTGGCTGCATGCGCCCTTTTGCACTGGCTGCGTTTGGCGTTCCCATGTATGTTGCTTGCTTTGGTGGTGTGTGCGGGTTGTGGCCTTCTTAGTGTGTGAACTGTGTCCTGTGAATATTTTGCTCCTTGTGTCTGTATTGTAGTGCGGTTCACTGCGACCAATGTAAGTATCAGACACAAATAATGAGAATAAAACAGGCCAGAAAGGAACCACAACTAAGGGTCCATTCACACAACCATATCCGTTTATGTGGACTGCAAGTTTTAAGCTCAGTAAGCTGTACTGATTAGGCAGATCAGTAGCAGAAGTGTAATCACTGTGCACAGTGACCAGTTTAACTTGTTGCCGAACCCTAAGGGCATTATTCCGGCTCTTCCCTGGTTTTCAGTCTTTAATCCCTATACAGGGATCTGGTGTTTGCCGCATAGGCTTCTTCCTGGGATGGTCCCAGTACACTTGGTAACTGACCTGCAAGGAAACAGAGATGCTTGTGCAAGGCACCAGCAGTGCAGGCATACAATATAGAACACTGTTTAGACACAAGACCAGGACACAGAATCACAGACAGAGCCACATAGCAAGGAACCCATGCAAATACAAGAATGCCTGGAACGCATGCGGAAAAGGGAGCATGATATTTACAGGCAGACATACAAACATGCCTGGAACCCATACAGAACAGGAAGCACACGATTCACAGGGCACAGTTCACACTATAGAAAACAGCATACAAAGACTGTATGCAAGAGAGCATGCAGCCAGTCTACACGGCAATGAGTGTCACAGTGAACTGCACAGTGACCGTAGTTTTCCTGCAACACCAACCCAGGACAAATTAAGTATTACACAATTCCCTGTTCTCTTCACCACAGCTCTCTGCTTTGGCAAATTAATGATGGCCCATAATAGGGGACATCCTTCAACTTAGAAATCTTCAGATATTTTTTGAACCAGATATCCCCTTTAAAGTGGTTTTCTGAGATTTTAATACTGATGATCTATCCTAAGGATACAATGCGTCATCCGTACCTGATTGTTGGGGGTCCAACACCAGGATTGTCGCCAATCAGCAGTTTAAGAAGGCAGCAGCGCTCTAAGTAGCGCCTCAGCCTTCTCGCTGCTTTCAAGTTCAAGTTGAATGGGTCTTTATCTGTCTGCGGTATTTGCACGGATGGTGCCCAATGCACGAATAGGCAGCACACATTCGTCCCCAATGCACAGAGCGGCCGGCAATAGAGTTGAGCGAACCCGAACTGTATAGTTCGGGTTCGTACCGAATTTTGGGGTGTTCGGGACACGGACCCGAACCTGAACATTTTCAAAAAAGTTTGGATTCGGGTCCGTTGTTCGGCGATTTCTTCTCACTTTCTGAAGGGCTGCACAGCAGCCAATCAGCAGGCGTTTTACTTCTTGCCCTAAGAATCCATCACAGCCATGCCAACTAATGGCATGGCTGTGATTGCAGCATGTGACCCAGCCTCTTTATAAGCTGGAGTCACGTACTGCCGCACGTCACTCTGCTGATATGAGTTTAGGGAGAGGATGTTGGTGCTGCGATCAGGGAGAGAATAGTGCAGAAATCAGAAGAACCTGTGCTACTTTAATCCACAAGATACAGCAAATAGAGAGGGAGGCAATCCAACATTTCTGTACCCAGCCACTGCAAGGGAAATCTTTTTTTGTAATCCATCTGTTACTGAGGTGGTGCTCGGCGGCCATGTTAGCCACTGCACTGTACTGCATGTGTGCCAGCCAGCCAGGGACGTCAACCTAATCCTATTTTGTAGCTCAGTGAAGAAAAAAATACTTTTTTTTCTGGCTGATAAAGTCCCCTATATTGCCTTTTGTATGTTTAAGGGGTGACATAGTCCATTTGTCTAGCCTGGGATCTGTGGTGTCACAGAGCACTTGTGTATACAATGCACTAAACCGTATATTCCATTTCAGCTATCAAATAGTGCATCAGTGTATTCTAGTTAAAAAAAAGTGGTCATCCTGATTCACCAAGCCTATGTTACACCGCCAAAATATATATTTGACATTTCTGCGGTGAAATAGAAAATCTGTGCAATTTTGGGGGAAAAAAACGTATTCCTTGTCCACAAAACAGTTTTGCATACACCGTCCAACGACATATTTTATATTTCTGCAGGGAAATAGTGCTTCTTTGTTTTTTGTAGAAAAAAAAAAAACATTATTCAAGGTCCACTAAACAGTCTGAAATTCCCATTCCATCCACCAATTTTACATTGTTACTGTCAAATACAGCATAAGTGTATTTTTTTTGACAAAAAGTGGTAATCCTGATCCACAGAGCATCTTGAAACACACCGCTTAAATACCGATTTCACATTACAGCTGAGAAATAGTGCATTATTCTTTTTTGTGGGAAAAAAGCTATATTCTTGCTTCACAAAGCAGTTGTACATACACGGTATGAATATCTAATTTAAATTTATAGGAGTTAAAAACTGCATTTTGGGGTTTTATTGAAAAAAGCAGTATTTTAGGCCGAAAAAATTGTTGTGCATCCGTCGTTAAAATAATTATTTCCAATATATACTGTAGCAGTTCAATACTGCAGTTGTGAATTTTGGTGACCAAATACGTGTTCTGGGTCCCCATATCTGGTGTTCTAACATAGTATAAATATCTACTGTTAATGTACAGCAGTTAAAAACTGCATTTTGGGGTTTTATTGAAAAAGCCGTGTTTTAGGCCAAAAGAAATCAGTTGTGCATCCGGCATATAAATAATTAATTTTAATTTACTGTACAGCAGTGAAATACTAATTTTCTGTATTTTATTACAAAAATACTTGTTCTTGTTCCACAAACCACTTGTTCATACAGCGTACCAATTTATTGACATTTCCGCATAGAAATTGAGAATCAGTGTATTTTGAGCACAAAAAACAATATTCCAGTTCCACAGAGCATTTTTATGACACGGGCACTGCCTTAGCGAACGTAATTGTCGACTAGTGGCAGGTAAATTGACACCGGAGAGAGACCAATCTTTCAGCTTGGTGGGTGAACACAAATAATGAGCAGAACATCAAATAATGGACATGGTCATGCTCATGGTGGTGTTAGTGGAGCTACTCTTGCTGGGAGAGGACGTGGCCATTCAGCACCAAATACCGCTCCAAGTCAAACACCTTCCTCTAGTGCGAGTAGGCGACAGAATCTGCAGCGTTATTTGATAGGCCCAAATGCCACTCTACCAATGGTGAAGCCAGAACATGTACAGGCGATAGTAGATTGGGTGGCTGACAGTTCCTCCAGTTCCTTCACAGTATCTAACACCCAGTCCTCTGCAGAAAGCTCCGAGTTGGCACCTGCAGCCCATGCCCATCAGTCTTCCACCTCACCCCCTTGCAAATCAGCCAAGCAGTCAGAGCCCCAAATCATGCAGGATTGTCTCATGCTTTTTGATCACTCTGTTGGCAGGGTCTCCCCGGCCCATCCACCTAGCCCTGCCCCAGAAGAAGAAGACCTTGAATGCACTGATGCTCAACCACTTTTATTGCAGGATGAGGACATGGGAATACCGCCACAAAACGTCTCTGATGATGATGAAACACAGGTGCCAACTGCTGTGGCTTTCTGCAATGTGCAGACCGACAAGGAGGGCAGGGGTCATGAACGGGTGGAAGATGATGTGGAGGATGATGAAGTCCTAGACTCAGACAGGACTAAAGGTCGTGCTAGTGAGGGGTGCAGTTCTGAGGAAGAGGCGGTGGTCGCACAGAGGCAACAGCACAGCAAAAGAGGGGGCAGGGTGCAAAAGCGCAGCGGTCGTTCCAGAGACAGTATGGCTGCTACTGTACACCGCACCCAGGCACCGAGCACACCAAGGCCTGCTCCAAGGAGTTCATTGGCGTGGCAGTTCTTCACACAATGTCCTGACGACAAGACACGAGTGGTTTGCATGTTGTGCCATCAGAGCCTAAAGCGAGGCATAAACGTTCTTAACCTGAGCACAACCTGCATGACCAGGCATCTACATGAGCATGAACTTCAGTGGAGTAAACAGCTTAAAAACAAGGAACTCTCTCATGCTCCTCCTGCTCCCTCTTCTGCTGCTGGCTCAGCCTCTCCCTCCACCTCTGGCGTCACCGTGGCACCTGGCGACTACCAAACAGAGGATGTTCCACCAACACCACCACATACGATACGATCACCAAGCATCTCCACCATGTCACACAGCAGCATTCAGCTGTCCATCTCCTAAACATTGGAGAGAAGGAGGAAATACCCACCTACCCATCTTCGAGTCCTGGCCCTGAATGCCAGCATTTCAAAATTACTGGCCTTTGAAATGTTGTCATTCTGTCTGGTGGAGACGGACTGTTTCAAACAGCTGATGGCGGTTGCTGTCCCCCAGTACGTTGTTCTCAGCCGCCACTACTTTTCCAGGCGAGCCGTCCCTTCCCTGCACAACCAAGTGAAGGATAAAATCAAGTGTGCACTGAGCAATACCATCTGTGGCAAGGTCCACATTACAACAGATACATGGACCAGTAAACACGGTCAGGGTCGCTATATCTCCCTAATTGCACACTGGGTAAACGTAGTGGCGGCTGGGCCCGAGGCGGATAGCAGTTTGGCGCATGTCCTTCCACCACGAGGATCACAGGGCATTATTCGTTGACTCCTTTTGCTTCCTCCTCCTACTCTGCATCATCCTCCTACTCCTCTTCTACCACCCCCACATCCGGTCATCGAAAGAACGTGATAATGGTCGAAATCTCATTGCAGCTCTGGGACTAGTCGGCTTGACGCACATCCCTTGCCTGGCACCTGTGCTGAATCTGGTGGTGCAGAAGTTTCTTAAAAACTACCCAGACATGTCAGAGCTGCTGCTGAAAGTGCGGTCCGTATATGCGCGCTTTCGGCATTCTCACCCTGCTGCTGCTCGCCTCCTCATATGCGACATGCCTACCAGGTGGAACTCCACCTTACATATGCTGGAGAGACTGTGCGAGCAGCAGCGGGCGATAGTGGAGTTTCAGATACAGTATGCACGGGTCAGTCGTTCTGCGGATCAGCACCACTTCACCACCAGTAACTGGGCCTGCATGCGAGACGTGTGTACCTTGTTGCAGACTTTGGAGTACTCAACCAACATGGCCAGTGCTGTTGACGCCATTGTTAGCATTACAATACCCCTTCTATGTCTCCTTGAAAAAAAATATTACGGAGATGATGAAAGAAGATGCGGCACAGGAGAAGGAGGAAGAGGGGGCATTTCACAGGGTTTAAGGCAGGTCATACAGAAGTAGCTCAGAGGGTGGGTTCCTGCACCAGCAGAGGCCAGGTACACATGTGGCCAGCCAGGGCACAGATCTGAAGGACAAGGAGGAGGAGGTAGAGGAGGAGGAGGAACCGGGTTCAGTGCAGGGTGGCACCCTACGCAGCTCAGGGCCATCACTGGAGCGTGGCTGGGGGGATACGGAGGACACAGACGATACACCACCTACAGTGGACAGCGTATTGTTACCTCTGGGCAGCCTGGCACACATGAGCGACTACATGCTGCAGTGCCTGCGCAATGACAGCAGAGTTGCCCACATTTTCACTTGTGATGACTACTGGGTTGCCACCCTGCTGCATCCCCGGTACAAGGACAACGTGCCCACCTTAATTCCTGCACTGGAGCGTGATGGGAAGATGCGCGACTACAAGCGCACGCTGGTAGATGCGCTCTCGAGGGCATTACAAGCTGACACGGGGGGACAAGTGGAAGCAAAAGGCGAAGGCAGAGGCGGAGGAGGAGGAGAAAGAGGTCGCCAACGCAGCTGTGTCACGGCCAGCTCCTCAGACAGCAGGGTTAGCATGGCCGAGATGTGGAAAAGTTTTGTCACCGCGCCACAGCAAACTGTACCACCAGCTGATAGGGAACGTGTTAGCAGGAGGCAGCATTTCAGCAACATGGTGGAACAGTAAGTGTGCACACACCTCCACGTACTGACTGATGGTGCTGCCCCATTCAACTTCTGGGTCTCCAAATTGTCCACATGGCCAGAGCTTGCCCTTTAAGCCTTGGAGGTGCTGGCCTGCCCTGCGACCAGTGTATTGTCTGAAAGTGTATTTAGCACGGCAGGGGGGGGTCATTACAGACAAACACAGCGGCCTGTCCACAGCCAACATGGAGAAGCTCACATTCATTAAAATGAATAAGGCATGGATCTCACAGGTCTTGTCCATACCTTGTGCAGAATAGACATTTATAACTGCCTCGTCCTCAACCATACATTCTTGTACTCCAGGGCACTGCTGCATTGGTGGATGACATGATGCCTGTTTTGCTGTTAAAGGACCTCTCTCCTCTGTCTGGGTGCCAGGGGCCTACATTAATAATAATCACCTGCTGCATTGGAGGGTGACATGATGCCTGTTTTGCTGTTATGGGACCGCTCACCTCTGTCTGGGTGCTAGGGCCTATATAAATGATAATGGCCTGTTCCATTGCAGGTTGACCTGAGGCCTGTGTTGCTGTTACGGGACCACTCTCCTCTTTGCGGGAGCCATGGGCCCGAATGAGTGATTGTTGCCTGTGGCACTGCTGGGTGAAATCAATACTGTTTTGGCGTGGTTTGAACTCTCCTATTTGTGGGTGGCAGGGGCCTGAATCTGTGAATGTGGCCTGTGGCACTGCTGACAGACATGAATCCTTTTTGGCTGTGATGAGAACTTCTCCAACTCCCATGTATGGTTGCCATATTTGTTTTCAGGGGATTTACCTACATTTTGCTGCCTTTTTCAGCACTCTAGCCCTTTCCAGGGCTATTTTACAGCCATTTTAGTGCCCAAAAGTTCGGGTCTCCATTGACTTCAATGGGGTTCAGGTTCGGGGTCAAGTTCGGGTCAAGTTCGGATCCCAAACCCGAACATTTTAGTGAATTTCAGCCGAACTTCTCGAACCCGAACATCCAGGTGTCCGCTCAACTCTAGTAACAAGTTGAGTAACAAGTGTCATCCTACACACCACACGAATGACTTGGTCAGTCGTATCATTGAACCTGCACACTGCCTTGCAAATTGCAGACATTATTGAATACAGTCACTTCCAGAGATTTGAGTGAGAGAGACTTTTACTAGAGATACTATAACCAGAGGACCATTCATTCCAACATTGCCTAACTCATGCAGAGACATCTAGGGATAAATTTCACTGTGTATGGATTATTGTTGAATGTAGTGCAATTTCTGTTTTGCATTTAAGTAAATGGCCCTTGCACTGCTAGATCTCCTGCCAGACACTCATGCAAACATTAACATCAAGGGCACCCCAAACTAACATCAGGCAAGGAGTGCCCAGAAGAAAGAAGGGGCTTACCCTCCTTCCACTCCACTGACCCAAGGGAGCAACACCCTGAAGGAAGCCACTGTGACAGATCACATAAACAGTGCCACTACTACTTCCATTCTATGATTTGCCCCACCATGGGGCTCGCAGCATATACAATTCCCCCAGTATTTATAATTCCCCCTGTGGTGCCCCAGTATATATGCTGACAAAACATTTATAAATACTCATCTCACTACTGCATCTGTGATGCAGGCCACAGGCATCTTCAGGCCTGCAACCCTGGTTGGCTGCTTCCCAGCCCAGGAGGTCAGAATGACATCATCATCACCTCTTAAGCCGGCTCTCCAGGTGGCAAGATGATGTCATAATGTCTCCTGAAACCCAGAACAGGAGGTGCACCGTTCCACTACCTCATAGGCTTCAGACCTAGTGGCCTGAACCCTATGAGGCAGTCAGCTTCAGAGCAACTTGCTATTTGACAACCCAGGTTCCCCCTACCATACTCTACACCACTGTTTGGGTCTGCAAGGGATAGTGCTCCATGGCCAGAGAAGAAATTCCTAGGTATCCTGAAGGTGGTTTTGTACCATGTCCAACCATGGTACCATGGTTTCTGTACCAATTGGACATTTTGCCAGCTATGCCTGTAAGTTTGATCAGAGACAGTGCATCGAAGTCCTGCATGAACTTATATCATAAAGTGCTCTGTGAGGCTAACAATCACGGTGAGATTGTGTGTAGTTGTGATTAGGTTCTGTTCTGTAAAGCTATGCTATGTCCACTGCCATTACTGTGCCGTCCTCAAGTGGTGATCAAGGGACACATATATGAATAGTAGCTGTGTTTTTATAAAAACTAATTACACCTGGCGAGCGAGACAAGCCTCCAATGCCCTGCAATTCTGTTATCTATAATGATACTTTGCAACATAGATTTTAGTTTGTTAAATTTCAATACATCAATTAGAACAATTCACTCGGGAACAATGTTTCCCTAGGGGTAAAATTTGCCTAATTTTGTATTTGTTCGCAATTTTGTCGTGATTCACAACTTACTGTACCTTAAATCTAGTTACCACAAAATTATTTTTCAAGAATACAATAATTTAATATGCATCTTTTCATAGTTTTCTTAAGGAAACAATTCATGAATTCAAGTACAGGCAACGGCCATATACCTCGAAGTTTTAACCTGTTGGCTTTCACTGGAAATGGAGACCTTACATTTCCTTTGTTCTTTGGAATTTTATTAGTCTACCTAGTTGCATTGGTTGGAAATGGGATTCTTATTACCCTTGTGTGTTTGGTGCCGCATTTGCACACACCCATGTATATGTTCCTCTGTAATCTTTCAGTCCAAGATATTTTATACGTCTCTATCATTTTGCCAAAGTTCCTTGCCATTACCATATCTAGAAACTCCAGTATTTCTTTTCAATTTTGTATTACACAGGACACTTTGTTTATATTTTGCGTAGAAGCTGAATTTTTGCTACTGTCTATTATGTCTTATGACCGCTACGTGGCCATTTGTCTCCCGCTAAGTTATTTTGCTACTATGAACAACAGGACTTGTGGTCTTCTGGCCTTTACTGCCTGGTTTACTGCAGTCATAAATTCTTTACCATACTCCTTACTCATATCTAATTTGTCCTTCTGTAAATCCAAGGAAATCAATCATTTATTCTGTGATCTAAAAGCCTTGCTCAAGCTTTCCTGTAACGACACCACAAATATCACCAAAATGATACTTATCCAGGGAAGTTTCATTGGATGTCTCCCCTTTTCATTGATCCTCACATCTTATGCTAATATCATATTCACTATTCTACGAATACGCTCTTCAGATGGGAAGATGAAAGCTTTCTCCAGTTGCTCTTCACACCTAACAGTGGTTTTAATGTTTTGTGGAACATGTCTTGGTCAGTACATGATACCAAAATCTGAAAGTTCAGAAGAACAGGACAAGGTTCTCTCATTATTATATGTCGCCATTGTACCAATGTTAAATCCTCTTGTCTATAGCCTGAGGAATAAACAGGTTTTAACAGCTTTTAAAAAGGTATTAAAAAATACCTGAGTAGTACTTCTGAGTAGTATGTGAAACGTTTTATACAGATTTGCACTTTCTTAGCTTTCCTCTTGGCTTGATATAATTCAATAAATGTGGCACAAGATGACTAGTATTGTGAAAAAAAACAACATAGTTTTGTGATACTCTTTCAGGAGATGTCTATGCCATATTTGCCTAATGTGTGACCACCCAGTGGCTTTAATGTGAAATTCAGCTTGTCAAGAGTTTTGCTAGAATGTCACAATAATATACATAATTTGTAATGTGACTGGAGGCCTTAAACCGACCTTCAAGCTTGAGAAAAATCACACTAACTGGGAAGTAAGCACTTACATGGTGACCTCCCTTTCCTCTTTTCATCTGAAGATCTGCCCTATCCCAGGCTCCTCTTCTGTCATCCAAGATGGCCACACTGCTTCTCGGATAAACTGATGCACAATTTGCATTTGGTAACCCAAGTCACTTCCTACTGCCCTAGGTTTGGCCAACATTGCTCATATGAGCAGTTCTAGCCAATCCATAGCAGGCCTGGACAAGCAGGAAATGTTGTGGAATACTGATGCATAGTGTGCACCATGTAGCATGAGAAGTAGTGCAAACATCTTAGATGACAGAAGAGGAGCCAGGGAATCAGCAGATCTGCAGTTGAAAATATTAAAAGGATATCACCAGGTAACTTGTTTGTTCCCTAGTTAATGTGAATTTTTTTCTTGAAATGGAGAGTTCCTTAAACAAAAGTGGCAGATGTGTTGTTTTAAGTCCTTTGGTGCATACAAGACAGCAAAAGAAGTTAATGGTAGCGTTGCTGTCATATCACTGGTGGTCTAGAGTGATTTTAAGGGGTTAGCCCATCTCATACATTGGAAGCAAATGGTTAGGAGGTGGGACCCACACCTATTTCTACAACAGAGCCTGTAAAGTGAAGGAGGGTGCACTGAACATGTGCAGCCTCCCTCCATTCATTTCTATAGGACTGCCATAGAAGTACATAGAAGTGAAAGGAGCCACACTTGCACTGTGTGCTTTCCATTCATCTCTATGGGACTTCCGGAAATAGCTGAGCAGCACGCAGCCCTCCAATAGAAATGAATGGAGGACGGTGCTACCCTTCTTCACTTTGAGAGCTCTGTTATAAAGCTGGGTGCTGGTCCCAGAAGTGGGAACCACACCTATCAGACATTGGGAGCATGAGATAGGCCAATCCTTTTAATGCTAAATACTTAATATAACTGATGGTCTAAGATGATGAAGAGGTTAAAGGGGTTGTGCAACAGGATAGCTGATAACTAACTGATTAGTGAGGGCAACTGCTGGGGTCCCTACTAGTTTGGAGGATTGGGGTCCAGTTACCCTGATCTTATGGAACAGAAGGTTGGCATGTGCCATTCCGTTCCATGCATTCTCTATGGGACTGCCAGAGATAGTCAACGTGCATGCTTGACGCACCCCTCCATCAAATTGGGGGAACAGGACCAAATTCTTGGTATCAGTGGGGGTCCCAGTGGTCAGATCCCCATAAATAAGTTACTTATAGCTTCAAAACTTGGCACAACCCATTTAATATTGATATACATTGTGGTCTAGGGTGGTTAGGGGTTAATATTTAATATCCTTCCAGAAATCCATTTTTCATTCATTAAACTATCATAAACAATTCAGTAAAAATGTTGGCCAAACTTATATTCCTTACCCTGAAATACTCTAGGGGCATGTTGCCATTACTTCACTTTTATCCCATAAGACAGTAGCTCTGAAGGGACAACCGTATATGAACATTGACAACTCCAAAGAATGTCAAATCCTACCCACCTCAAGGACATGAGAGAGAGCAGAGGGAAGAGAAATCCAAACCCAACGAACTGACACAATGGCCATTTTAAACCAAGCAACATTGTAACATTGTGATTAAATTTTAGACTGAATCGGATAAAATCTAACATTTTTTTAGAATCTATTAGAAATGTCTGAAAATATGACTGGACAATGATCCTTAGGTTATAATATATAGAAATCATGGGACATTTTTCTGTGAGGTTTAAATCATAACTGTCATTTATTTTAATATGTAGGGCCATTGATTTTGGATTTTTAAACAAAATGATCCTGAAGTTGTATTTTTGCAGCGAGCTGCCCCTCTTCACTGTTCAGCACATTACTGAATAGAGAAGATGTTCCTCACTCACTGCTATGCCTTTCCCGTGTAAGCCGTGAACCGGGGTGGGCTCCCAGGATACAGCGAAGTCACAGACAAGAAAAGCAACACCGACACCATCTTACTATGCAAGAACAGCAACTTTACTTTAACAGTAGTAATAACACAACAATGTAAAGACACACAGAGTATCTTATATTCCAGATTCCCCATTCGCTGTCCCTGTCCGCTGGACAGGCCTAGCCCGGTGGCGCACACAGCTTTACAGATTTCTTCATTAGCAGTCCTGGTCAGCTCCACCCAAGTACTGAAAAAAAAAAAAAAAAGACACTGCTAATTTGGACTCAGGTTCTCAATCTATACTCCAATGCCCCCCCCCCCCCCCTTCATTAACAATGCAGACCACCTAAACAATGTTGTCTTTATTAGTTTAACTAGAGCTCTCTATGGCCCAGACAGCCATGTGGCAATTGAACACAGCACGGCCACGTCACAAGCACCACACGAGCAAGTCGTTTGGTTTTGGCCTGCAGTCACAGGGAGCCCACAGGACACAAGGAGCTCACATAGAGGCACAGGGGGCACAGGGAAAACACAGAGCTGACAGTGAGAACTCCCAGGTCAGTGACCATCAGTAGTTGAGGGCAGCGCAGGGCTGCTACAATGAGAGTGTGACCCCAGAAGCCCTGCACCCCTCCTCCACAGACACTGCTTCATGCTTCTTACTTGATGGACTTACCAGGTGCTTTAAAAGGAAGGGTCCTGGGAGCTCCTGCAGTCCGGCAGCTGAGGTCAGAGCCTGTGGGTCAGATGCAGCAGAAGGCCCAGTCACCCAGTCAGATTACTTTTAAAAGTAAATAGAAGAATGATGATACAGCTGACACACTGGGATTCTGGATAAAAGAGTAATGACATCTGGGACACAGAGGTAAATTTGATTGTTGTAAAATTTAAAGGCCAAATCTTTAAATGGAGAAAAGTAAGGTTCTCAGGACAGAGCCTTGAGAGAGATGAGAGAGTTTGCAACAGGAGATAGTGGTCAACTGTGTCAGAGGACAGGTCAAGAAGAAAGAGCACAGGGTAATGACATTTAGCTTTGGCAGCTAGCAAATCGTTGGTGACTGGTCAGAGCTTTTTCAGTGGGGTGTTGGAGTTGGAAGCCAGATTGTAGATGATCAAAACGTGAGTGGGATGAGAGGTGGGAAGACAGGAATTTTGATTTGAGTAGGAATAGCAAGATGGGAGGATAACCGGATAAAGATGATGGGCCAAGGGAAGGCTTTTTGAGTACGAGTGTGATAATGGCATATTTAAAAGGAGAAGGGAAGGCATCAAGGCATGGGACTGGGTCAAGGGCACAGCTGGTGAGATGTGATTTGGAGATTAATAGTGGTGAAATAAGTTATGAAAGAAAAAACACACAGAAGTTGTGTAGAAACTTTCTCAGATGTTGTTGACTTTTTGTTTGAAATATATAAGGTTAAGTCCTCTGCTGAGAAGAGCGGTTTTGAAGGGGGCTCCAATAGTCTGAATAGAGAATTAAAAGTATTATACAATCAGTTGGGGTTGTAAGAAAAAGATTGTATAATAGAAGTGAAGTAGTCCTCTGTAGAAGAGCTACAGTAAGTGCAAACTTGAAATTGAGAACAGCTTGTTTGATCGGATTCTATTTTTTTCCAGCTTTGTTCTGCTTGTCTCGGTTTGTGTGCCAGGGTTGTCAATTGATTAATTCAGCTGTGTGTGAGAGGGTCGAGAGAAGTGATGAGCGAGCACCAAAGTGTTCGGGTGTTCGGGTACTCAGTCCGAACACCTAGTGATATTCCAGCGCTCGGCCGAGCACCCGAGTATAATGGAAGTCAATGGGAGACAACCATGCACCCCTGCTCGGATTGGGGAAGGGTGCCTGGTCCATTGGAAAAGGTCAGAAAGTGACAGAAACACCACCGAAATGGATCTGGAACAGAGGACCATGTATGGGTGCATCTAGGACTCCAATGTCGCAGCTGGCAACCATATTGTCCCAGTTGTCCGCCAACTTTACATACCGTCAAAATCATGGCCAAAATCACTCTCCCCTAAAAAAAAAAAAAGACATTTTTAGAGGAAAAATTGTTAGGAAACATTCTTTCCTGTATATTCAATTGTATATACTGTGCAAATACTGCCAAAAATTACAAGGAAGAAGTACTCCAATACAGAATGTCTATCACATAAAGGAGGGCCTCAGTCACATGGTGCTACAGATTGTTCAGGTATTCTGCTGCACTCATAAAGCCTATACACTAAATGAAAGGGCTGCCAAAAATTACAAGGAACCCACACTCCAATACACCATTTATTACACATAAAGGAGGGCATCATACACACCCTTAAAAATTATCATTGATAGCCTATTGGTGACCCTCAAAAACATTTGGAGAAAAAGCATGCTAGTTACCCTCTTAAACATTAAAATTTAGGGCCGGAAGGTGAGCGGACCCTATAAAACATTGCAGTGATGGCCTACTTGTGAGCAAATGGTATAAAGCATTGGAGGTGAGGGCCTGAAGCCTAGTAGCGAACCCCATAAAACATTGCAGTGATGGCCTACAGGTGAGCAGACTATATAAAGCATTGGAGGTGAGGGACTGAAGGTGCGCGAACCCCATTAAACATTGCAGTGATGGCCTATAGGAGAGCAGACCATAAAAAGCATTGGAGGTGAGAGCCTGAAGCCTAGCGAACCCCATAAAACATTGCATTGATGGCCTACAGGTGAGCAGACGGTATAAAGCTTTGGAGATGAGGGCCTAAAGCTTAGCGAACCCAATAAAACATTGCAGTGATGGCCTACAGGTGAGCAGACCTTAGAAAGCATTGGAGTTGAGGGCCTGAAGTGTAGCAAACCCCAGAAAACATTGCAGTGATGTCCATTAGCTGAGCAGACCATATAAACCATTGGAGGTGAGGGCCTGAAGCCTAGCGAACCCCATAAAATATTTTAGTGATGGCCGACAGGTTACCAGATGGTATAAAGCATAGAAGGTGAGGGCCTGAAGCCTAGCGAACCCCATAAAACATTGCAGTGATGGCCTACAGGTGAGCAGACCGCATAAAGCATGGGAGGTGAGGGCCTGAAGCCTTGCGAACCCCATAAAACATTGCAGTGAATGCGTACAGGTGAGAAGATGGAATAAAGCATTGGAGGTGAGGGCCTGAAGCCTAGCGAACGCCATAAATAATTGCAGTGATGGCCTACAGGTGAGCAGATCATAAAAAGCATTGGAGGTGAGGGCCTGAAGCCTAGTGAACCCCATAAAACATTGCAGTGATGGCCTACAGGTGAGTATACCTTATAAAGCATTGGAGGTGAGGACCTGAAGCCTAGCGAACCCCATAAAACATTGCAGTGATGGCCTACAGGTGAGTATACCTTATAAAGCATTGGAGGTGAGGGCCTGAAGTGTAGCGAAACCCCTTAAAACATTGCAGTGATGTCCGTTAGGTGAGCAGACCATAAAAAGCATTGGAGGTGAGGACCTGAAGCCTAGCGAACCCCATAAAATATTTCAGTGATGGCCCACAGGTGACCAGACGGTATAAAGCATTGGAGATCAGGGCCTGAAGCCTAGCGAACCCCATAAAACATTGCCGTGATGGCCTACAGGTGAGCAGACCGTATAAAGCATTGGAGTTGAGGGCAAGAAGCCTTGCGAACCCCATAAAACATTGCAGTGATGGCCTACAGGTGAGCAGATGGTATAAAGCATTGAAGGTGAGGGCCTGAAGCTTAGCGAACCCCATAAAACATTGCAGTGATGGCCTACAGGTGAGCAGACGTTATAAAGCATTGGAGGTGAGGGCCTGAAGCCTAGCGAACCCCATAAAACATTGCAGTGATGGCCTACAGGTGAGCAGACGTTATAAAGCATTGGAGGTGAGGGTCTGAAGTGTAGCGAACCCCAAAAAACAATGCAGTGATGTCATTTAGCTGAGCCTACCATATAAAGCATTGGAGGTGAAGGCCTGAGGCCCAGCGAACCCCATAAAATATTTCAGTGATCTCCCACAGGTGACTAGACGGTATAAAGCATTGGAGGTGAGGGCCTGAAGCCTAGCGAACCCCATAAAACATTACAGTGATGGCCTACAGGTGAGCAGTCCTTATAAAGTATTGGAGGTGAGGGCCTGAAGTGTAGCGAACCCCAAAAAACAATGCAGTGATGTCCTTTAGCTGAGCCTACCATATAAAGCATTAGAGGTGAAGGCCTGAAGCCCAGCGAACCCCATAAAATATTTCAGTGATGTCCCACAGGTGACTAGACGGTATAAAGCATTGGAGGTGAGGGCCTGAAGCCTAGCGAACCCCATAAAACATTGCAGTAAAGGCCTACAGGTGAGCAGACTGTACATAGCATTAGAGGTGAGGGACTGAAGGTGCGTGAACCCCATTAAACATTGCAGTGATGACCTACAGGTGAGCAAACCGTATAAAGCATTGAAGGTGAGGGTCTGAAGCCGAGCGAACCCCATAAAACATTGCAGTGATGACCTACAGGTGAGTAGACCCTATAAAGTATTGGAGGTGAGGGTCTGAAGCCTAGCGAACCCCATAAAACATTGCAGTGATGTCCTTTAGCTTAGCATACCATATAAAGCATTGGAGCTGAGAGCCTGAAGCCTAGCGAACCCCATAAAACATTGCAGTGATGGCCTACAGGTGAGCAGACCTTATAAAGCATTGGAGGTGAGTTCCTGAAGTGTAGCGAACCCCATAAAACATTGCAGTGATGTCCTTTAGGTGAGCAGACCATATAAAGCATTGGAGGTGAGGGCCTGAAGCCCAGCGAACCCCATAAAACATTGCAGTGATGGCCTACAGGTGAGCAGACCGTATAAAGCATTGAAAGTGAGGGCCTGAAGCCTAGCCAACCACATAAAACATTGCAGTGATGGCGTACAGGTGAGCAGACCGTATAAAGCATTGAAGGTGAGGGCCTAAGGCCTAGCGAACCCCATAAAACATTGCAGTGATGGCCTACAGGTGAGCAGTCCCCATAAAGTATTGAAGGTGAGGGCCTGAAGCCTAGGGAACCCCATAAAACATTGCAGTAAAGGCCTACAGGTGAGCAGAATGTATAAAGCATTGGAGGTGAGGGACTGAAGGTGCGCGAACCACATTAAACATTGCAGTGATGGCCTACAGGTGACCAGACGGTAAAAAGCATTGGAGGTGAGGGCCTGAAGTCTAGCGAACCCCATAAAACATTGCAGTGATGGCCTACAGGTGAGCAGACCGTATAAAGCATTGGAGATGAGGGCCTGAAGCCTTGCGAACCCCATAAAACATTGCAGTAATGACCTACAGGTGAGCAGACCCCATAAAGTATTGAAGGGGAGGGTCTGAAGCCTAGCGAACTCCATAAAACATTGCAGTGATGGCCTAAAGGTGAGAAGATGGTATAAAGCATTGGAGGTGAGGGCCTAAAGCCTAGAGAACCACATAAATCATTGCAGTGATGGCCTACAGGTGAGCAGACCATAAAAAACATTGGAGTTGAGGGCCTGAAGCCCAGCGAACCCCATAAAACATTGAAGTGATGGCCTACAGGTGATCAGACGGTATAAAGCATTGGAGATGAGGGCCTGAAGCTTATCGAACCCCATAAAACATTGCAGTGATGGCCTACAGGTGAGCAGACCTTATAAAGCATTGGAGGTGAGGTCCTGAAGTGTAACGAACCCCATAAAACATTGCAGTGATGTCCTTTAGGTGAGCAGACCATATAAAGCATTGGAGGTGAGGGCCTGAAGCCCAGCGAACCCCATAAAATATTTCAGTAATGGCCCACAGGTGACCAGACGGTAGAAAGCATTGGTGGTGAGGGCCTGAAGCCTAGCGAACCCCATAAAACATTGCAGTGATGGCCTACAGGTGAGCAGACTGTATAAAGCATTGAAGGTGAGAGCCTGAATCCTTGCGAACCCCATAAAACATTGCAGTGATGGCCTACAGGTGAGCAGATCATAAAAAGCATTGGAGGTGAGGGCGTGAAGCCTAGCGAACCCCATAAAACATTGCAGCGATGGCCTACAGGTGAGCAGATGGTATAAAGCATTGGAGGTGAGGGCCTGAAGTGTAGCGATCCCCATAAAATATTTCAATGATGGCCCACAGGAGAGCAGACCATATAAAGCATTGGAGGTGAGGGCCTGAAGTCTTGCGAACCCCATAAAACATTGCAGTGATGACCTACAGGTGAGCAGACCATATAAAGCATTGGAGGTGAGGGCCTGAAGCCTTGCGAACCCCATAAAACATTGCACTGATGACCTACAGGTGAGCAGACCCCATAAAGTATTGGAGGTGAGGGTCTGAAGCCTAGCGAACCCCATAAAACATTGCAGTGATGGCCTACAGGTGAGAAGATGGTATAAAGCATTGGAGGTGAGGGCCTGAAGCCTAGAGAACCCCATAAAACATTGCAGTGATGACCTACAGGTGAGCAGACCCCATAAAGTGTTGGAGGTGAGGGTCTGAAGCCTAGTGAACCCCATAAAACATTGCAGTGATGGCCTACAGGTGAGCAGACGGTATAAACTATTGGAGATGAGGGCCTGAAGCTTAGCGAACCCCATAACATATTTCAGTGATGGCCCACAGGTGACCAGACGGTATAAAGCATTGGAGGTGAGGCGTGAAGCCTAGCGAACCCCATAAAACATTGCAGTGATGGCCTACAGGTAAGGAGACCGAATAAAGCATTGGAGGTGAGGGCCTAAAGCCTTGCGAACCCCATAAAACATTGCAGTGATGGCCTACTAGGGAGCAGACCCTATAAAGTATTAGAGGTGAGGGTCTGAAGCCTAGCGAACCCCATAAATCATTGCAGTGATGGCCTACAGGTGAGCAGACCATAAAAAGCATTGGAGGTGAGGGCCTGAAGCCTAGCGAACCCCATAAAACATTGCAGTGATGGCCTACAGGTGAGCAGATGGTATAAAGCATTGGAGGTGAGGGCCTGAAGCCTAGCGAACTCCATAAAACATTGCAGTGATGGCCTACAGGTGATCAGACCGTATAAAGCATTGGAGGTGGGGGCCTGAAGCCTAGCGAACCCCAAAAAATATTGCAGTGATGGCCTACAGGTGAGCAGACGTTATAAAGCATTGGAGGTGAGGGTCTGAAGCCTAGTGAACCCCATAAAAAATTGCATTGATGGCCTACAGGTAAACAGATGGTATAAAGCTTTGGAGGTGAGGGCCTGAAGCCTAGCGAACCCCATAAAACATTGCATTGATGGCCTACAGGTGAGCAGACCGTGTAAAGCATTGGAGGTAAGTGCCGGAAGCCTAGTGAACCCCATATAACATTGCAGTAATGGCCTACAGGTGAGCAGACATTATAAAACATTGGAGGTGTAGGGCCTAAAGCCTAGCGAACCCCATAAAACATTGCAGTAATGGCCTACAGGTGAGCAGACATTATAAAACATTGTAGGTGTAGGGCCTAAAGCCTAGCGAACCCCATAAAACATTGCGGTGATGGCCTACAGGTGAGCAGACAGTAGAAAGTATTGAAGGTAAGGCCTGAAGCCTTCTCAACCCCATAAAACATTGCAGTGATGGCCTACAAGTGAGCAGATGTTATAAAGCTTTGGAGGTTAGGGCCTGAAGCCTAGGGAACCCCATAAAACATTGCATTGATGGCCCACAGGTGAGCAGACCATATAAAGCATTGGAGGTGAGGGCCTGAGGCCTAGCGACCCCCATAAAACATTGCAGTGATGGCCTACACGTGAGCAGACCATATAAAGCATTGGAGTTGAGGGCCTGAAGCCTAGAGAAACCCATAAAACATTGCAGTGATGGCCTACAGGTGAGCAGACAGTATTAAGCATTGGACATAAGGGCCTAAAGCCTAACGAACCTCATAAAACATTGCAGTGATGGCCTACAGGTGAGCAGACCTTATAAAGCATTGGAGGTGAGGGCCTGAAGTGTGGCGAACCCCATAAAACATTGCAGTGATGGCCTACAGGTGAGAAGTCGGTATAAAGCATTGAAGGTGAGGGCCTAAAGCCTAGCGAACTCCATAAAACATTGCAATGATAGCCTACAGGTGAGCAGATGGTATAAAGCATTGGAGGTGAGTGTCTGAAGCCTAGAGAAACCCATAAAACATTGCAGTGATGGCCTACAGGTGAGAAGATGGTATAAAGCATTGGAGGTGAGGGCCTGAAGCCTAGAGAACCCCATAAAACATTGCAGTGATGACCTACAGGTGAGCAGACCCCATAAAGTATTGGAGGTGAGGGTCTGAAGCCTAGTGAACCCCATAAAACATTGCAGTGATGGCCTACAGGTGAGCAGACGGTATAAACTATTGGAGATGAGGGCCTGAAGCTTAGCGAACCCCATAACATATTTCAGTGATGGCCCACAGGTGACCAGACGGTATAAAGCATTGGAGGTGAGGGCGTGAAGCCTAGCGAACCCCATAAAACATTGCAGTGATGGCCTACAGGTAAGGAGACCGAATAAAGCATTGGAGGTGAGGGCCTAAAGCCTTGCGAACCCCATAAAACATTGCAGTGATGGCCTACTAGGGAGCAGACCCTATAAAGTATTGGAGGTGAGGGTCTGAAGCCTAGCGAACCCCATAAATCATTGCAGTGATGGCCTACAGGTGAGCAGACCATAAAAAGCATTGGAGGTGAGGGCCTGAAGCCTAGCGAACCCCATAAAACATTGCAGTGATGGCCTACAGGTGAGCAGATGGTATAAAGCATTGGAGGTGAGGGCCTGAAGCCTAGCGAACTCCATAAAACATTGCAGTGATGGCCTACAGGTGATCAGACCGTATAAAGCATTGGAGGTGAGGGCCTGAAGTCTTGTGAACCCCATAAAACATTGCAGTGATGACCTACAGGTGAGCAGACCATATAAAGCATTGGAGGTGAGGGCCTGAAGCCTTGCGAACCCCAAAAAACATTGCAGTGATGACCTACAGGTGAGCAGACCCCATAAAGTATTGGAGGTGAGGGTCTGAAGCCTAGCGAACCCCATAAAACATTGCAGTGATGGCCTACAGGTGAGCAGACCGTATGAAGCATTGAATGTGAGAGCCTGAATCCTTGCGAACCCCATAAAACATTGCAGTGATGGCCTACAGGTGAGCAGATCGTATAAAGCATTGAAGGTGTAGGGCCTGAAGCCTTGCGTACCCCATAAATCATTGCAGTGATGGCCTACAGGTGAGCAGATCATAAAAAGCATTGGAGGTGAGGGCGTGAAGCCTAGCGAACCCCATAAAACATTGCAGCGATGGCCTACAGGTGAGCAGATGGTATAAAGCATGGGAGGTGAGGGCCTGAAGTGTAGCGATCCCCATAAAATATTTCAATGATGGCCCACAGGAGAGCAGACCATATAAATCATTGGAGGTGAGGGCCTGAAATCTTGCGAACCCCATAAAACATTGCAGTGATGACCTACAGGTGAGCAGACCATATAAAGCATTGGAGGTGAGGGCCTGAAGCCTTGCGAACCCCATAAAACATTGCACTGATGACCTACAGGTGAGCAGACCCCATAAAGTATTGGAGGTGAGGGTCTGAAGCCTAGCGAACCCCATAAAACATTGCAGTGATGGCCTACAGGTGAGAAGATGGTATAAAGCATTGGAGGTGAGGGCCTGAAGCCTAGAGAACCCCATAAAACATTGCAGTGATGACCTACAGGTGAGCAGACCCCATAAAGTATTGGAGGTGAGGGCGTGAAGCCTAGCGAACCCCATAAAACATTGCAGTGATGGCCTACAGGTAAGGAGACCGAATAAAGCATTGGAGGTGAGGGCCTAAAGCCTTGCGAACCCCATAAAACATTGCAGTGATGGCCTACTAGGGAGCAGACCCTATAAAGTATTGGAGGTGAGGGTCTGAAGCCTAGCGAACCCCATAAATCATTGCAGTGATGGCCTACAGGTGAGCAGACCATAAAAAGCATTGGAGGTGAGGGCCTGAAGCCTAGCGAACCCCATAAAACATTGCAGTGATGGCCTACAGGTGAGCAGATGGTATAAAGCATTGGAGGTGAGGGCCTGAAGCCTAGCGAACTCCATAAAACATTGCAGTGATGGCCTACAGGTGATCAGACCGTATAAAGCATTGGAGGTGAGGGCCTGAAGCCTAGCGAACCCCAAAAAATATTGCAGTGATGGCCTACAGGTGAGCAGACGTTATAAAGCATTGGAGGTGAGGGTCTGAAGCCTAGTGAACCCCATAAAACATTGCATTGATGGCCTACAGGTAAACAGATGGTATAAAGCATTGGAGGTGAGGGCCTGAAGCCTAGCGAACCCCATAAAACATTGCATTGATGGCCTACAGGTGAGCAGACTGTGTAAAGCATTGGAGGTAAGGGCCGGAAGCCTAGCGAACCCCATATAACATTGCAGTAATGGCCTACAGGTGAGCAGACATTATAAAACATTGGAGGCGTAGGGCCTAAAGCCTAGCGAACCCCATAAAACATTGCAGTAATGGCCTACAGGTGAGCAGACATTATAAAACATTGTAGGTGTAGGGCCTAAAGCCTAGCGAACCCCATAAAACATTGCGGTGATGGCCTACAGGTGAGCAGACAGTAGAAAGGATTGAAGGTAAGGCCTGAAGCCTTCTCAACCCCATAAAACATTGCAGTGAGGGCCTACAAGTGAGCAGATGTTATAAAGCTTTGGAGGTTAGGGCCTGAAGCCTAGGGAACCCCATAAAACATTGCATTGATGGCCCACAGGTGAGCAGACCATATAAAGCATTGGAGGTGAGGGCCTGAGGCCTAGCGACCCCCATAAAACATTGCAGTGATAGCCTACAGGTGAGCAGACCATATAAAGCATTGGAGTTGAGGGCCTGAAGCCTAGAGAAACCCATAAAACATTGCAGTGATGGCCTACAGGTGAGCAGACAGTATTAAGCATTGGACATAAGGGCCTAAAGCCTAACGAACCTCATAAAACATTGCAGTGATGGCCTACAGGTGAGCAGACCTTATAAAGCATTGGAGGTGAGGGCCTGAAGTGTGGCGAACCCCATAAAACATTGCAGTGATGGCCTACATGTGAGAAGTCGGTATAAAGCATTGAAGGTGAGGGCCTAAAGCCTAGCGAACTCCATAAAACATTGCAATGATAGCCTACAGGTGAGCAGATGGTATAAAGCATTGGAGGTGAGTGCCTGAAGCCTAGAGAAACCCATAAAACATTGCAGTGATGGCCTACAGGTGAGCAGACCGTATAAAGCATTGGAGGTGAGGGCATGAAGTGTGGCGAACCCCATAAAACATTGCAGTGATGGCCTACAGCTGAGCAGACCATATAAAGCATTGGAGTTGAGGGCCTGAAGCCTTGCGAACCCCTTTAAAACATTGCAGTGATGGCCTACAGGTGAGCAGACCCTATAAAGTATTGGAGGTGAGGGTCTGAAGCCTAGCGAACCCCATAACAAATTGCAGTGGTGGCCTACAGGTGAGAAGATGGTATAAAGCATTGGAGATGAGAGCCTGAAGCCTAGCGAACCCCATAAATCATTGCAGTGATGGCCTACAGGTGAGCAGACCATAAAAAGCATTGTAGGTGAGGGCCTGAAGTGTGGCGAACCCCATAAAACAGATCTGTGATGGCCTGCAGGTGAGCAGACCATATAAAGCATTGGAGGTGAGGGCCTAAAGGCTAGTGAACCCCATAAAACATTGCAGTGATGACCTACAGGTGAGCAGACTGTATAAAGCATTGGAGGTGTAGGCGTAAAGCCTAGCGAACCCCATTAAACATTGCAGTGATGGCCTACAGGTGAGCAGACAGTATGAAGCACTGTAGGTGAGGGCCTGAAGCCAAGCGAAACCTACAAAACATTGTAGTGAGGGCATATATATTCTGTATGGAGGCGGAGTATGAGGCGGATGATAAAATAAGATTTAAACATATTGCCTTTTTTGCGTTGAAAACGGTGCATCTGAATCTTGTGGATTGAGTACATTATAAAGTATACATTTAAATTGTGTTTTTGTTCCTCATTAACTCAGCTTTCCTTTGGTAAAGTGGAGAAGTCAGGGTCAATCCAGTCCTTGTTCATTTTTATCTGAGTCAACCTGTCAGCATTGTCAGTGGACAAGCGGATTCGCTTTTCTGTTATAATGCCACCAGCAGCACTAAATAAACGCTCGGACAATACGCTGGCGGCAGGGCAGGCCAGCACCTCCAAGGTGTAGAGCTTAAGTTCATGCAACGTGTCCAGCTTGGACACCCAGTAGTTGTAAGGCACTGAAGGATCATTTAGGACGCTGACATGGTCCATTCCATTTACCATCTTCCAAAACTTTTGCCTCCTTGCAGCACTAGGCCACGATTCAGGGTGAGGTTGCTGGAGGGGTGTAATAAAAGTGTCCCATGCCTTGGAAAGTGTTGCCCTGCCTCTAGAGTTGAGTGAACACCTGGCTGTTTGGCTTCAAGAAGTTCGGCCGAACTTCACGAAAATGTTCGGGTCCGGGATCCGAACTCGACCTGAACTCCACCCCGAACCCGAACCCCATTGAAGTTAATAGGGACCTGAACTTTTGGGCACTAAAAAGGCTGTAAAAAAGCTCAGGAAAGGGCTAGAGGGCTGCAAAAGGCAGCAAAATGTAGGTAACCCCCTGCAAACAAATGTGGATAGCGAAATGACTTAAAATAAAATAAATAAAAATGAACCCATATCAATTGGCAACATGGAGGAGGAGGGGGAATCGGAGGTTAGGGTGGCAATAGGTGGGAATGCTATGGGATTTGATGTTCTCATCACAGCCAAAAAGGATTTCATGTCTGCCTGCAGTGCCACAGGCCTCATTCACAGACTCAGGGCCATGGCACCCGCAAAGAGGAGAGCGGTCCCGTAACAGCAACACAGGCCTCAGGTCAACCTGCAATGGAACAGGCTATTATCAATTTTGTAGGCCCATGACACCCAGACAGACGAGAGGCAATTTGACAGTAAAAAGAGTTTAATGTCTCTCACCCAGACAGCAAGCAATTAAACGAAATATAGGCCACTGACACCCAGACAATGGGGCGGTCATTAGACAGTGAAAAGAGTTTAATATCTCCCAACAAGACAACAAATGATTAAACAACATATAGGCCCCTGACACCCAGACAATGGGGTGGTCATTAGACAGTAAAAAGTGTTAAATGTCTGCCACCAAAACAGACAGAGGAGAGAGGTCCCTTAGCAGCAAAAGAGGCATCATGTCACCCACCAATGGAGAAGGCCACTTTGAGATATTTAGGCCCCTGGCACCCAGACGGAGGAGAGGTTCATTCAACTTTGGGTTGCCCCGCAATATAATGGTAAAATTTAAAAAAATGAATTCAATAAAGAAGTGCCCTGGAGTACAAGAATATGTGGTTAAGGGGAGGTAGTTATAAATGTCTATTCTGCACAAGGTATGGACAGGTCCTGTGGGATCCATGCCTGGTTTATTTTTATGAACGTCAGCTTGTCCACGTTTGCTGTGGACAGACGGCTGCGTTTGTCAATAATGGTGGTATTCCCATGTCCTCATCATCAGGAAACATAGGTGGTCGTGCTTCAGTGCATTCAATTTCTTCCACCACTGGGGAAGGGCTAGGTGGATTCCCTTGGGAAACCCTGCCAGCAGAGTCTTCAAACAGAATAAGAGACTGCTGCATAACTTAAGTCTCAGACAGTTTCCCAGATATGCATGGGGGTGATGTGACAGACTGATGGGCTTGGTTTTCAGGCGCCACCTGGGTGCTCTCTGCACAAGACTAGGTGGGAGATAATGTTGTGAACATGCTGGATCCACTGTCGGCCACCCAATTGACTAGCGCCTGTACTTGCTCAGGCCTTACTATCCTTAGAACGGCATTGGGCCCCACCAAATATCGCTGTAAATTCTGGCAGGTACTAGAACCTGAGGTAGTTGGTTCACTAGGTTCCCAGCACCAGAGGGTCCACTAACAACACCACGACCATGTCCGCGTCCGTGTCCCTTACTAGATGTTTTGCTCATTGTTACCGTTCACGCCAATAAGAAAAAAATTATTTGGTCTAATGTATTGAATTCAAATTCAGGCCTTTTATTTACAGGCACCTGACACTATCTGGCTATCTATTTATGTACCGTATTAGACTAATCCAGGCAAAGCAGTAACCACAGATTTAGGGGAATATCAATTGTAGGCTTAGTATTTAGGCCCTGGATGAAAGGTATCCTTTTTCGGACAGATTTACACTTGGAGATGCACAGTAGCGTGTGAAAAATATATAGGATTATGCTTTGAGCACTTGTATTTTAACACTTTGTGTAATATACCCTTTAACAGAAAGAAATACACTTAGAGATGCAAAACAGTGTGTGCAAATGTAGAGGATTATGCTGTATTTTAACACTTACTGTAATATACCCTTTAACGGAAAGAAATACACTTGGAGATGCATGCTGAGTGTAATACACCCTTTTATGGACAGATTTACACTTGACCTGCAACAGCATGAACACAAGATTTAGGGGTTTGCTATTTTGGCAATTGAATTTCACCCCAGAACAAAATATATCCTTTGCCGGACACTATTAAACTTGGCCAGGCACTGCTGAAACCACAGATTTATGGTATTGCTATTTTGGCAATTGAATTTCACCCCAGAAAAAAATCTACCCTTTGCCAGACACTATTAAACTTGGCCAGCCACTGCTGGGACACCAGATTTAGGGGATTGCTATTTTGGCAATTGAATTTTACCCCAGAACAAAATATATCCTTTGCCGGACACTATTAAACTTGGCCAGCCACTGCTGAAACCACTGATTTATGGTATTGCTATTTTTGCAACTGAATTTCATCCCAGAAAATAATATATCCTTTGACGGACACTATGAAACTTGTCCAGTCACAGCTGGAACACCAGATTTACGGTATTGCTATTTTTGCAACAGAATTTCACCCCAGAAAATAATATATTGTAAGGGATCAGTTAGCGGGTTGCCGTCTCCTGGGTACACAGGCACCGTTCAGCAGGCACACCATAGACATTGCAGTCCAAACAGCAGGGAAGTCGTTTAACTGGCCTCAGTCAGTTTTATTGATAGGTGAGGTACAGACCACAAAAAGAAATATATACCGTATTTTTCGCCCAATAAGACGCACCGGCCCATAAGACGCAACTAGGTTTTTGGCGAGGAAAATAAGAAAAAAAATATTTTTTACCAAAAGGTGTGGTTTTGGTGGGTTTTGAACGAATGCTGGTCTGTACATGACACTATTATGGTGGATCTATATATGACGCACTGTTATGGGGGATCTGTGGATGACACTGTTATGGGGGGGAGCTGTGGATGGCACTGTTATGGGGGGGATCTGTGGATGGCACTGTTATGGGGGAGCTGTGGATGACACTGTTATGGGGGAGGTGTGGATGGCACCGTTATGGGGGAGCTGTGGATGGCACTGTTATGGGGGGGATCTGTGGATGGCATTGATATGGGGAGAGGGATCTGTGGATGGCACTGTTATGGGGGGGATCTGTGGATGACACCACTATAATATGTGATTATCCCCAGATCCCCCGTATAACAATGTCCCCTAATACACCGGGCCCTGCTGCTCTGCATAGTATTTCTAAACAGCAATGCTTAAGTTCTTAATAGGTTTAACTAAAGCTGTGATCTCTCATTTATTATAACTTACAAGAAATCCTCCGTAGCAGGCAGAGCGGCTGGCTGGGTTACGTCACTCACTGGCGTTGCACGCTTGCTCTGCCTGCTTCATTCATAAAGTGGGTGGAGCAGGCATGCAGCGTCAGTGAGTGACGTAACCCAGCCAGCCGCACTGCCTGCTACGGAGGATTTCTTGTAAGTTATAATAAACGAGAGATCGCAGCTTTAGTTAAATCTATTAGGAACTTAAGCATTGCTGTTTAGAAATACTATGCAGACCAGCAGGGCCCAGTGTAAGTACAGTGACTGCACTGGGCCCGCCGTAAATTGCCGGCCTCCAGCCCCTCCTCCTTCCCCGCTCATACATCACAGCCTGCGATGCTGGAGCACCGCAGGCTACGATGTAAATTGTCAGCATTCGCCCCATAAGACGCAGGGGCATTTTTCCCCCACTTTTGGGGGGAAAAAAGTGCGTCTTATGGGGCAAAAAATACGGTAACAAACAAAATTCTAAGCCTGTCCGGCTCTAACTATACAGCAGGAAACCTAACTGCACAAGTGCCGAACTAATACCGGGCACCAAACAAAATAACAAGGTCCATACCTCTAGGAGTGCTCTCTCAGGTTCTAAGCATGTAACCTGTTCCCAGGTGGAGCAAGCTGTGTCTGTATTCTCAGCCTTATATCAGACTAGCACTCCTGAGGAGTGATTACCTGACAGCCCAAAACCCGGACTGTCCGGATGGAGTGGGGGCCCACCCTTCTCTCCCCACTCCAGCAACACAGGCCCTAAAACCAGGTTTTTATACTAACCCGAATTGCAGAGACGTCTGCATAGACCGCTGAACATTTCCCTGGTTGCTTTTAAATGACAGAAGTGAGGAATCTTGGACACACATAGACCCCGTCCACCACTTCTCCAGACACTCTGTCACAATATCCTTTGACAGACACTATGAAACTTGTCCAGTCACAGCTGGAACACCAGATTTACGGTATTGCTATTTTGGTAATAGTGATGAGCGGCAGGGGCAATATTCGAATTTGCGATATTTCGCGAATATCTGGGCGAATATTCGCCATATATTCGAGAATTCGCAAATTCGTAATCTCTAGTCATTATTTTCTTGATTGCGAAAATTTGCAAAAAAATTCCCATAAATTTGCATAAAAATTCACATAAACTGGTATTTGAAAGGCATCTTTTAAATGGCAGTTTATGTGAATGTTTATGCAAATTTATGCAAATTTTTATGCAATTGTATGCAAATTTTTGACGAGAATATTTTCAATCAGAAAATAATGACATTATGTTCTTGCTTGCGGAAATTTGCATATCAAAAATTTGCATAAAAAAACGAATATTCGCAATTGCGAATAAATTTTGCGATATTCTCGAAGTGCCGATATTCGCAATTAAAATTCGCAATTCGAAAAATTCGTGATCAACACTATTTGGTAATTGAATTTCACCCCAGAACAAAAGCTGTCCTTTGACGGACACTATAAAACTTGTCCTGCCACAGCAGAAACCACTGATTTAGGGTATTGCTATTTTGGCAATTGAATTTTACCCCAGAAAAAAAAAATATTCTTTGCCAGACAGTATTACACTTGGCTAGCCACAGCTGGAACACCAGATTTAGGGGATTGCTATTTTTTTAAGTGAATTTCACCTCTAAATAAAATATAGAAAATTCTATCCTGAGTTTCTAGGGGTGACAATAAGCACAGCCAAGCCCCTGATGTAGGATATAGCAAAAAAAAAAACTACTATTGATGGATTAATGGACTTGGTGGCAGCTTGTGCTGGCGCACCACAAGACACAACATGGCCGCAGATCACCCCAGAAAGAAGTGACAGAAAAACGCTCTGGGCAGCCTGAAAACAGTGAGCAATTAACTAGCAGAAGTTGAATGATTCAGAGCTGTAGATCGATCACTTCATTAAGTGTTTTTGCTGAGTTAATCCCTGCCTAATCTCGCCCTAACAGCAGCTGCATCCTATCACTACACTAATCAGAGCAGAGTGACGTGCGGCACGACGTGACTCCAGCTTAAATAGAGGCTGGGTCACATGCTGCACTTGGCCAATCACAGCCATGCCATTAGTAGGCATGGTTGTGATGGCTTCTTAGGGCAAGAAGTAAAACGCTAGCTGATTGGCTGCTGTGCAGCCCTTCAGAAAGTGGGTAGAAATCGCCGAACAACGAACCCGAAACCGAACTTTTACGTAAATGTTCGGGTTCGCTTCTCCCTACATGCCTCTGTTGGAACTACTGTGTGTTCCCTTTGTCTCCCTTCCTTCATTGCCTAAGGAAGTATGCACTCTGGCGGCCGTATTGTCAGATGGAAAATTTTGGAGCAATCTGTCACCAAATACCTTCTGGAATTGCACGGTTTTACTCGTCTTCTTCACTACAGGAATCAGAGATGAGAAGTTATTTTTGTAGCGGGGGTCGAAAAGGGTGAACACCCAGTAATCTGTGTCACCTAAAATGCATATAACGCGAGGGTTGCGGGAAAGGCAGCCATGTGTGCCAGAGTACCAACGGGCAAGACGTCGATGTCAACTTTAGAATGACTCTCCACAGGGCCGGGCCGACACAGAGGCTGGGCAGGCTCCAGCCTCAGGGCGCAGGCAGGGGCTGGCCAGAGGGAGAGGGACTGACAGGGAGGAACCATTCAGCGCTCCCTCCTGTCATTTCCTGATTGTATCGTGACCGAGCTCTGTCCGGTCCGCAGGTACAGAGAGCATCAGTCTCTTTTACCCAGCCGGACTGACAGGAAGTGCGCACACAGTTTGCACTTCAAGTCAGTCGGCTCGGTACAGGAGACAAAAGCTCCTCCTCCTGTACCCACGGAGGCGCAGACCATGCAGAGCTCAGCCACGCTACAGCAGAGGTAGGAGGAGAGGAGGGGAGAAGAAGGAGCATGACAACATGGGGGGGCAGAAAGCATGACAATATGGGGGGGGAGGGAGAAGAAAGAGCATGACAACACGGTTTGGGGGGAGAAGAAAGAGCATAACAACTCTGGGGGGGTGAGAAGAAAGAACATGACAACATACAACATGTCCTTAAAAATGATTTCAGGGTTTTAGGTCAAAAGCTTAGGGCAAGGACCTCAAAAGTAGTATTTTCTGAAATCCTGCCTATACCACGAGCCACACAAGAAAGGCAGCTGGAGATTAGGGAGGTTAACAAGTGGCTCAAGAACTGGTGTAGGAAGGAGGGGTTCGGGTTCCTGGAGAACTGGGCCGACTTCTCTGTCGGCTACAGGCTCTATCGTAGGGACGGGCTGCACCTCAATGAGGAAGGGGCAGCTGTGTTGGGGAGAAAGATGGCTAGAAGGTTGGAGGAGTGTTTAAACTAGGGACTGGGGGGAGGGTAATTACATTGTAGGAGGGGAAGATAGTGCAGATAGAGACCAGGGTCAAGGTAGTGTGACTAGGGGAGAAATGGAAGGGGGGACTAGAACAGCTCAGAATGAAAGATGTAGAGTAAAAAATACACATAAACCTGTCAAATGTATGTACACTAATGCCAGAAGCCTGACTAACAAGACTGGTGAACTGGAATTAGTGATGTGTGAGGAGGACTATGACATAGTGGGAATAACTGAGACTGGCTGGATGATAGCTATGACTAGGCAGTTAATATAAAAGGTTACAATCTGTTTAGAAAAGATCGTCAAAACCGAAGAGGTGGAGGGGTCTGCCTCTATGTGAAGTCGTGTCTAAATCCCGTAATTCAAGAATACATCTCTGAGGGACATGAACATGTGGAGTCACTGTGGGTAGAAATACATGGAGCAAAAAACAATAATAAAGTACTAATAGGAGTGTATTACAAACCACCTAATATACCAGAGTCCACAGAAAATCTATTACTAAACAAGATAGACAAGGCGGCAAATCATAATGAAGTTGTTATTATGGGGACTTCAACTACACAGATATAGACTGGGAAACTGAAAGCTGTACATCCCAAAAAGGAAACAGGTTCTTGGCAATAGCCAAAGACTATTTCCTTTCCCAACTGGTTCAGGACCCCACTAGAGGGATGGCCATACTGGACTTAGTATTAACCAATAGACCTGATAGAACAACAGATGTGCAGGTTGGGGGACACCTGGGAAATAGTGACCATAAAGTTATAACCTTCCAATTATCCTTCAAACGAGAGTTTCTAAAGGGAGGAACAGAAATACCAAACTTCAAAAAAGCTAAATTTAGCCAACTAAGCGAGACCATAGGCCTAACTAACTGGGACAAAGTCCTCAAAAATAAAAATACAACCATAATGGGAGATTTTTAAAAGCATTGTAACATCTAATTGTGAGAGGTACATACCTTATAGGAATAAAAGGTTAAGGAACAATAAGAAACCAATGTGGATAAATGGAACCGTAAAGAAAGCAATAAATGACAAAAATAAAGCATATAAATCACTAAAACAGGAGGGGAGTCAGGAAGCACTGATAAACTATAAGGAAAAAAATAGAATATGTAAAAAACTAATAAAATTTGCCAAACTAGAGACCGAGAGATTAATTAAGAGAGTAAAACTAACCCTAAAATGTTCTTCAATTATATAAATAGTAAAAAATATAAATCTGAAGGAGTCGGCCCTCTACATCAGAGGGGGGTGTTGCAGAGAGCGACGAGGATAAAGCAAAATATCAAATATTTTTTTCTCCACTATATTCACTGAGGAAAATAAACTGTCAGATGAAATGCAGAATGTAAATGTAAATTCCCCATTAAAAGTGCCCTGTCTTACCCAGGAAGAAGTACAACAGCGACTTAAAAAGATTAAAATAGACAAATCGCCAGGACCAGATGGCATACACCCCCGTATCCTAAGGGAATTAAGTGATGTCATAGCCAGACTTTTATTTCTGATATTTACGGACTCTATAGTGACAGGGAATGTTCCACAGGATTGGCGCATAGCAAATGTGGTGCCAATATTCAAAAAGGGTCCAAAAACAGAGCCTGGAAATTATAGGCCGGTAAGTTTAACATCTATTGTTGGTAAACTGTTTGAAGGGTTTCTAAGACATGCTATTTTGGAGTATCTCAATGAAAATAAGCAAATAACGTCATATCAGCATGGCTTCATGAGGGATCGGTCATGCCAAACTAATTTAATCAGCTTCTATGAGGAGGTAAGTTCTAGACTTACAGCGGCGAATCAATGGATGTCATATATCTGGACTTCTACAAAGCATTTGACACTGTACCTCATAATAGGTTAGTATATAAAATGAGGATGCTCGGACTGGGAGAAAATGTCTGTATGTGGGTAAGTAACTGGCTGACTGACAGAAAACACAGGGTGGTTATTAACGGTACATACTCATATTGGGTCACTGTCACTAGTGGGGTACCTCAGGGGTCAGTATTGGGCCCTATTCTCTTCAATATATTTATTAATAATCTTGTAGAAGGCCTGCACAGTAAAATATCTATTTTTGCAGATGACACTAAACTGTGTAAAGTAATTAACACTGAAGAGGACAATTTTCTGCTACAGAGGGATCTGGATAGATTGGAGGCTTGGGCAGAAAAATGGCAGATGAGGTTTAACACTGACAAATGTAAAGTTATGCACATGGGAAGGAATAATGCAAGTCACCCGTACATATTAAATGGTAAAACACTCGGTAACACTGACATGGAAAGATATCTAGGAATTTTAATAAACAGAAAATTAAGCTGCAAAAACCAGTGTCAGGCAGCTACTGCCAAGGCCAATAAGATAATGGGTTGCATCAAAAAGGGCATAGATGCCCGTGATGAGAACATAGTCCTACCACTTTACAAATCACTAGTCAGACCACACATGGAGTACAGTGTACAGTTCTGGGCTATTGTGAACAAGACAGACATAGCAGAGCTGGAGAGGGTTCAGAGGAGGGCAACTAAAGTAATAACTGGAATGAGGGATCTACAGTACCCTGAAAGGTTATCAAAATTAGGGTTATTCACTTTAGAAAAAAGACGACTGAGGGGAGATCTAATAACTATGTATAAATATATCAGGGGTCAGTACAGAGATCTGTCCCATCATCTATTTATCCCCAGGACTGTGACTGACGAGGGGACATCCACTGCGTCTGGAGGAAAGAAGGTTTGTACACAAACATAGAAAAGGATTCTTCACTGTAAGAGCAGTGAGACTATGGAACTCTCTGCCTGAGGAAGTGGTGATGGTGAGTACAATAAAGGAATTCAAGAGGGGACTGGATGTATTTTTGGAGTGTAATAATATTACAGACTATAGCTACTAGAGAGGGGTCATTGATCCAGGGAGTTATTCTGATTGTCTGATTGGAGTCGGGAAGGAATTTTTTTCCCCTTAAGTGGGGAAAATTGGCTTCTGCCTCACAGGTTTTTTTTGCCTTCCTCTGGATCAACTTGTAGGAAACAGGCCGAACTGGAAGGACAATTGTCTTATATACTATGTTACTATGTAGCATGGGGAGGGGGGAGAAGAAATGGCATGACAACACGGGCGGGGGGTTAGGGAGAAGAAAGAGCATGACAATATGGGGGGTAGAAAGAGCATGACAACATGGGGGGGGGCAGAAAGAGCATGACAACATGGGGGGACAGAAAGAGCATGACAAGAAGAGGGGATTATGACAAGAGGGGGGGGAGAATGTCAAGAGGAGGGGAGCATGACAAATTACTATGTGGGGCCACTGCTGTGTGGTTGAGGGGGGTGTGGGGGACATTACTGTGTGGGGGGCAGTGTGGCAGACATTACTGTGTGGGGGGCACTGTGGCGGACATTACTGTGTGGGGGGCAGTGGGGCAGACATCATTATTGTGTGGGGGCAGTTTGGCGGACATTACTGTGTGGGGGCAGTGTGGCAGACATTACTGTGTGGGGGGGTTGTGTGGCGGACATTACTGTGTGGGGGACATTATACAAAAGCTCTGCAGATGCAACTCCCATGTATTGGGTCACCAGTCACCACAATTTGGGTGGTCATTCACTAAATGAACCCTGTTATGGGGAGAATCTGTGGATGACACATATTTGTCATCTACAGACACCCCCCCCACCCCCTCCCCCCCAAAACAGGGTTAATTTACTGAATGACCACCAATAAAAGAGGTGGGGGTCACATATGCTATTTCATAATGACAGCAGGGCCCGTGCAGTGACTGTATTCTACTACACCCCCCATCGACCCCCCTCCCCACCCCCCGCTCACTGGATATAATCTTATTAACTATATAACTGTGGTAAATCACTACAGTTATATAGTTAGATGTTAAGATTATATACACTGTGTGTGTGTGTGTGTGTGTGGGGGGGGGGGTTGTAGTAGGATACAGTCACTGCACGGGCCCCGCTGGCGCTGTCATCAAAAAAGCAGATACAACACCACAGCCTCACCCCTTGTATTGGGGGTCATTCCTACACGGACCCTGTTATGGGTAGGGGGATCAGTGTCATCGATTACAGATCCCCCATAGCAGTGTCATCCACAAGTTGGAGGGGGGGGGGGGGCGCACTTGGGCAGCTCAGCCACTGTTGGTGGTGGACCTTGTCCCAGCCCGACTCTCCATACCCTCATCATCCTCCTTCTCCTCCTCCTCTTCTGCCCATCCACGCTGAACAGATGGAATTAAAGTTCCATTGGTACTAGCCTCTGTAGCAAAGGCAAGTGTCTCCAGCTCCTCCTCACCTTGATAGCCCAATTGGCGCTGATAAGACGAACTGGGGGAGGTATGGCTATCACTCTGTGTCATGTCCTCCCCCATTACCTCGTCTGCCACATTCAAAGCCTCCTCCTTAATTATGAGCAGCGATCATTTGAGTAGACACAGCAGTGGGCATGGTTACACTGATAATAGTGTTATCGCCACTAACCATCTGTGTGGATTCATCAAAGTTTTTTAAAACCTCACATAGGTCTGACATCAATGCTCACTCCTCACTTGTGAATACTGGCAGTTGACTGGAAAGGCGACCATGTTGCAACTGGTATTCCACAACTGCCCTCTGCTTCTCACAAAGACTGGCCAACAATTAGAATGTAGAGTTCCACCATGTGCTCACGTCGCACAACAGTCGGTGAGCTGGAAGCCGTAATCGCTGCTGCAGCGTTGACAGACCGGCTGAAGCTGTGGACGAAAGCCGCCACCAAGTTACGACCATTGACAGACACAACCATGCCTGTTTCTAGGTTGAGTGGCAAGAGCCACAGCTCGGTCTGGTCCCTTATACCCTGCCACAGCTCTGCGGCGGTGTGCTGTTTGTCCCCTAATCAGATCAGCTTCAGCACGGCCTGTTGACACTTACCCACAGCAGTGCTACACTGCTTCTAGCTAACGAATGATGGCTGACTGCTGTAGGAGGTGGAAGTGGAGGAGGAGGTGGCGGAGAAGTGGGGGTTGGAGCCAGTAACATAGGTGCTGGCGGAGACCTGATGGACATAGGTCCCGCAATCCTGGGCATGGGTAGCACCTGTGTCATCCTAGGGTCCGACTCACTCTCGGCCTCCACAACATTCACCCAGTGTGCGGTCAGGGAAATGTAGCCTCCCTGGCCACCAGCACTTGTCCATTTGTCAGTGGTGAGGTGGACCTTCCCAGTAAGTGCGTTGGTTAGGGCACGTGTGATGTTCTGGGACACATGCTGGTGTAAGGCGGGCACGGCACACAGTGAAAAATAGTGGCGGCTGGGGACTGCGTACCAAGGGACGGCTGCTGACATCAGGCTGGAGAAGGCCTCAGTGTCCACAAGCCTAAATGGCAACACTTCAAGGGCCAGTAATTTCGAAAGTTGCGCATTTAGTGCTATGGCCTGTGGGTATTTGTGCTTGTGTTCAAATGCCTGTGTTATCACACGCTGAGCTGGGACAGGGAAGTGGATGTTGTTGCTGACAGCTCATGCGAAGGTCCAAATGCAGGGTGAGGGGCATTCGGGGCTGCACCTTCGACAGGGGATTGGCCAGCAGTGCGTAACACAGGAGGAACTGGAGACAGTGGTGGGACTCGCAGACTCAGAGTGTGGACCTAGGCGTTCGGCCCACTTATTAGGTTGCTCGTTTGCGATGTGGCAGGTCATGCTGGTGGTGGTGAGGTTGCTAGTGCTTACGCCCGGCTCATTTTGTACAGCACAGGTTGCAAACTATCACTCTTTTGTCGTCTGCCCTTTCCTCAAATAAGCGCCATACTGCGGAACACCTACCCTTTGGCAAGGTAGATTTACGAATAGGGGTGCTCGGTGTAATGGTTGCGGGCCTGTTTGGTATGGGCAGACATCTCCCTTTTGCCACCCCACTGCCTCTTCCAGACTGTTGCAGTGCTACGGCTCCCTACCTCTCTGTACTGCTGTCCTCGCTCGGCTTTTCACCTAACCATGTTGGGTCAGTGACTTCAAAGTCCACCACCTCCTCTGCCACTTTCTCACTCTGCTCATCCTCCTGACTTGACCTAACCAGCGGCTTAGTGATTGGCAACTGTGTCTCATCATCATCCACCTCATGAACGAATGAGTGCGGTTCAGCACCTTCATCTTCTTGAGACTGTGAAGGCTCAAGAGGTTGGGAATCAGGGCACAATATCTCAAGTACGTCTTCAAGCGTTGGCAGGCTGTAGATGTGAATTAAATCGCTTCAAACAGCTATATCAGACGCTGTTTTGTGAACAGCGTCTGATATAGCTGCTACCTGGTCCTCTGGTGGTCCAATTTGCTGGGATCGACCACCAGAGGACCAGGTAACTATGTAAAGTTGCACCAAACACTACACTAACCCTCCCCCCCACCCAACCTCACCTATTAACCACTTGATCACCCCATCTAGACCCCCTGATCACACCCCTGTCATTGATCACACCCCTTGTAAGGCTCCATTCAGACGTCCATATGTGTTTTGCGGATCCGTGGATTCACGGATCCGCGGATCCGCAGATCCTCAAAATACGGACACCGGCAATGTGCTTTCCGCATTTTGCAGATCCGCACTTTGCCAGAACTATATAGAAAATGCTTTTTCTTGTCCGCAATTGCGGACAAGAATAGGACATGTTCTATATGTTTGCGGAACGGAAGTGCAGACCCGGAAGCGCGGATCCGTAATTCCGGATCCGAGCGGGACAAAGTCTGTCCCCATAGAAATGAATGGGTCCACAATTCCGTTCCGCAAACAGAATTTCGGACGTGTGAATGGGGCATAAGGGTCCCTTATCACTGCCAGTTAGTTAGCTACTTGTTAGGTAGCTAGCGCCCAGCCCACCGCACCGCAGTCACTGATTTTGGCAGAGATTTTTTCATCCACATTGATCGATGCGAATGAAAAATCTGTGCCGTTCATTTTTATTTTTTTTCAGCGCAGAGGCTGAACGGAAAAATTATCTCATTACCCGTATGCTCAATATAAGGAGAATCGCAGATACTTCTAATGCTGGCCATACGTGTAATGATTATGGAGACCTTCAAATGCCAGGACAGTATAAATACCCCACATGTGACCCCATTTTAGAAAGAAGACACCCCAAGGTATTCCGTGAGGGGTATGGCGAGTTCATGCAAAATTTTATTTTTGTCACAAGTTAGTGGAATATGAGACTGTAAAAAGAAAAAAAAATCAATTTCCGCTAACTTGTGCCAAATTTTTTTTTCTGTGAACTCGCCATGCCCCTCACGGAATACCTTGGGGTGTCTTCTTTCCACAATGGGGTCACTTGTGGGGTTTTTATACTGTCCTGGCATTTTAGGGGTCCTAAAGCGTGAGAATCCAAATGCGTAAAAATGGCCTGTGAAATCCTAAAGGTACTCATTGGTTTTAGGGCCCCTTTGCGCATCTTGGCTGCAAAAAATGTGTCACACATGTGGTATCGCCATACTCAAGAGAAGTAGGGCAATGTGTTTTGGGGTGTATTTTTATATATACCCATACTTTGTGTGAGAAATATTGCTGTAAACTACAACTTTTTAAAAAATTTTATTCATAGTTGTGAATTTACAGAGATATTTCTCTCACCCAGCATGGGTATATGTAAAAATACACCCCAAAACACATTTCCCTACTTCTCCTGAGTACGGCGATACCACATGAGTGACACTTTTTTGCAGCCAAGATGCGCAAAGGGGCCAAAATTCTAATGAGTACCTTTTAGGAGGGCATTTTTACGCATTTTTCTTCTCACGCTTTAGGGCCCCTAAAATGCCAGGGCAGTATAAATACCCCACATGTGACCCCATTTTGGAAAGAAGACACCGCAAGGTATTCGCTGAGGGGCATATCGAGTCCATGAAAAATTTAACTTTTTGTCAAAAAACAATAAAAAATCAATTTCCACTAACTTGTGCCAAAAAATAAATCTTCTATGAACTCGCCATGCCCCTCATGGAATACCTTGGGGTGTCTTCTTTCCAAAATGGGGTCACATGTGGGGTATTTATACTGCCCTGGCATTTTAGAGGCCCTAAAGCGTGAGAAGAAAATGCGTAAAAATGCCCTCCTAAAGGTACTCATTGGAATTTGGGCCCTTTGCGCATCTTGGCTGCAAAAAGTGTCACACATGTGGTATCGCCAGTACTCAGGAGAAGTAGGGCAATGTGTTTTGGTGTGTATTTTTACATATACCCATGCTGGGTGAGAGAAATATCTCTGTAAATTGACAACTTTGAATAAAAAAATATAAAAAGTTTTAGTTTACAGCGATATTTCTCACACGCAGCATGGGTATATGTAAAAATACACACCGAAACATATTGCCCTACTTCTCCTGAGTACGGCGATACCACATGAGTGAAACTTTTTTGCAGCCTGGGTGCGCAAAGGGGCCCTAAAACCAATGAGTACCTTTAGGATTTCACAGGGCATTTTTACGCATTTGGATTCTCACGCTTTAGGGCCCCTAAAATGCCAGGTCAGTATAAATACCCCACATGTGACCCCATTTTGGAAATAAGACACCCCAAGGTATTCCGTGAAAAATGTCTCTGTAAACGACAACTTTTAAAAAATTTTATACAAAGTTGACAATTTACAGAGATATTTCTCTCACCCAACATGGGTATATGTAAAAATACACCCCAAAACACATTGCCCTACTTCTCCTGAGTACGGCGATACCACATAAGTGACACTTTTTTGCAGCCAAGATGCGCAAAGGGGCCCAAATTCCAACGAGTACCTTTAGGTTTTTTCATGGCGGCTCACAATTTAGCCCTGCCCAAAATGCCAGAACAGTAAACACACCCCACAAATGACCCCATTTCGGAAAATAGACACCCCGAGGTATTCACTGAGGGGCATAGTGAGTCCGTCTGAGATTTTTTTTTTGCCAGAAGTTAGCAGAAATTGAAACTTTTTTTTTTCTCAGAAAGTGTCATTTTCCGCTAACTTGTGAAAAAAAATGAAATGATACATGAACTCACCATGCCCCTCCGCGAATACTTTGGGGTGTCTTCTTTCTAAAATGGTGTCATTTGGGGGGTATTTAGGCCCTATTCACACATCCGCAATATAGTCCGCATGTATTCCGCAATTTTGCGGAATACATGCGGACCCATTGACTGTGAATGGGGCCGGGAACGATGCGGAGAGCACACACTGTGCTCTCTGCATCCGATTTTGCGGAGCGCGCCTCCGATCTTCCGGTCCGCGGCTCCGCAAAAAAAATAGAGCATGTCCTATTCTTGTCCGCAATTGCGGACAAGAAGAGGCATTTTCTATGGAGTTCGGGCAATGTGCGTTCCGCAAAAATGCGGAATGCACATTGCCGGTGTGTCCGTGTTTTGCGGATCCGCGGCTCCGTGGATCCGCAAAACACTTGCGGATGTGTGAATAGGGCCTAATACTATCCTGACATTCTAGCACCTGAAGAAACATGACAGGTGCTCAGAAAGTCAGAGCTGCTTCAAAATGCCGAAATTCACTTTTTTGCACCATAGTTTGTAAATGCTATAACTTTTACCCAAACCAATAAATATACACTTATTGGACTTTTTTTTATCAAAGACATGTAGAACAATAAATTTAGAGAAAAAATTATATAGACATGTAGTTTTTTTAAAAAAAATTTACAACAGAAAGTGAAAAATGTCATTTTTTTTGCAAAAATGTCGTTAAATTTGTATTAATGGCAAAAAAAGTAAAAATGTCAGCAACAATGAAATACCACCAAATGAAAGCTCTATTAGTGAGAAGAAAAGGAGGTAAAATTCATTTGGGTGGTAAGTTGTATGACAGAGCAATAAACAGTGAAAGTAGTGTAGTGCGGAATTGTAAAAAGTGGCCTGGTCATTAAGGGTATTTAAGCTAGGGGGGTTGAAGCGGTTAATGTACTGAATACAGATGAATACAGATGAATACAGAAAAATAAAGATTTTCAGGAGTACAGTAGCCCAGAGATAATGTAAGTTTTACGGTACACACTGTATTGGCTTGCTGTAATGTATGAAATACAGAAAAATAAAGATTTTCAGAAGTACACTAGACCAGAGATAATGTAATTTTTACAATACACACTGTATTGGCTCGCTTTAATGTACTGTAGACAGAGAAATACCAATTTTCGGCACTACACTAGGCCACAGATTATGACATTTTTACAATACACACTGTATTGGCTTGCTGTAATGTACTTAATACAGAAAAATAAAGATTTTCAGGATCAGGAGTAGAATAGACCAGCGATATTGTAATTTTTACAATACACACTGTATTGGCTTGCTGTAATGTACTGTAGACATAGAAATCCAAATTTCCGGCACTAGACTAGCCCACAGATTATGAATTTTACTGTACACACTGTATTGGCTTGCTGTAATGTACTGAATACAGAAAAATAAAGATTTTCAGAAGTAAACTAGCCCAGAGATAATGTAAGTTTTACAGTACACACTGTATTGGCTTCCTGTAATGTACTGAATACAGAAAAATAGAGATTTTCAGGAGTACACTAGACCAGAGATAATGTAAGTTGTACAGTACACACTGTATTGGCTTGTTATAATGTACCGAATACAGAAAAATAAAGATTTTCAGGATCAGGAGTACAATAGACCAGCGATAATGTAATTTTTACAATACACACTGTATTGGCTTGCTGTAATGTACTGTAGACATAGAAATACTAATCTTCCTCACTACACTAGGACACAGATTATGAATTTTTTACAGTACACACTGTATTGGGTTGCTGTAATGTACTGAATGCAGAAAAATAAAGATTTTCAGGAGTACACTAGACCAGAGATAATGTAATTTTTACAATACACACTGTATTGGCTTGCTGTAATGTACTGTAGACAGGGAAATTTTCGGCACTACACTAGGCCACAGATTATGACATTTTTTCAATTTCAGTACACACTGGACCCTCCACCCACCCTCTGATACACTCAGGAGATAATCCTATCACATGTGTCTCCTCGCTTCCAATTCTTTCATTAAGACACTGGGGGAGTCTGTTTGATTAAGTTATGATGTTAGACCACCAGAACTGTGTATGTATATTAAGTTAGTCCATTGTCTTAGTTAACTGTATCCCAGGCAGAGGGGGTGTGCCTCTGGCCTGTGGAATTGTATAAATTGTGAGTGCTGGCTGGCATTAAAGTGTCCTGTTCTACCCTTTTATGAAGTCTGGGCTCATGTTTTGGGGATTGGAGAACTACACTCTGGGGATTGCTATAATCATTATACTCTCCAGAGTATAATCCCTAGCTCTTGTGAGTGCTGTTCTTGTTCCTGTTTCACTCTCTGGACTAAGGAGAGGTTCACCCACTGGAAGCTCGAGCCCAGTCTTGGGTCCAGGGTGGGTGGAGTACGGCTAAAACCCAAACCAAGCTGAGGCAGTTCGTGGGGCTTGCAGGGGTTCTGGTGTCGAGTGCAGTGCTGATGGTCCTTGGCAAGCACTAGGAACATCGGTCAACAGAGGCACCCAGTAGGGTTGGCAGGCGTTCCGTTACACAGAAAAATAAATATTTTCAGGATTTCACTAGACCAGAGATAATGTAAGTTTTACAGTACACACTGTATTGGCTTGCTGTAATGTACTGAATACAAAAAAATAAATAGTCCCGAACTATTCGCCGGCGAACATAGCTTGTTCGCATTCGCCGCGGCGGGCGAACATATGCGATGTTCGGTCCCCCCCATTATACATCATTATTGAGCAAAGTTTGACCCTGTACCTCACAGTCAGCAGACACATTCCAGCCAATCAGCACCCTCCCTCCTACACCTAACACCTCCTATAAAAAGGGCAGCAATTTTAGATTCAGTCTGAAGCTGCATGTTAGTGAGAGCAGGGAGACTGCAGCTGCTGCTGTGTTGATAATTCTGAATTCATAGGGAAAGCATTAGCTAGGCCAGTGTTCTGTGTCCACAGCCTCATCTGCTGTAAGGACACCGTCACAGCACCCCAAAAAGCCCTTTTTAGGGCTGCTACATTAGTCTGCTTTTATTTTATTTTTCTCCATATATATATTGCAGTTGCCTGGCCTGCCCGTGTGTGAGGAGCTGCAGGCCCACAGACTGTAGTGTGCCCACTGCCAGTGCCCACCACTCATACCGTGTGGCACAGGACTTTGCATAAAAAAAAGCATTTAATTTTTACACTTTAATCTAATTTCAGTTACCTGCCTGCTGCCAGTGTGTGTCAGGTCCACTTCCACTGACTGTAGTGTGCCCACTGCCAGTGCCCACCACTCATAGCGGGTGGTACAGTAGCTTGCCGATAAATAAGGCATTTAATTTTAACACTTTAATCTAAGGTTAGTTGCCTGCCAGTGCGTCAGGTCCACTTCCACTGACTGTACTGTGCCCACTGCCAGTGCCCACCACTAATACCCGGTGGCACAGTAGCTTGCCGATAAATAAGGCATTTCATTTTTACCCTTTAATCTAAGGTTAGTTGCCTGCCAGTGTGTGTCCGGCTGACTTCCACTGACTGTAGTGTGCCCACTGCCAGAGCCCAGTGCCCACCACTCATACTGGGTGTCATACCAGGTGGCACAGTAGCTTGCCGATAAATAAGGCATATCATTTTTACCCTTTAATCTAAGTTAGTTGCCTGCCAGTGTGTCAGGTCTACTTCCACTGACTGTACTGTGCCAACTGCCAGTGCCCACCACTAATATCCAGTGGCACAGTAGCTTGCCGATAAATAAGGCATTTCATTTTTACCCTTTAATCTAATTTTAGTTGACTGCCAGTGTGTGTCAGGCCGACTTCCACTGACTGTAGTGTGCCCACTGCCAGTGCCCACTGCCCACCACTCATACCGGGTGGTACAGTAGCTTGCCGATAAATGAGGCATTTAATTTTTACACTTTAATCTAAGGTTAGTTGCCTGCCAGTGTGTGTCAGGCCCACTTCCACTGACTGTAGTGTGCCCACTGCCAGTGCCCACCACTCATACCGGGTGGCACAGTACCTTGAACGCATAGTACCACTAATAAAAAAAAAATGACAGGCAGAGGCAGGCAACCCCTCAGGGGCCGTCGTGGTGCTGTGATTTCCTTTGGCCCTAGAAAAATGCCCAGTATTCAGAGGCCACATACCCTGAACTTGAAAAATTCTGAGGACATAGTTGACTGGCTTACACAGGACACCCAATCTAATACAGCTTCCGCTCGGAACCTTGACGCAGCATCCTCCTCCAGCTCAGCTGCGTGGGACTTCTCAAGTTAACACTAGCCTGCCAGCCACCACCACCAACACCAGCACCACAGCCGCTACATTTGATCTGTCAGAGGATTTATTTGCATCAGTTGGAAGAGATGAGTGATGCGCAACCATTATTGCCAGATGATGTAGATTACAGGGATATGTCTCAGTCAGGCAGCATTACACACATGGACTTACAATGTGATGATGATGATGTTGTACCCGCTGCTGCTTCCTTTGCTGAAATGTCAGATACAAGTGAAATGGTTTATGATGACGATGTGTCCGTGGATGTCACGTGGGTGCCCGCTCATAGAGAAGAAGAACAGGGGGAAAGTTCAGATGGGGAGACAGAGAGAAGGAGGAGACGAGTTGGAAGCAGGTGGAGGTTGTCGCAAGGAGTTAGTAGCACAGTCAGACAGTATGTATCGGTACCGGGGGTCAGCCAGACAGCACGCCAATCAACACATGCTGTTGCCACCACCAGAATGCCGTCATTGCAAAGCTCAGCAGTGTGGCATTTTTTTTGTGTGTCTGCCTCTGATAACAGCGATGCCATTTGCAACCTGTGCCAAAAGAAACTGAGTCGTGGGAAGTCCAACACCCACCTAGGTACAACTGCTTTGCGAAGGCACATGATTTCACATCACAAACACCTATGGGATCAACACATGAGTACAAGCAGCACATAAGCTCAAAGCCACCATGCTCCTCCTGGTCCAGCATCTTCAGCCACGTCAACCACTGCTGTCCTCCCTGCCCCCTCTCAACCACCCGCCACTCCGCCTCTCATCCTTCAGCAGTTCCTGCTCATCTGCCCACAGTCAGGTGTCTGTCAAGGAAATGTTTGAGCGTAAGAAGCCAATGTCACAGAGTCACCCCCTTGCCCGGTGTCTGACAGCTGGCTTGTCGGAACTCTTAGCCCGCCAGCTTTTACCATACAAGCTGGTGGAGTCTGAGGCCTTAAAAAAATGTGTAGCTATTGGGACACCGCAGTGGAAGGTACCCGGATGAAATTTCTTTTCACAAAACGCAATCCGCAACCTGTACTCTATTGTGGAAAAGGAAGTCATGGCTTGTCTGGCACACAGTGTTGGGGCAAGGGTCCATCTGACCACTGATACCTGTTCTGCAAAGCACGGTCAGGGCAGGTATATCAAGTACACTGCACATTGGGTAAACCTGCTGAAGGCTGGCAAGCATGGAATGCAGAGTTGGTGACACCGCCACGACTTGCAGGCAGGCCTTCTGCCACCTCCTCTACTCCTCCTACTCCATCCTCTTCGCTAACCTCCTCAGCTGAGTGCTCTTCTGCTGCTGTGTCTTGATCCACATCATCAACTGCACCCCCCCAGCTCCCCAGGGGCTATTCTACATCCTGGATACGAACGACAGTGTCACGCTGTCTTGTGCTTGACTTGCCTAAAAGCAGAGAGTCACACCGGACCAGCACTCCTGTCCGCCCTGAACGCACAGGTGGATCAGTGGCTGACCCTGCACCAACTGGAGATTGGCAAAGTGGTGTGTGACAACGGAAGCAATCTGTTGGCGGCATTGAATTTGGGCAAGTTCACACATGTGCCGTGCATGGCACATGTGTGTGCATGGCACATGTGTTGAATCTTATTTTACAACGCTTTGTGTGTAAGTACCCAGGCTTACAGGACGTCTTCAAGCTGGCCAGGAAGGTGTGTGGCCATTTCAGGCTTTCCTACACGGCCATGGCGCACTTTTCCGACATTCAGCGGCGAAACAACATGCCAGTGAGGCTCTTGATTTGCGACAGCCCGACACATTGGAATTCAACACTCCTAATGTTCGACCACCTGCTCCAACAAGAAAAAGCCGTCAATGAGTATTTGTATAACCGGGGTGCTAGGACAGCCTCTGCAGAGCTGGGTATTTTTTTGCCACGTTACTGGACGCTCATGCGCAATGCCTGTAGGCTCATGTGTCCTTTTGAGGAGGTGACAAACCTAGTCAGTCACACTGAAGGCACCATCAGCGACCTCATCCCATTTGTTTTCTTACTGGAGCGTGTCCTGCGAAGAGTGCTGGATCAGGCCGTAGATGAGCGTGAAGAGGAAGAGTTGTGGTCACCATCACCCTGCTGTCATGCCTGTTGAGGGACCTTCATATAAAACGGCTGAAGGAGAACGACCTGTACTGGGTGGCCACGCTACTAGACTCCCGGTATAAGCAGAAAGTGGCTGAAATGTTACCGAATTACCGGAAGTCGGAAAGGATGCAGCAGTTCCAAAACAAGTTAAAAAGTATGCTTTACACAGCGTATAAGGGTTATGTCACAGCACAACGGGAATCTAACAGGGGAAGAGGTGAAAGTAATCCTCCTCCTACCTCGACCACGCCGGCAAGGACAGAACGCTTTACAGACGTGTTGTTGATGGAGGACATGCAGAGCTATTTAAGTCCTACGCATCGCCACAGCCTTTCGGGGTCCACCATCAGAGAACGACTCGACCGACAGGTAGCAGACTACCTCGCCTTAACTGCAGATATCGACACTCTGAGGAGCGATGAACCCCTTGACTACTGGGTGTGCAGGCTTGACCTATGGCCTGAGCTATCCCAATTTGCGATAGAACTTCTGGCCTGCCCCGCTTCAAGTGTCCTGTCAGAAAGGACCTTCAGAGCAGCAGGAGGTATTGTCACTGAGAAGAGAAGTCGCCTAGGTCAAAAAAGTCTAGATTACCTCACCTTTATTAAGATGAAGGAGGCCTTGGGCTAAAAATTGTCCCCACGCTGCTGTATTTAATTTCTGCATGCCGGATGACTTTCGTGACTTCTCCGCCACCAACTAGGGTTCAAGCCGCAATGTTTTAGTACACTTTCTGCCTGGAAAACATCAATTTTTCCAGCCGCTGCTAGTTTTTCAGGCATGTGTACATACCTAATTTTTCTGGCCTCTGGTGCTGCACTGTGGCTGCAAAAACACAAAAAAAAGGCACATACATGTGTCAATTCCCCTTCGTCATCTTTACCTTGTTGTGGTGAAGGGGCTTGCGTATCACAATGAAGCAATCACCTCTATGAGTTTGTTGGCAATATTGGCACACCCCAGATGATAAGCTCGTTGCTTCATTGTGAACAGACCAAATGCGATCGGCTGGATAATTTTTCATAGAAAAGTCATTAATTTTCTTTGTGATCATCTAAGGTGATCATTAAAGCCTACTAGGCCAACAATGGGCACAAACTGCAGAATCGTTGTTTTCTGGGTCACTTAACTGTAACTGAAAATACCTCAGCACGACCTTAGGCTTTGTAAAACCGGCATCGCCTGCAATCTCCAGAACGTGCACACGAGCACAGTCATCACTACCCCAAGATTGACGCATAGAGGAATTAAATTTATGTCATGAGTGTGTCAACTATTGATAACTCTTTGCGGTTGTTTGCGGTGCGTAAAAAGGGGAGTTTGGTCTGTCACTGTGAAGCAGGCGTTACCCTTACACTACCTAATTGATACAACATCATACCTGATCGTATACACACACTGGATGTTTTAAAGAAAATGTAGGTTTTACAGTACACAGTGTATTGGCTTGTTGTAATGTACTGAATACAGAAAAATAAAGATTTTCAGGAGTACACTAGACCAGAGATAATGTAATTTTTAAAATACACACTGCATTGCCTTGCTGTAATGTACTGTAGACAGAGAAATACAAATTTTCGGCACTACACTAGAACACAGATAATTAATTTTTTTCAGTACACACACTATATCGGCTTGCTGTAATGTACTGAATACAGAAAAATAAAGTTTTTTTAGGAGTACACAAGCCCAGAGACAATGTAAGTTTTACAGTACACACTGTATTGGCTTGTAATGTACTGAATACAGAAAAATAAAGATTTTTCAGTCCACTAGACCAGAGATAATGTAAGTTTTACAGTACACAGTGTATTGGCTTGCTGTAATATACTGAATACCGAAAAATAAAGATTTTCAGGAGCACACTAGCCCAGAGATAATGTAAGTTTTACAATACACAATGTATTGGCTTCCTGTAATGTACTAAATACCGAAAAATAAAGATTTTCAGGAGTACACTAGCCCAAAGATAATGTAAGTTTTACAATACACAATGTATTGGCTTCCTGTAATGTACTGAATACAGAAAAATAAAGATTTTCAGGAGTACACTAGACCAGAGATAATGTAAGTTTTACAGTACACAATGTATTGGCTTCCTGTAATGTACTGAATACAGAAAAATAAAGATTTTCAGGAGTACACTAGACCAGAGATAATGTAATTTTTACAATACACACTGTATTGGCTTGCTGTAATGTACTATAGACAGAGAAATACAAATTTTCGGCACTATACAAGGCCACGGAAAATAACATTTTTACAGTACACACTGTAGTGGCTTTCTATAATGTACTGAATACAGAAAAATAAAGATTTTCAGGAGTCCACTAGACCAGCGATAATGTAATTTTTACAATACACACTGTATTGTGTTGCTGTAATGTACTGTAGACAGAGAAATACTAATTTTTGGCACTAAACTCGTCCATAGATAATGACATTTTTACAGTACACAATGTATTGGCTTGCTGTAATGTACTGAATAAAGAAAAATAAAGATTTTCAGGAGTACACTAGACCAGAGATAATGTAATTTTTACCAAACACATTGTATTCGCTTGCTGTAATGTACTGTAGACAGAGAAATACAAATTTTCGGCACTACACTAGAACACGGATAATTTTTTTCAGTATACACTGTATTGGCTTGCTGTAATGTATTGAATGCAGAAAAAAAAGATTTTCAGGAGTACACTAGCCCAGAGCTAATGTAAGTCTTACAGTACACACTGTATTTGCTTTCTATAATGTACTGTAGACAGAGAAATACAAATTTTTGGCACTATACTAGGCCACAGATAATGAGATTTTTACAGTACACAGGGTATTGGCTTGCTGTAATGTACTGAATACAGAAAAATAAAGATTTTCAGAGGTACACTAGACCAGAGATAATTCCAGTTTTACAGTACACACTGCATTGGCTTTCTGTAATGTACTGAATACAGAGAAATAATGATTTTCAGGAGTACACAAGACCAGAGATAATGTAATTTTTATAATACACACTGTATTGGCTTGCTGTAATGTACTGTAGATAGAGAAATACAAATTTTTGGCACTACACTGAAATTTTTTACAGTACACACTGTATTGCCTTGCTGTAATATACTGTAGATAGAGTAATACAAATTACAATTTTTCAACACAGATAATGTAATTTTTACAATACACACTGTATTGGCTTCCAGTAATGTACTGGATAAAGAAAAATACAGATTTTCCACACTACACTAGCCCAGAGATAATCTAATATTTACAATACACTCTGTATTGGCTTCCATTAGAGTACTGAATACAGAAAAATACAGATTTTCGGCACTTCGGTAATTTGGACAATACACACTGTATTCGGATGTAGTTCTATATTGGATACAAATTTGTCCCAATAAAATGTATTCTCTGCGGGAATGCTGTATATACGGTTGCGACCTAAACGCACACACAGATGTGCCCAAAACTGGCAAACTATGGCCAAAATATAAATCACTGCTGGAGTAATTAATATAACTGTTGCAGATTGAACACACTCACATATGTGGCACAGGTTAGGTTAATTTCCCCAGAAAAAATTATTTTGCTGATGGTACAGTGTATATCTCAGTACCAGGCACACAGTATGATTAAGCCCCTTTTTATAATGTCTGCCCAACACACTGCTTTATGATGGTGCAGTGTATATCTCAGTACCAAGGAACACTGTAGTAAATAAGCCCCTTTTTATAATGTCTGCCCAACACACTGCTTAATGATGGCTTATTGTAGATGTCACTGATCAGAAATCTTTCTGTCGTTTAGAAGTTATAAAAGCGATTTTCAAGCCCTGCACTATCTTTCCCTTCCTGGTGACTCGTGTCCCTGATAGTGCTGAAGCAAACCCCTTCTTAAAAAATAAAATAAAAGGTGCTGCACTGCTGTCCAACACACACTCTAGTGCTTAAAAGGACTGTTAGGTCTTTCAATAAGGTTTTTGGAGTGAAATCAGTAAGTTTAGTGCAAAACGCTATCTGTCGCTGAATGAGCTGAGTGCCGGACCTCAGCTCCTATATGAAATGGTATCAGATGTTCCAGGCAGCCAATCAGTGTAAGGCTTACAGCTAACATTGCTATGGCCTTACACTGAGGGGAATTACTTACCTGGACCTTCATTGGCTGGTTAGAAGGCGCAAAACATGCGGGGAGGAGACTCGAGCAATGCGACGAATACATGTGGTGCTTGGCCGAGTAAAGCCGAGCGCTGAGCATAGTGATGCTCGAGCCGAACCAATACACAGCCAAGAATGCTCGCTCATTACTACTCGAGAGCTGAAGTAATTGTGGCCTAGAAAACAGCTGCCCTGTTGACATCATGAAGAGAAGATACTTTATATAGTGGTAAAGGGAATCAGACTATGTGAATAGATAAATATTTGAGATATCTACAAGGCTGTGCTAGTTTATGGATTTGAGGGGTGGCTGAAGAGAGAATAGTTTAGAATGTAAGTACAGGTATGTACATTGTGGTCAGAGAGGAAGAGAGTTTGAAAGCTTTAATAGGGAGCAGAGGCAGGTGAAAATAAGGTATAGTGTGTGTCCGTCTCTATGGGTGGCTGTAGAAGGCCATTGTGAGAATCCAAAAGGAGGAAGTGAGCAACAGCAGCATGGTGTTTGATGGTAGAGATGTCAGTTGAGAGGAAGTGTAGGAGCCAGGTATTGAAGTGATCAAAAAAGGCAATAGCTGATAGTTGATGGCTACTTGGCAGTTGAAAAGAGAGCTGATGCGGACAGAGTGACCTTCAAAAGGAGGGATGTTGAGAAAGGGTGGAGATGGGTAGAAGGGGCACTTACTTGATAAGAATAAGCCAATACCTCCACCATGTCTGTCTAAATGGAGAGTGTGAGTAAATTAGAGTTTCCCATAGGCGGGTGCAGCAGCGGAGGCTGTGTGTACAGTTGTGTTCAAAATTATTCAACCCCCACTGAAATTGAGTGTTTTGGCCAGTTTGACATTGATTTTGATCATTTCAGTCATCTTGTTTACAATTAAATCAAAGAGGCACTTGTAAGTCAGACAAATATAACATAACAATTATAATGAAATAACCACAAATGTCTTTTCCGTGCTCACATCATTATCAGTTTTATTCAACCCCCAAGTGACATTCAATCTTAGTACTTAGTACAACATCCTTTTCCAGTTATAACAGCTTTTAAACGTGAAGCATAGCTTGACACAAGTGTCTTGCAGCGATCTTCGGGTATCTTCGCCCATTCTTCATGGGCAAAAGCCTCCAGTTCAGTCACATTCTTGGGCTTGCGCGCTGCAACTGCCTTCTTTAAGTCCCACCAGAGGTTCTCAATCGGATTTAAGTCTGGTGACTGCGATGGCCACTTCAAAATGTTCCAGCCTTTAATCTGCAACCATGCTCTAGTGGACTTGGAGGTATGCTTGGGATCATTGTCCTGTTGAAAGGTCCAATGTTTCCCAAGCCTCAGGTTTGTGACGGACTGCATCACATTTTCATCCAATATCTCCTGGTACTGAAGAGAATCCATGGTACCTTGCACACGTTGAAGCTTCCCTGTACCTGTAGAAGCAAAACAGCCCCAAAGCATGATTGCCCCCCCCGCCATGCTTCACAGTAGGCAAGGTGTTCTTTTCTTCATAGGCCTTGTTCTTCCTCCTCCAAACATAGCGTTGATCCATGGGCCCAAAGAGTTCTAATTTTGTTTCATCAGTCCACAGAACACTATCCCAAAACTTTTGTGGTTTGTTCACATGACTTTTGGCATACTGCAGTCGACTCTTCTTATTCTTTGGAGACAGCAAGAGGGTGCGCCTGGGAGTTCTGGCATGGAGGCCTTCATTACGCAGTGTGCGCCTTATTGTCTGAGCTGAAACTTCAGTACCTGCATCTGACAAATCTTTTTTCAGTTCCTCAGCAGTCACACGGGGACTTCTCTCCACTTTGCGCTTCAGGTAGCGCACAGCAGTCGAAGTCAGCATCTTCTTTCTGTCACAACCAGGTAGCATTTCAACAGTGCCCTTTGCCTTGAATTTGCGAATGATGCTTCCTATGGTGTCTCTTGGTATGTTTTAACATCTTTGCAATCTTCTTATAGCCATTGCCCTTCCTGTGAAGAGAAATCACCTCTTCTCTTGTCTTCCTGGACCATTCTCTTGACTTCACCATGTTTGCAAACACACCAGTAAATGTCTAGAAGGAGCTGAGTATCACAGTCATTTTATATCTGCCTAATTGGTGCTTATTATGCTTGATTGCTGCTCCTTGACATCCAGAGGTGTTTTCAATACCTGATCGAAAACACTTGAATGAACCCTCTGTTCTTAAGAGTGGTAGTCTTTAAGGGTTGAATAATTGTGTCAATGAAGAAATCACAAAAAAAAAAACATTTAATACTGTATTACAAAAACAATTGATGTAATTTTAGTTGCATTTGGTTCTTTAAAAAGTCCTTGTAAGATTTCATTCTGAACACAATTACAAATGTACACTAAATTCCCTAAAACCCTTTACAGCACTGGGGGTTGAATAATTTTGAACACAACTGTAGTTGATGGCTACTTGGCATCGAAGAGAGAGTAGATGTGAACAGAATGAACTTCAAAAGAGGGGATGTTAAAGGAGTGTGGAGATGAATTGAACGGGCTTTTACTTGATAAAAGGAGGAGAACGAGGAGAACCTCCACTATGCCTGTCTGAATGGAGAGTGTTGGTAAATTGGAGTCTACCATAAGATAATTCAGTGTGGGAGGCTGTGTGTAGTTGATGGCTTCTAGCTGGTTAAAGAGAAAATAGATGTGGACAGAATGAACTTCAAAAGAAGGGATGTTGAGGAAGGGTGGAGATGGATTGAAGAATGTTTTTACTAGATAAGAGGAGGCCAACACCTCAACCATGTCTGTCTGAATGGAGAATGTTGGAGAATTGGAGTGTTCCACAGGAGAGTGCAGTGGGGGAAGCATGCTTCTGTGAAACCTCATGGATGAAACCTCAGGTCATGGATGAAGTGGCACTAGAGCAAGATGCAAGTGGAATATATTTCTCATATACTTACAGTGGTAGCATCAATATCTACCCTCATGCCCCTCCCGCCCGTCCAATTTAACATCTGCCCAAGATGCTTTGGATGTTTTAAGAAAGTAACAACACTCCTTGTTGCATTATTGGTGTCTTTAATTTTGTTGTTTTTCAAGTCATTTAATTTTTTGATTTTTGTTATTTTTGCCATGAGTCACTTTTTTAATTGCTCTTAGAATATCATCATTCCTCAAACAATATACTAGAGGATTAAACAATGGAACCAAAGTAACAAATATCACCGACAAAATAGTGTCTTGTGTTTGGGAATATTGCATGTACAAGGCCATGGCTGATCCATAATACAGCACTACAATTGTTATATGTGAAGTACAGCTTGAGAAAGTCTTCCATCGTCCAGTTGGTGTTTGAATTTTTAGGATGGTCCTAATGATGCAGGAATAGGAAACCAAAATGAGTAGAAAAGGGACAGACCCAATGCATATTCCATCGACCACAATAAATTTCCTCAAGAATGTGGTGTCACTTGATGATACAATAAGAAGGGCTTTAAGATCACAGAAGAAGTTTTGAATTTCAACAAAACTAAAGAAATTTAAGCTACATACAAAATATGTAAGAATCAAGGCATTCAGTGAGGCCATAAACCATGTAGGAAATATTAATAACATACAAGCTTTTTTACTCATAATGAGAGAGTAATGTAGAGGGAAGCAAATTGCCACAAAACGGTCAATGGCCATGGACACCAATAGGAAGCTCTCTGTATCAGCAAAAAACAAAAACAGATATAATTGGGCCATACAAGCTGTGTAAGAAACAAAATGATCGCCAGTGTAAGATATGTACAGAAGCTTGGGGAGTGTTGTAGAGACATATAAGATGTCCACTACTGACAGAGTGGAAAGGAAAAAGTACATAGACCTCTGAAGATGAGGATTAAGGCATACCAATGAAATGATAAAAAAATTACCAGCCAGAATCATCAAATAACCCAACAGAACTATAATTATAAGTACTTTTCTCCCAATTTCTGACAAGGAGAATGAGGATATATAGAATTCAGCTTCTGATGTGCCATTTTTTAATTCTACAAGCATTGTATAGCCTGATGGAAAAAAGAAATCAGTGTAGAATATTTAAATATTATGGAACATACAGAAATTTCTTAAAGTTTAAGTAAAGTGCAAAGCAGCATGATAAATAGTGATAAGTGGCAGGGGCAATATTCAAATTCACAATATTTCATGAATATTGTGGGGGAGAAAGATAGCTAGAAGGTTGGAGGAGTGTTTAAACTAGGGGCTGGGGGGGAGGGGACTTATGTTATAGGAGGGGAAGATGCAGATAAAGACCAGGGGCAAGGTAGTGTGACTGGGGGAGGAATGTAAGGGGGGGACTAGAACAGTTCAGAAGGAAAGGTGTAGGGTAAAAAATATACATAAACCACTCAAATATATGTATACTAATGCCAGAAGCCTGACTAACAAGACTGGTGAACTGGAATTAATGTGTGAGGAGGACTATGACATACTGGGAATAACTGAGACATGGCTGGATGATAGCTATAACTGGGCAGTTAATATAAAAGGTTACAATCTGTTTAAAAAGGATCGTCAAAACCGGAGAGGGGGAGGGGTCTGCCTCTATGTGAAGTCCTGTCTAAAGACCACAATTCGAGAAGACATCTGTGAGGGACATGAACATGTGGAGTCACTGTGGTTAGAAATACATGGAGGCAAAAACAATAATAAATTACTAATAGGAGTTTATTATAAACCACCTAATATACCAGAGTCCACAGAAAATCTATTACTAAACTAGATAGACGAGGCAGCAAATCATAATGAAGTCGTTATTATGGGGGAATTCAACTACCCAGATATAGACTGGGAAACTGAAAGCTGTACATCCCATAAAGGAAACAGGTTCTTGGCAATAGCCAAAGACAATTACCTTTCCAAACTGGTTCAGGACCCAACTAGAAGGACGGCCATACTGGACTTAGTATTAACCAATAGACCTGATAGAACAACAGATGTGCAGGTTGGGTGGACACCTAGGAAATAGTGACCATAAAGTAATAACCTTCCAATCATCCTTCAAACGAGAGTTTCTAAAGGGAGGAACAAAAATATTAAACTTCAAAAAAGCTAAATTTAGCCAACTAAGCAAGGCCATAGGCCTAACTAACTGGGACAAAGTCCTCAAAAATAAAACAACCACAAAATTGGAGATTTTTAAAAGCATTGTAACATCTAATTGTACCATACATTTTAGGAATAAAAGGCTAAGAAACAATAAGAAACCAATGTGGATGAATAGGACCGTTATGAAAGCAATAAATGACAAAAAGAAAGCATATACATAACTAAAACAGCAGGGGAGCCAGGAAGCACTGAAAAACTATATGGAAAAAAATATAATATGTAAAAAACTAATTAAAACTGCCAAACTAGAGACCGAGAGATTAATTGCCAAAGAGTGTGAAACTAACCCTAAAATGTTGAATTATACAATTGGTAAAAAATATAAATCTGAAGGAGTCAGCCCTCTACACAGCAATGAAGGGGGTGTTGCAGAGGGCGACGAGGATAATGCAAAACTATTAAATATTTTTTCTCCACTATATTAACTGAGGAAAATAATGTGTCAGATGAAATGCAGAATGTAAAAGTAAATTCCCCATACAGCGACTTAAAAGTACAACAGCGACTTAAAAATATTAAAATAGAAAAATCGCCAGGACCAGATGGCATACACCCCAGTTTTTTAAGGGAACTAAGTGATGTCATAGCCAGACCTTTATTTCTGATATTTACGGACTCTATACTTTCAGGGAATGTTCCACTGGATTGGCGCATAGCAAATGTGGTGCCAATATTCAAAAAGGGTCCAAAAACAGAGCCTGGAAATTATAGGCCGGTAAGTTTAACATCTAAAATAAATAGAATGTCGCACAAGGGGATACAAGTACTATAAGTGGTGCTCCGTACCTACGGTCTCACCAAATCGTAGAAGAATTACAAAAATAGAAAAGGTAGGGCACACACCGGATAATGGGTCACAGGTAGTTGAATTTATTCGTGTAAAATTGAAAAATCTGTGTAGACTAATTAAAGTGCCATGTGCTAATACCAAAGAGCATCATATATAGTAATTATAACAATGTGACAAATGTGAATGAAACAGACAATAGTATAGTGCAAATATACAAAGGATAAATAATAAAGTGTCCTCGTGCCTTTTTGAACCAGCAGGATCTCTCCCAAATTAAAAGGTCGACTCCAATCAGCCAAGGAGGGAATTGGTATCTCTGTATTACTGTGCAAATTGATCGTCCACTTATATACGAATCTGAGCGGCGTCCCGCTCCAACAAGTACAGCGGCGTCCCGCTGAGTAGGCGATCGCAAGTAGAGAAAGTTCGGTCTTACCGGGTCTCTAATGTGGATCTCTCCCACCTCTCCGTCTGTAGGTACGTAGGTATCGGGAGTCCACGGCCTGAAAAGATACGTGTCGGCGTCTTCCTACACGTGGTGCGGTGAAGTCAGGTGCCGTACAACACGCATAATAAACTGGCAGTGCAGAAGACCAGTAAAACTTCTCCAAAGTCTCCAAGATATTGTCAGTGGACTAACTCGGTATCGGGGGTCAGCAACCAGACGCGTTTCGGGGTGTGCAGGTAAAACCCCTTCCTCAGTGGTTAAGGAGGAAGTGAATAGGGGGATCCTTAACCACCAATATCTTGGAGACTTTGGAGAAGTTTTACTGGCCTTCTGCACTGCCAGTTTATTATGCGTGTTGTACGGCACCTGACTTCACCGCACCACGTGTAGGAAGACGCCGACACGTATCTTTTCAGGCCGTGGACTCCCGATACCTACGTACCTACAGACGGAGAGGTGGGAGAGATCCACATTAGAGACCCGGTAAGACCGAACTTTCCCTACTTGCGATCGCCTACTCAGCGGGACGCCGCTGTACTTGTTGGAGCGGGACGCCGCTCAGATTCGTATATAAGTGGACGATCAATTTGCACAGTAATACAGAGATACCAATTCCCTCCTTGGCTGATTGGAGTCGACCTTTTAATTTGGGAGAGATCCTGCTGGTTCAAAAAGGCACGAGGACACTTTATTATTTATCCTTTGTATATTTGCACTATACTATTGTCTGTTTCATTCACATTTGTCACATTGTTATAATTACAATATATGATGCTCTTTGGTATTAGCACATGGCACTTTAATTAGTCTACACAGATTTTTCAATTTTACACGAATAAATTCAACTACCTGTGACCCATTATCCGGTGTGTGCCCTACCTTTTCTATTTTTTTTAAGTTTAACATCTGTTGTTGGTAAACTGTTTGAAGGTTTTCTAAGAGATGCTATCTTGGAGTATCTCAATAAAAATAAGCAAATAACGCCATATCAGCATGGCTCCATGAGGGATCGGTCATGCCAAACGAATTTAATCAGCTTCTATGAGGAGGTAAGTTCTAGACTTGACAGCGGCAAATCAATGGGTGTCGTATATCTGGACTTCTCCAAAGCATTTGACACTGTACCTCATAAAAGGTTAGTATATAAAATGAGAATGCTCGGACTGGGAGAAAAGTCTGTATGTGGGTAAGTAACTGGCTGAGTGATAGAAAACAGAGGGTGGTAATTAATGGTACACACTCAGATTGGGTCACTGTCACTAGTGGGGTACCTCAGGGGTCAGTATTGGGCCCAATTCTCTTCAATATATTTATTAATGATCTTGTAGAATGCTTGCACAGTAAAATATCAATTTTTGCAGATGACACTAAACTGTGTAAAGTATTTAACACTGAAGAGGACAATATACTGCTACAGATCTGAATAGATTGTAGGCTTGGGCAGAGAAATGGCAGATGAGGCTTAACACTGACAAATGTAAAGTTATGCACATGGGAATGAATAATGCAAGTCACACGTAGATACTAAATGGTAAAACACTCGGTAACACTGACATGGAAAAGGATCTAGGAATTTTAATAAACAGCAAACTAAGCTGTAAAAACCAGTGTCAGGCAGCTGCTGCCAAGGCTAATAAGATAATGGGTTGCATCAAAGGGGCATAGATGCCCGTGATGAGAACATAGTCTTACCACTTTACAAATCGCTAGTCAGATCACATATGGAGTACTGTGTACAGTTCTGGGCTCCTGTGAACAAGGTAGATATAGCAGAGCTGGAGAGGGTTCAGAGGAGGGCAACTAAAGTAATAACTGGCATGGGGCAACTACAGTACACTGAAAGATTATCAAAATGAGGGTTCTTCACTTTAGAAAAAAAGGATGACTGAGGGGAAATCTAATTACTATGTATAAATATATCAGGAGTACAGAGATCTCTCCCATCATCTATTTATCCCCAGGACTGTGACTGTGACAAGGGGACATCCTCTGCGTCTGGAGGAAATAAGGTTTGTACACAAACATAAAAAAGGATTCTTCACGGTAAGAGCAGTGAGACTATGGAACTCTCTGCCTGAGGAGGTGGTGATGGTGAGTACAATAAAGGAATTCAAGAGGGGACTGGATGTATTTTTGGAGTGTAATAATATTACAGGTTATAGCTACTAGAGAGGGGTCGTTGATCCAGGGAGTTATTCTGATTGCCTGATTGTAGTCGGGAAGGAATTTTTCCCCTTAAGTGGGGAAAATTGGCTTCTGCTTCATATTTTTTTTTGCCTTCCTCTGGATCAACTTGTAGGAAACAGGCCGAACTGGATGGACAAATGTCTTTTTTCGGTCTTATATACTATGTTACTATATATAGAATATAGTGCTAAATATTCGTTTTTTTAGAATATTCGTCATTTTTTCCAATTTAATGTGAACAGTCATTGGCCCAAAAGCAACTTAAGCAGGGAGGAATTATAACTTCAGATGGAAAAAAAATAACGAATATTCTAAAAAACGAATATATAGCAGTATCTTCTATAGTGCTATATATTTGTGTTTTAGAATATTCACATAAGAGAAAATAAATTAAATAATAAAGAATAGTCTAATTCACTACGGACTACAATATTGCATCCTTCTCACATTGGCCCACAAAGCAAGAAGCAGGTAGGTATACTAGGTAATGGGTTCAGATGAAAAAACAAACAAATAACAAAAAAAAAAGAATATTAGTTTTTACGAATATATATCACTATAACAAATATATCACTATAACAAATGTTAGTGAATTCTCGAAGTGCCGATATTAGCGATAAAAATCCGCAATTCGAATACTCACGCTCAACACTGCTGATTAATGAAGATAGAAACATTTTTCATTTACAGGATATATTACAACATTTCTTATATTCACCTGTGCTATTAATTTCTGGAAAGTTGTTTTATAACTGGAGGTACATTTTAAAACGGCAGGAGTATAAAAAAGCTGCATCTTGCCTCTCTCTTTTTCACTTTCTGTATTTTCATGAAATTACATGCTGTGAGAGGAAGAAGTGATGATAAGTGGATAGATTGAATTCAGGGCAAAGCACCTTGGGAATTTTAGGAAGAAGGAAGCTACATCAAAGTAAGGTCAAGCAACAAACCAGGATGGACTCTGTTTACTTGATCAAATGCAAATAAATTCAAAACATTTAGAGAAGCCATAAAAAGGAAGGTGGGAATACTTAAAATAGTCGCTTTATACTTGTCCATACACCTTTTATTGAGTAAGAAAAGTTGACAATTATGAGGCACACCATAGTTGTGCTGCAAAGAATCTTTTTTATACTTCACATGCGGCTCAAATGGAGGGACATGGCCAGCCAAAGCTAACCAGATTTACTATAATTTACACTAGATAGACTGCCCCTTAAAAAATATGATATATCTTACTCTTTTGGTCCTTAGATTCAAACTGGAGCATTGAATGCAAGTCTTAGTAAATTTTCCTCAGTGTTTCAGGGTGCACAGCAACTAATATGCATCTACTAGACATTAAGCCCTTTACAATAAAAATGGTGATCGGCGGCCATTTTGTGTCTTGTGGTGATCGGCGGCCATTTTGTGTCTTGTGGTGCACCAGCACAAGCTGCCACCAAGTCCATCAATCCATCAATACTATTTTTTTTTTTTTTTTGCTATATCCTACATCAGGGGCTTGGCTGTGCTTATTGTCACCCCTAGAAACTCAGGACAGAAATTTCTATATTCTATTAAGGGGTTAAAGTCAATTGCCAAAATATCATTCCCATAAATCTGGTGTTCCAGCTGTGGCTAGCCAAGCGTAATACTGTCTGCTGTCTGGCAAAGGATAATTTTTTTCTGTGGTGAAATTCAATTGGCAAAATAGCAATCCCCTAAATCTGGTGTCCCAGCAGTGGCTGGCAAAGTTTAATAGTGTCCGGCAACGGATATATTTTGTTCTGGGGTGAAATTCAATAGCCAAAATAGCAATACCATAAATCTGGTGTTCCAGCAGTGGCTGGCCAAGTTTAATAGTGTCCAGAAAAGGATAGATAATTATCTGGGGTGAAATTCAATTGCCAATATAGCAATACTATAAATCAGTGGTTTCAGGTGTGGCTGGCCAAGTTTAATAGTGTCCGGCAAGGGATATATTTTTTTCTGGGGTGAAATTCAATTGCCAAAATAGTAATACCATATATCTGGTGTCCCAGCAGTGGCTGGCCAAGTTTAATAGTGTCCGGCAAAGGATATATTTTGTTCTGGGGTGAAATTCAGTTGCCAAAATAGCAATACCCTGAATCTGGTGTTCCAGCTGTGACTGGACTATTTCCCTAGTGTCCGTCAAAGGATATATTATTTTCTGGGGTGAAATACAGTTGCAAAAATAGAAATACAATAAATCTGGTGTTCCAGCTGTTGCAGGCCTAGTTTAAATCTGTCCATAAAAGGGTATATATTTTTCTGGGGTGAAATCTAATTGCCAAAATAGCAATACCCTGAATCTTGTGTTGCAGCTGTTGCAGGCCTAGTTTAAATCTGTAAGTAAAAGGGTATATTTTTTTGTGGGGTGAAATTTAATTGCCAAAATAGCAATACCCTGAATCTGGGGTTCCAGCTGTGACTGTACTATTTCCCTAGTGTCCGTCAAAGGATATATTATTTTATGGGGTGAAATACAGTTGCAAAAATTAGAAATACCGTAAATCTGGTGTTCCAGCTGTGACTGGACAAGTTTAATAGTGTCCGGCAAAGGATTTATTATTTTCTGGGGTGAAATTCAGAAGCCAAAATAGAAATACAGTAAATCTGGTGTTCGAGCTGTTGCAGGCCTAGTTTAAATCTGTCCGTAAGAGGGTATATTATTTTCTGGGGTGAAATTAAATTGCCAAAATAGCATTACTATAAATCTGGTGTCCCAGCAGTGGCTGCCAAAGTTTAATAATTTATTATTTTCTATGGTGAAATTCAGTTACCAAAATAGAAATAAAGTAAATCTGGTGTTCCAGCTGTGACTGGACAAGTTTCATAGTGTCCGTCAAAGGATAGATTTTGTTCTGTGGTGAAATACAGTTGCAAAAATAGAAGTACAGTAAATGGGTTGTTCCAGCTGTGACTGGACAAGTTTCTTAGTTTCCGTCAAAGGATATATTTTTTTCCGGGGTGAAAATCAGTTGCAAAAATAGAAATACACTAAATCTGGGGTTTCAGCTGTGGCTGGACAAGTTTAATACTGTCCAGCAAAGGATATATTTTAAATTGTTGGGTGAAATATTACCATTTTTGCCAGGTACAATCCCCTGCACTGCATAACTGACAAGGAACTTACAATTGGCGGTTACATTCTTGCATGAAATGAAGCTTTTTTGGGCTGTGAAGCCAAAGGTAGTCTCCAATAACTTTTTTTTAATTTTTAATTTTGCAACAATGGTTGGGTGAGGCCGGTATACATGTCTATTCTGCATAAGGTTCAAATAAGTCCTGTGGAATCCATGTCTGGTTCTTTTTAATAAACGAAAGCTTAGGGTACTTTCACACTAGCGTTTTGGATTCCGTTTGTGAGATCCGTTTCAGGGCTCTCACAAACGGTCCAAAACGGATCAGTTAAGCCCCAATGCATTCTGAATGGATAAGGATCCGTTCAGAATGCATCAGTTAGGCTCCGTTCCGCCTCTATTCCGTTTTGGAGGCGGACACCAAAGCAGCATGCAGCATTTTGGTGTCCGTCTGAAGAGGCGGAGCCTAACGGATCCGTTTTTTTTACAATGTAAGTCAATGGGGACGGATCCGTTGTCAGTGACACAATATGGTGCATTTGAAAACGGATCCGTTCCCCATTGACTTTCAATGTAAGTCAAAACGGATCCGTTTTGGACTTTGTCATTTTTCTTTAAAGTTAATGCAAACTGATCCGTTCTGAACGGATACAAACGTTTGCATTAGAGGTGCGGATCCGTCTGTACAAATAAACAGACGGATCCGCACCAACGCTAGTGTCTTAGTTGCCAACATTGTCTGCGGACAGGCGGCTGCGCTTGTCTGTGATAATGTCCCCAGCCATGCTAAACACACATTCAGACAATACAGTACATGCAGGGAAGGCCAGCACCTCCAAGGCGTAAAGGGCAACCTCAGGACATGTGCCCAATTTGAAGATCCAGAAGTTGAATGGGTCAGATCCAGTGACCTAGCTAGAAATAATTGGGCACCACATCAAATTTTTGAATGGGCCACCCTCCCCCAGTAATTTTTGCGCAACCCCTTCCTTTCATGCCGCCATGCCTGTGGCTACTAAAAATCGCTCTCTCAGACCAGGCCCAGCAGCTGTTCCATTCACTTTCTACACTGTCTATACTGCCACTGTATATAATTTCATTGTATAATACTGTTGAGGGGGCCCTGACAAAGTCCTTTACTCTTCCTCCTCCTCCTGGATGGGCCCTTTCTAGGTCACGGCCCCAAAGCAGTTGCTTCCCCTGCTTCCCCTGTAGCTATTCCTCTAGGCAGATCCATCAGTCAGTACGTGTACTGTTCCACCATGTTGCTGAAATGCTGCCTCCTGCTAAGATATTCCAGATCTGCTGGTGGTGTAGGTTGTTGTGGCGTGATGACAAAGCTTTTCCACATTTTGCCAATGATAAACCTGCCTTCTGAGGTGTTGGTGGTGACCCAGCTGCATTGGCAAATTCTTCCTCCTCCTCCTCTGCCTTCACCTTGTGCTTCCACTGAGTCCACGGCGTCAGGTGTGAATGCCATCAGCAGCAGCGTGTCTACTAGCAGGCTCATCTTCCTATTACACTCCAGTGAGAGAATTAATGACGGCACGTTGTCCTTGTAATGAGGGATGCAGTAGTGTGGTCGTTGCGCAGGCACTGCAGCATGTTGTCGCTCATGTGTGCCAGGCTGCCCAGAAGCAAGGACAAGCTATCCTCTTTGAGGGAGGTATATGGTCTGTGTCCTCTGTATCCCACAGCGTTCCTCCTACTCCTCCTCATCCTCCAGAACTGTGCCCTGGCTGGACAATTATGTTCCAGGCCAGGGCCTATGTTGGTGCAGGAACCCACCCTCCGAGCCACTTGTAATTGGCTGGCCTTAAGTCAAGGATAAGGCGTGTATATAGTTTTGTTTGTCTGTATGTTTAGTTTAGCTGCATTATAGTTATTTTAATATGTTTTTAAGTAAATTTGTAAATAGTTTGTTAATGGTTTGAGTGAAAGGGGGGGGGGGGTGTTGTGTGTGTTCGATTAACTGAATTGATTTTCACTGTCTGGTGTTTAAGAATTTCTGCACCCCAAATTCAGCACATGTGGCATGCAGGGGATGTGCATCAAACCGGCTAGGCCCAGACCTGCTATTACATTTTGCCCCTTTAGCGCACAACACCAGGCCGGGCTGGAGGCTCAATGGCACCAACCAATCATCCGTCTGTTGTTCCATGCCTGTCCACAGCTCCTGCGCATTGTGGGGTTTTTCCCACAAACACACAAGTTTTAAAACAGACTGCTGTCATTTCCCCCTGGCTGTGTTGCTGTGGGTGGTGAAGGTGTTACGCTGAGTGGATGAGGAGGAGGTAGAGGAGGAGGAAGCCGAGGAGGAGGAGGAGGTAACAGGATACAAAGAGAAATGCCTAGCAATCCTCGGGGGAGGAAGGACATTCGCAAAAATGCTATCCGCCTCTGGGCCAGCCGCTACTTTTATCCACTGTGTTGTTGGTTATGTGGACATTGCCATAGATAGCGTTGCGCAGGGAAGGGATAGCTCGCTTGCAAAAGTAGCGGTGGCTGGGATACACGTACTGTGGGACAGCCATAAGGTTTTTAAAACTGTCCACCAGTTTAAAACTGTCCACCAGACAGAATGACAGCATTTCAAAGGACCAGGAAGTTTGAAATAAGGCATTCAGAGCCATGGGTAGGGGGGTACTTCCTCTTTCTATTTCTTTTTCTCTCCAGTGTTTGGGAGATGGACAGCTGATAGCTGAACACTTTCATGGGATTTGGTGGAGATGCTTGGTGATGATGACCGATGTGGTGGCTTTGCTGCCAAATCCTCTGTTTGCTGGGTGTCAGGTGCCCCTGTCACTCACTTGGGCTCAAGTTTAGAATGGTTATTTATTATTTTTCTCTATTTTATGTTATTTTAAGTCATTTTGCAGCCCTCTAGCCCTTTCCTGGGCTATTTTACAGCCTTTTTAGTGCCCAAAAGTTCGGGTCCCCATTAACTTCAATGGGGTTCGGGTTCGGGATGAAGTTCAGGTCGAGTTCGGATCCCGAACCCGAACATTTTCGTGAAGTTCGGCCAAACATTTTCTTGAAGTCTTTTTTATAATTCTGCATGTGCTGTATACACAGAGGTCCTGTCCATAAGATTCAAGAGTCAGGTGATCAGAGACACCACTCAGTCTCCTCCATTCAAACACAGTCAACCTGCCATCTGTATTTGCATCATTAAGAGTTTAGTTCAGGTGCAGTGTGTTTGAATAGAGAAGGTTATGTGATGTGTCTGATTACATGGCCCAACATCAGCGGCCATCTTATGGACAAGACCCCTATGTGGACAATAGTGATGAGCGGCAGGTGCCATATTCGATTTCGACGAAATTCGCGAATATTCGAATGAATATTCGTTTCATATTCGTCGAAATCGAATATTCGTCATTTTTTCTAGTTATCGCGATTAACATGCGATTTAAATAATCGCATATTGCGATTTGTACTTAAGGCTACTTTCCTATTGGTTTCATATCTAGAATTAGCGAGGATGACGAATATGACGAATGTATTCGTCTATTCCTCAAAACGAAGATAACGAAGTATTCTACATCTTCGTTTTAGCTACCTATTCGTCAACCTCGCTAATTCTAGCAATCAAATAGGAAGGTTGACTATAGAGACAGCTGTGTTTAATTCGCTATGCGATTTTTTTTTTTTTAATAAATAGAATAATTATAATAATTATATCAAGTAATATAATTATTCTATTAAAAAAAAAAATCGCATAGCAATTGACTACAGCTGTCTCTATAGTCAACCTTCCTATTTGATTGCTAGAAGTAGCGAGGTTGGCGAATGGGTTGCTAAAGCGAAGATGTAGAATACTTCGTTATCTTCGTTTTGAGAATATAACGAATACATTCGTCATGTCACTATTCGCTAATTCTACCAAGCCAACCATAACTTCTGTGCTCATGGGCGTCCCCATCACCATGGGAGCGTCTCCATATACTAAAATGTACTGTCGGATTTGAGGAATTACGTTGAAATCGCAATGCGATTAATTCAAGTTATATTAATCGCATTGCGATTTCAACTTAGAACTGGGTTTATAATGGGTCAGCTTGCTAGAATGAGCGAAGTTAACGAATATGGAATATAGCAGCACTGCTAAGTTGAATTCGCAATGCGATTAATTTAACTTGAGTAATCGCATTGCGATTTCAACTTAGCACTGCTTTCTTACATAGGCTAGAATTAACGAATATGGAATATAGCACTAGCAGTGCCAAGTTGAAATCGCAATGCGATTACTTCAAGTTAAATTAATCGCATTGCGAATTCAACTTAGCAGTGCTGCTATATTCCATATTCGTTAACCGTTCATTCTAGCAAGCTGACCCATTATAAACTCAGCTCTAAGTTAAAATCGCAATGCGATTAATATAACTTGAATTAATCGCATTGCGATTTCAACGTAATTCCTCAAATCCGACAGTACATTTTAGTATATGGAGATTCTCCCATGGATGGGGACGCTCCATGAGCACGGAAGTCGGCAGAAGCGGCAACGGGCACTGACTAGAGCAGCCAGGAAGCCAGGAATCCTCAGGACAGGTAAGAACTACTGTTGGGAAGAGGGAAAGAAAAAAATATAACTAAAAAAAAAAAAAAAAAAAACGAATATTCGAAATAGCGAATTTATAGCGCTATATTCGAAATATTCGCGAATTAGCGAAGTGCCGATATTCGCTAAAAAAATTCGCTTTTCGAATATTCGCGCTCAACACTAGTGGACAACACATTAGACAACACAAGCGGACATGGCTTATGAAATATGGCCAATTAGACATTAAGCCCGTTACAATAATGGGCGCTAAAACAGTAGTGCATAAACATTAGTACGAACAGTCTATATTAAATGGCACTGGCACTGACTAATGGGTGAGACTAGTGGCTGAGACTGCTGACACTGACTGCTGGCAGTGATTAAGACTGCTGGCACTGACTCAGTGCTGGCTGTGGCTAAGACTGCGACTGCGGCTGCTGGCTGAGACTGCTGGCACTAATGCTGGCAGTGGCTAAGACTGCGGTTGCTGGCTGAGACTGCTGGCACTGACTGTTGGCTGAGACTGGTGGCTGTGGCTGGTGGCCGAGACTGTTGGCTATGGCTGAGACTGCTGGCACTGACTGCTGGCTGTGGCTGAGAGTGCAGGATGCAGCTGGTGGCTGAGACAGCAGGTACTGACTGGTGGTTGTAGCTGAGACTGCTGGCTGCAGCTGGTGGTTGAGACTGCTTGCACTGACTGATAGCTATGGCTCTGACTGGTGCGTGTGGCTGAGACTGGTGGCTGTGACTGCTGGCAATGAGCGCTGGCTGTAGCTGAGAATGCTGGCACTGACTGGTGGCTGAGACTGCTGGCGCTGTGGCTGTTGGCACTGACTGACTGGTTAAGACTGATGGTTGAGACGGCTGGCACTGACTGGTGGCTGAGACTGCTGGCACTGTGACTGGTGGTTGTGGCACTGGCTGATGGCTGAAACAGCTGGAATTGACTGGTGGCTGAGTCTGCTGGGACTGTCACTGGTGGCTGTGGCTGGTGGCACTGACTGATGGCTAAGACGGCAGGCCCTGAGTGCTGGCTGTGGCTGAGACTGCTTTCTGCGGCTGGTGGCTTAGACTGCTGGCACTGACTGGTGGCTGAGACTGGTGGCTGTGGCTGAGACTGCTGGCACTGACTGATGGCTGAGACGGTTGGCACTGACTGGTAGCGGAGACTGCTGACACTTACTGGTGGCTGAGACTGCTGGCACTGTGACAGGTGGCTGTGGCTGACGGCACTGACTGATGGCTGAGACTGCTGCCACTGACTGGTGGCTGAGACTGCTGGCACTGTTACTGGTGAGTGGTGACTGTGGCACTGACTGATGGCTGAGATAGCTGACACTGACTGGTGGCTGAGACTGCTGGCACTGTGACTGGTGGCTGTGGCCGGTGGCACTGACCGATGGCTGAGGCGGCTGGCATTGAGTGCGGACTGTGGCTGAGACTGCTTTCTGCGGCTGGTGGCTGAGAATGCTGGCAGTGACTGGTGGCTGTGGCTGAGACTGCTGGCACTGACTGGTGGCTGAGACAGCTGGCACTGTCTGGTGCTGCTGAGACTGCTGGCAGCTGAAACTGCTGGCACTGACTAGTGGCTGAGACTGCTGGCAATGTGACTGGTGGCTGTGGCTGGCGGCACTGACTGATGGCTGAGACTGCTAGCACTGACTAGTGGCTGAAACTGCTAGCACTGTGACTGGTGACACTGACTGATGGCTGAGATGGCTGGCACTGTGACTGGTGGCACTGACTGATCACACCATAACCTGCGAGTGGTGGTGGTGGTGATTGGCCAGCGCGCAGATGTGGGCGGCAGTGGCGTGCCTATGGTGTTTGCCACCTAGGGCCGGTCCTTTCTCTGGCACCCCCCAATACTTCAAAAAATGGTACCCCCTCACAGTAGTTTTGTACAGATGTGTGCCCCCTCACAGTAGTTATGCCTACATTGTGCCCTCTCGCAGTAGTTACAGTAGTTATACCCTCTATGTGCCCACTTCACAGTTGTAATGCCCTCTTTGTTCCCCCTTCACAGCAATAATCCTCATTGTACCCCCTTAATAGTAGCAATGCCCACTGTGCTAGTAATGCCCTCTGTGTCTCCTCCATAGTAGAAATCTCCATTGTGCTCCTTCACCTTAATAATGCCCACTGTGCTCCTTCACAGTAATAATACCCACTGTGCCCACTTCATTGTAGTAATACCCTCTGGCTCTGTGCCCCTTCCATAGTAGAAATGTCTATTGTGCCTCCTTCACATTAGTAATGCCCTCTGTGCCCCCTTCATAGTATTAAAGTCCTCTGTGCCCCCTTCATAATAATAAAGTCCACTGTGCCCCCTCCATAGTAATAAAGACCTCTGTGCCCCCTCCGTAGTGATAAAGTCCTCTGTGTCCCCTCCATAGTGATAAAGTACTCTGTGTCCCCGCCATAGTGATAAAGTCCTCTGTGCCCCCTCTGTGCCCCTTCTGTATAAAAAAACAACAACACTAACTACTCACCTTCTCCCGTTCCTTAAGCTCACATACCTCTCTTCCCTGCAGGCACAGATCGCTGTGCAGAAATGTGTGGGCGGAGATTATGCAGATTACCGGGCTGCAGGCTCCGCCCACAGAGGCTGGCAGCATGATCTGTGTCTGCAAGCTGAATGGTGGAGCAGAGAGAAGTCTTCCTGCTTCACCATTCAGAGCGCTGCTGGCCTAAAGGAGGGAGGAGCACGGGGAGAGCACGGGGAGCTGAGCTGTGATTAATAGGACCCAGCTCCCTGAGCTCCAGCAATGAGCGCTTCGATCTGTATTGATGGAAGTGCTCATTGCCTCTGGCCTCTGGCAGCCCCTGAGAGCGGGCACATGGGGCGAACTCCCCCCCCCCCCTTAGTACGCCTGGGCAGTGTGGGCAGCGTGTGGAGCGCAGTGTGCTGTTTGGTCGTCGCGCATGCCCAGTGTAAAAATCGACACACACACCCTGACTCAGCGCACGCACACAGGGCTTTTATTATGTAGGATAGCTGTCTGAGGATGGACTGCAATTTTTTTAACTGGAAAAATATTTTGTATTGGAAAACATCATGAACAAAAGATACAAACTCCATTGCTCTAGCAAAAAATGTATAGTAATTTTTTACCCCAGACCAATGGTGGAATAAAATGATGATCAGAAATCATATATTGTGCATGACGATCTCTTTCTAAGAAGGCTAGAACCAGCCTTGTACCTCTCATGGAACCAGGGATCTCCACATTCAGGAGGCATGCCTTTCTGCTGTAGCTCTTTCCCTGCAACTGTCACATTTTCTAACAGAAGATATGGCTGGTTGCAGTTGAAGATCTAGACTGAGCATGTGCGACCACCTCAGTAAGGTGGATGGAGAAATAAGGAAAAGAACAAACAGAAGGTGGCGCTATGCAGACAGACATTTTATTGAATAGCTCCGTGGCTATACTACTTTAAATTTTTTACTATCTGCTATTACCAAAGGATTCAGAATCTGGTTTCAAATATGTAGAATATTTTTGTGGAACAACCTTTCTAAAGGAGTTATACCATGACTGATATTTAAAAAAAAAATGAAAATCATATTGTTCATATTAATCTCTTTTTAACAACACTAGAACTAGCCCTGTATTTCACATGGACACAGAGATCTCTTCATTCTTAGCTCCAATTGCTCTACTAGATCCTACTCATGTCCAAATTCGATCCAAATCTCAGGAAAAACTTGATTTGCTACAAAGCTGAATTTCCTTCATGGTAATATGAATCAATTTTTCCTGAAATGGTGGTAAAAAAAAACATACTCATCTCATCCAATTTGAGCACAAGGAGGCTGTCGCATCTTCTATACATGGTAAAATGATCTGATAATTACTAATGTAGCTTATGTTTATTCTGTGACATCCATATTAATAAAAGCCCTCTGTGCATGCTCAGGGCTGCGTGTCCGTGCGTGTGTGCACTGGGCATGCGCAATGCACCGACCAATCAACACACGTTGCTCCACACGCCGCCCGAACCGCCAAATCACCGCCGCCGCTTGCAGGTTATGGTGTGCTCTCTACGTCAGACCGCTGCCATTACTGTCCCTGCATCACACAGCCGCACAGTCCCAGGACTCTCAGCCACAGACCGCAGCCGCTGCCAGCAGTCTCAGCCACCAGTCGCTTCCTGCAGCCTCAGCACTACCAGTCAGTGTCCGCAGTCAGTGACAGCCATCTCAGCCATCAGTCAGTGCCACCAGCCACAGCCATCAGACACAGCGCCAGCAGTCTCAGCCACCAGTCAGTGCCAGCAGTCTCAGCCACCAGTCAGTGTCAGCAGTCTCAGCCACCAGTCAGCAGTCTCAGCCACAAGCCAACAGTCTCGGCCACCAGCCACAGCCACCAGACTCAGCCACCATTCACAGTGCCAGCAGTCTCAGCCACAGCCACCAGTCACAGTGCCAGCAGACTCAGCCAGCAGTCAGTGCCAGCAGACTCAGACAGTAATCAGTGCCAGCAGACTCAGCCAGCAGTCAGTGCCAGCAGCAACAGCCACCAGTCAGAGTGCCAGCAGTCTCAGGCACCAGTCAATGCCAGCCGTCTCAGAAATCACTCAGTCCCACTAGCCACAGCCACCAGTCACAGTGCCAGCAGACTCAGCCAGCAGTCAGTGCCAGCAGTCTCAGCCATCAGTCAGTGCCAGCAGTCTCAGCCATCAGTCAGTGTAAGCAGTCTCAGCCAACATCCAGTGTCAGCAGTCTCAGCCACAGCCATCACTCAATGGCAGCAGTCTCAGCCACAAGCCAACAGTCTTGGCCATCAGCCATAGCCACAAGTCTCAGCCACCATTCAGTGCCAGCAGTCTTAGCCACCAGTCACACTGCCAGCAGTCTCAGCCAGAAGTCAGTGCAGCCCTCTCGGCCATCAGTCAGTGCCTGCAATCTCAGCCACCAGTCAGTGTCAGCAGTCTCAGCCACAGCCAGCACTCAGTTCCAGCAGTCTCAGCCACAGCCGCCAGTCAGTGCCAGCAATCCCAGCCACAGCCAGCACTCAGTGCCAGCAGTTTCATCCACAACCCACAGCCAGCAGTCTCAGCCACAGCCAGAAGTCACTGCGAGCAATCCCAGCCACAGGCAGCACTCAGTGCCAGCAGTCTCAGCCAAAAGCCACAGCAAGCTGTCTCAGCCACAGCCACCAGTCAGTGCCAGCAGTCTCAGCCAACAACTGCAGCCAGCAATCTCAGCCCCATTCAGCAGTCAGGGCCACCAGCTACACTCACCAGTCAGAGCAACAGCCATCAGTCAGTGCAAGCAGTCTCAGCCACCAGCTGCAGCCAGCAGTCACAGCTACAGCCACCAGTTAGTGCCAGCAGTCTCGGCCACCAGCCACAGCCACCAGTCTCAGCCACCAGTCTCAGCCACATCCACCAGTCACAGTGCCAGCAGTCTCAGCCAGCAGTCAGTGCCACCAGCCACAGCCCCCAGTCACAGTGCCAGCCACCTGTCAGTGCCAGTTTTCTCAGCCATCACTCAGTGCCCCCAGCCACCAGTCACAGTGGCAGGGCAGCAGTCTCAGCACCACCAGTCAGTGCCAGCCGTCTCAGCCATCAGTCAGTGCCACCAGCCACAGAAACCAGTCACAGTGCCAGCAGTCTCAGCCATACAATGTGGTCAATTTCCCTTGCCATTTAATATAGATCGTTCCTACTAATGTTTATGCACTACCGTTCTAGCGCCCCATTTTGTAACGGGCTTATTGTCTAGGTGCTATATTTCATAAGCCATGTCCCCTTGTGTTGTCTAATGTGTTGTCCACATAGAGGTCCTGTCCATAAGATTGCCGCTGATGTTGGGCCATGTAATCAGACACATCACATAACCTTCTCTATTCAAACACACTGCGCCTGAACTAAACTCCCAATGATGCAAATACAGATGGCAGGTTGACTGTGTTTGAATTGAGGAGACTGAGCGGTGTCTCTGATCACCTGAATCTTGAATCTTATGGACAGGACCTCTGTGTATACAGCACATGCAGAATTATAAAAAAGTCTTATAAGTATGGACCATATCATCATGTTACATACACATTGATCAACAGTAGCCTGATAGTGCCCAACTCCTTTAACCCTTCAGGACCCTGCCATTTTTCATCTTAAGGACCAATTTTTGCAAATCTGACATGTGTCACTTTATGTGGTGATAACTTTAAAACGCTTTTACTTATCCAAGCCATTCATGTCAGTAGTAAATATGAATCAAAATATTTCATTTTTTTTAAAATAAAAAAATACCAAATTTACCAAGAATTTGGAAAAATTCGCATTTTTAAAATTCCTATTTCTCTGTTTTTAAAACAGAAATTGATACCTCCTAAAATAGTTATTACTTTTCATTTTACATATGTCTACTTCATGTTTGATTCATTTTGTAAATTAGATATTCTTTTTTTCTTTGGGATGTTAGAAGGCTTGGAAGTTTAGAAGCAAATCTTAAATTTTTTAAGAAAATTTCCAAAACCCAATTTTTAAGGACCAGTTCAGGTCCGAAGTCAATTTGTGGGGCTTACATAATAGAAACCACCCATAAATGGCCCCATTTTACAAACTACACCCCTCAAGGTATTCAAAACTGATTTTACAAACTTTGTTAACCCTTTATGTGTTCCACAAGAATTAAAGGAAAATGTAGATGAAATTTCCGAATTTCACTTTCTTGCAGATTTTCCATTTTAATCATTTTTTCCGCTAACAAGGGTTAACAGCAAAAAACTCAATATTTATTACCCTGATTCTGTGGTTTACAGAAACACGCAATATGTGGTTGTAAACTGCTGTACATGAACAAGGCAGGGCGCAGAAGGAAAGAATATGGTTTTTGGAGGGGAGATTTCACTGGGATAATCTTAAGTTGCCATGACAAGGGGGGATATTGAGAAAGAAGATGACAAAGGGGGCTTGAGAAAGAGGATGACAAGGGGGGATGAAAAGGGGAAAGAGAATGAGGGAGATTTCACTGGGTGGAGGGGAGATTTCACTGACGTTAGTTAGAGTGGTTCTGCAGTTTATTTAAACTGATCGGCAGGGTCTGACACTGGTAGTAGCGCCTTGGCCTTCTCGCTGTTTACCGCAGGCGCACTGACGTCACGACTAGTATCACTGGCCTTGGCGGGGTTAAGCTCTGTTCACTTGAATGAAGCTTAGCCCCACCCAGGCCAATGATACTAATCGTGACATCACTGCGAGAAGGCGGAGGCTCTACTGCCAGCGCCGCTGCCTTCTCAAACAGCTAATTGGTGGGGGTCCTGGGTATCGGACCCCTGTCGATCAGTTTAAATAAACTGCAGAACCCCTTTAATATGGCAGATCATATGGGTGGGGCATTGTGATGTCACATTGGGGGGGGCGGCAAACTTTTCTTTTGCCTAAGGCGGCAAAAATCCTTGCACCGGCCCTGAGTACATGTACGGCGCTGGTCCTTATGTGACGTCCACCAGCACCGTACATGTACGGCGGGGGTCCTCTACGGGTTAATAATGGTACCATCCATTTAAAAGAAAGGTCATTTCTAACCTAAGGACAGTTAAATCAATCTATCTATGTTAGTTTATTAAAACCTGTTTGAAAAAAAAAAAACTTTAACCCTTAGTGACCAAGCCATCTTTCTTGAAGGCATGGGCGGGCTTGTGAGGATCGAGACCCACCTTTCCCTTATGGGGAAGCTGGGGAACCTGATCCTTGCACAGCTCTGCTGCCAGCATTTTAGCTCATTTAAGATCAGGGCTGTGGACATGGAGCTCCAGGGCTTGATTTAAGCGCTAACTTGGGCTGAAGTGCCGACCAGTGTAAAAAGGCGGCGCTCCAGCCCAAGGCCCCTTAGTGACCGCCGTAAAAACACATATGGGTGGTCACTAAGGGGTTAATAAAATGTAATTATGTAAGTAAGTTCTGTCATTAACCCCTTAAGGACTAGGCCAGTTTTCATTTTTCTTAGTTTATTTCCTCCCTGCCTTCCAGGAACCTTTTTGTTTTACTTTTCTGTTCCCATAGTTATCTAAGAGCTTATTTTTTTGCAGGACAATTTGTGTTTTCTAATAAACAATTTTATATTTCATACCATGTATTGAGAAGCTGGAAAAATATTATTAATGGGGTGGAATTGGAGAATAAAGCAATTCCACCAATAATTTTTTACAAGCTTAGTATTTATGGCATCCACTGGATGGTACAAATGCCACATTACCTTTATTTTGTCGGACAATAAGATTATAGCAAAGCTAAATTTCTATAGTTTTTGTGATGTTTTAATGCTTTAAGAAAAATACCAAATGTTGAAAAAAAATTACCGTATGTTTCGCTTTATAAGATGCACCTATGTTTTTGAGGAGGAAAATTAAAAAAGAAAGATTTTGAACCAAAAGGTGTGCTTTTGGTGGGTTTTGACCTAATGGTAGTCTGTGGATGACACTGAGAGGTTGTGAGTGGAGCCGTAGGAACCGCAACAGAGGACTCTCAAGGTCTCAGCCTATTAAGGCTGCCAGTAACTGCCGAAAGACGAACCGGGCACCCTGAATGGAATGTCGGAAAGAAAATGATTATATTGGGGGCCAAAAAAAAACAGTGCCAGCGGAAGCTTCAGAAAACCAAATGGTTGAAACCGCAGTGTCCTGAGTGACGTGTCAGGTCTGATGTTGTGATACCGCAAACCAATGAAAATGTGACTTACCGAGTATTCCGAACCTATAACATCCTTTGAAGAAACGTCAAGTAGCGAGTTGTAAGCTAATAACGATTTTTTTTTTCCCTTTATCCTACCACCTGAGCAAAAGATGTAATTGAGCACACCAACTGAGAATGGCGAGCTGCGACAGGACCTGAAAAGCAAAATAAATGACATGCAATGATGATCCTGGCTGTGATAGTATGCTGACACTGACATGGGGCATGCAGTAATATAGACCACCTGCAACATAGCACGCTGCTATAGATGAGTGCATATAAAAGTTGCAATCATCAGCATGTACCCCCTGTTTAGATGAGGGTGTATATGCCGTTAAACCAGTCTAACTCAGTTTTTGGCAAAAGCAATGCTTAGATCTATTTTGAGCAAAAATAAAACAATAAAACAAGGCAAAATAACAGCAAAATAAATGGTCCTCATGGGTCTTTGAAATTACCTTTGTGGCAAGTAGCTCCCCCAGTGTCCAGCTAACATTCTGAGCTGAAGCTGGATCACCAGTACCAAGCATAGGTGCTTTTAAGTACACAAACTCAGGTTCACAACCTTAAAGTGACACACACACATTTTATATTTCCCAAAACAATTGTGACAAATGAAACATACCTCAACACAGAGGAGCTTATAGTCTACTTAATATACATATTACAAAATAGTAGTTATACTAAAGAACAAAAACACTCGGTTAACAGCAGCTCTGCCTCAGCTGGATAATCGGCAGCCTGCATCTCACACTCTATAATGCAAGTAAGGGGATAATGCTGAATGTCAGTGTGAACAATGTCATAACCTTTCTGCAGACAAGAAAGTCATGCAGAAATACACAGACAAACTAATGACACATTAATGCCCTAACACCCTCCCCCAAGTGGGCGGCACAGACCACGGCGACGTACCATGGCATAACCTAGGTCCATGCCGCTAAAAACAAAAAAATGTCTGGTGCTACTACTACAATGATGTACCCTACCATTCCGCCCCCCCCCCCTGCCCATAGCAAAGCACGGTGGCCCATGCAAGACATAGAAACCTGCGAGAAAACGAGACAGAGTCACGCTGACCCCTGCTGCCTAACAGTACTGCCACGTGGGCGCCAAACGTGGGCTGCCAGACAGATCGCCCTGGTGCTGTGCTGCTCCTCCTCACCAAAGGGGCCTACACACCGCCGGCCAGACTGTAACAGGCCGATGCGGCATGAGATTGCAGCATACCCTCACCCAACCGGAATGACCTCAGCTTGGTTTCTGAACACCGACTGGGTACGGAAGCTGCTAATTCAGCCCATGTGTTGCATCAGATGGCTCAGACTGCATGCAACTATGCAGCACCATCGACACACCCAAGGGAGGTGCCTTCCTGGTATAAATGTGCTACTCCCACAAATACAGGCCAATAACTCAGCCTTCAAACATAATTTTTATACATCACCATCAGGTTAGTCAATCCATTACTGGACACTGGAATGGACACAGCCTCCTGGCTGTCATAGCAAGCAATGGGCAACCTGATTTAACGGCTATACATTATGTTTTCGAAAAGTTAATTTATTTCAGCAATTCAGTTCAAAAATTGAAACTCATATATTATATACAGTACACACAGAGTGATCTATTTCAAGCATTTCTTTCTTTTAATATTGATAGTTATTATGGTTTATAGCTAATGATAACCCAAAAGTCAGTGTCTCAACAAATTAGATTATTGTGAAAAAGTTCAATATCATAGATGCATGGTCTCACACTCTAATGAGCTAATCATCATAAAACACCTGCAAAGGTTTCCTAAGCCTATAAATGGTAAAATTCTTTTTAGAGCCACCACACACAGGTGTATCCAGAACATGGGCTACTACTGTCTCATTCCTTGTGTCATGCCACCCATGATCCAGAGGTAACATCAGAAGTGTCTTACATGGGCTAAGGAAAAAAAAGGACTGGACTGTTGCTCCGTGGTCCAAAGTCCTGTTTTTGAATCAAAGTAAATTTTAAATTTCATTTGGAAATCAAGCTCCCAGAGAGGGGAGAGGAACACAATCCAAGTTGCTTGAAGTCCAGTGTGAAGTTTAAACAGTCAATAATGGTTTGAGGAGCCATGTCATCTGCTGATGTTAGTCCTCTGCATTATATCAAGTCTAAAGTCAGCACAGCCATCTACCGGGAAACTTTAGAGCACTTCCTGCTTCTGTCTACTGACAGGCTGTATGGAGATGCTAATTTCATTTTCCAGAAGGACTGGGCACTAGAGTTGAGCGAACAACTGGAAGTTCGGGTTCGACGGGTTCGGGCGAATTTAACAAAAAAGTTTGGGTTCGTGATCCGAACTTGACCCGAACTTGATGCTGAACCCTATTGAAGTCAATGGGGACCCGAACTTTTGGGCACTAATATGGCTGTAAAATAGCCCTGGAAAGGGCTAGAGGGCTGGAAAAGGCAGCAAAATGTGTCTAAGAGCATGGCAACTGCTCTGAAAATAAATATGGATAGGGAAATGACTTAAAATAAAATAAAATAAAATACAGAAAAATAATAAACGTTCTAAACCTGAGCCCAAGTGAGTGACAGTGGCCCCTGCCACCCCACAAACAGAGGATGTGGCAGCAACACCACCACATCTTTCAAAGTCACCAAGCATCTCCACAGAATCCCATGGAAGCGTTCAGCTGTCCATCTCCCAAACACTGGAGAGAAAGAAGAAGTACCCCCCTACCCACCAGTGATCCCTGGCTCTGAATGCCTGGATTTCGAAATTCCTGATCATTTGAAATGCTGGCTTGTGGAGAGTTTTAAAAACCTTATGGCGGTGGTTTTCCCACAGTACGTGGTTCCCAGCCGCAACAGGTGTGCACTGTGTGACGCTATCTGTCGCAACGTCCACATAACCACCAATACGTGGACCGGTTAATAATTAATAACTGGCTAGAGATAGTCAACAAAGTTAAAAAATATGAGGAGTTTTTTTTTAACAAAGGGGCACATATAGAAGTTGGGTCAAGACCTGGATTGGGTGGAATTGAATTAATGAGCAACAGGGAGGAGTTATGTGGTTTCTCTTTTTTTTTCTGCATGTTGGGTGAGGGGTGGGGGGGTTGGGATTATGTCATTTTTAAATTGAATGTGGTACCTTGTTTAAAGGTTGTTTGCATTTTCTAAGATGATAATAAAGAAAGATATATATATATATATATATATATATATATATATATATCTCCCTAATAACACACTGGGTAAATGTAGTGGCGGCTGGCCCAGAGACTGATAGCATTTTTGCGAATGTCCTTCTGCCCCCGAGGATTGCAGGGCATTTCTATTTTCCTCCTGTTGCCTCCTCCTCATCCACTCAGCGTAAAACCTTCACCACCCACAGCAGCACAGCCAGGGGGAAACGACAGCAGGCTGTTTTAAAACGTTTCTGTTTGTGGGACAAACCCCACACTGCGCAGGAGATGTGGACAGGCATGGAACAACAGACCGATGATTGGTTGGTGCCACTGAGCCTTCAGCCCGGCCTGGTGTTGTGCGCTAATGGGCGAAATATACTAGCAGCTCTGGGCCTAGCCGGTTTGATGCACATCCCCTGCCTGCCACATGTGCTGAATTTGGTGGTGCAGAAATTCCTGAACACCAGACAGTTAAAAATTAATTTAGTTAATCCAACACTTATATTCTGGTGGCACAAATTGACTTTTATTGTTGCTCTAGGACCCCTGCGGCCTGAGCTGCAGATGTGACAAATAATTTGATTAAATTTGTTGGCTAGATTGTCGGTTAACATTTCCACGGCTATAAGGACTTTTTATTATATATTCGAACAAAAACTATACAAGGAACATTTCAACAAGAGAAAATTAACCTGAACAGCCTCACACCCTACACACACAACACCCCCATCCCCCCTTTCACTTAAACCATTAACATACTATTTACAAATGTACTTAAAAACATATTAAAATAACTGTAATGCAGCAAAACTAACTATATACTGTATTTTTCGCCCTATAAGACGCACTTTCCCCCCCCAAAAGTGGGGGAAAAATAGTGCTGCGTCTTATGGGGCGAATGCGGCAAATACTGATACACCGCCGCGCTGCTGAAGAGCGCAGCCGGCATGTGTATCAATGAGGAGGGGCTGTGGGCGGCATCTTGTTTGCTAATGACAGTGGGCCCGTGCAGTAACTGTATTCTACTACACCGGCCCGCTGTAGTAATGTTATAGGCGATGTTTAAAACTATTATTTTGATTAAACTTAATGCTGGCAGTAGTACCCTACCTCCTATAATCGACGATCGCAGGCAGGACTGGAATCAGGAGGCCGGACGGGCAGGAGGCTGCAGCGTAACGTCACGCGCCTGCCCCGCTCACTTTATGAATGAAGCAGACGGCACAGGCGCATGACGCCATGCTGCCGCCTGCTGCCCGCCCGGCCTCCTGACTCCAGTCCTGCCTGCGATCGTAGATTATAGGAGGTAGGGTACTACTGCCAGCATTAAGTTTAATCAAGATGATAGTTTTAAACATCGCCTATAACATTACTACAGCGGGCCCGGTGTAGTAGAATACAGTTACTGCACGGGCCCGCTGTCATTAGCAAACAAGATGCCGCCCACAGCCCCTGTATTGGGAGTCATCGCAGCCACTGTTATGGGGGAATCTGTGGATGACACATAGCATAAGATGCTATGAGTCATCCACAGATTCCCCCCATAGCAGTGTCATTCCCAGATGCCCCCATACAGTGCCATCCACAGATTCCCCCATACAGTGCCATCCCCAGATGCCCCCATACAGTGCCATCCCCAGATGCCCCCATACCAGTGCCATCCCCAGCTCCCCCACATAACAGCGGTTAACCAGAGATCCCCACATAACAGTGCGTCATCCACAGATGCCCCCATAACAGTGTGTCCTCCACAGATGCCCCCATAACAGTGCGTCATCCACAGATGCCCCCATAACAGTGCGTTATCCACAGATCCCCCACAACAGTGCATTATAATAGTGTCATGCACAGAACACCATTAGTAAAAAACCCACCAAAAGTACACCTTTTGGTTAAAAATATTTTTTTTCTTATTTTCCTCCTCAAAAACCTAGGTGCGTCTTATAGGCAGGTGCGTCTTATAGGGCGTAAAATACGGTAAACAAACAAAACTATATACACGCCTTATCCTTAAGTTAAGGCCAGACAAATACAAGTGGCTCGGAAGGTGGGTTCCTGCACCAACATAGACCCTAGCCTGGAACACAATTGTCCAGCCAGGGCACAGTTCTGTAGGATGAGGAGGAGAAGGAGTAGGAGGAACCGTGTTCTCAGCAGGGTGGCACCCAAGCCAGCTCACGGGCATCACTGGAGCGTGACTGGGGGATACAAAGGACACAGACGATACACCTCCCTCAAAGAGGATAGCTTGTCCTTGCCTCTGAGAAGCCTGGCACACATGAGCGACTACATGGTGCAGTGAATGGATGCATTTCTTTAAATTTTCCATCTTAAGATAAGTAGGTCATAGAAGTATTCTCTGTATACTGCTTTTATTGGAATCATCTAATATAAATGTGTCGTCATTTGCAGCTATTATGGTGTTTCTGTTAGGTGTGTGTTCACACCTTGTGTTTGCGATTGAAATAACATGTTCATGTTTTGTTTGAACCGATACACATGACTGAATAATTATTGGTTGGCTACAACCATGGGATACATATGAAAGTATTCGGGTTGAGGTTTATGAATTATTTATAAAAATGTTTTAAAAAGGTGCAGACTGTTTTGAATGAGTTAAACACAGGTCTTTGTCTACGTATCACCTGCAGACTTAATTCCGAGTTTGGAAGCTACTCTGATAGGTGGGAGCGAGCTTAAATACCTGTGTTTTCAGAAATGCCAGTGAGGTCATGATTAAGGACATCTGTGTCCGAAACATGTAGACCCTGGGAGTGAGTGTACCAAACATCAAGCTAAGCTGTTTCTGTATTTTAACGCAACGAAAATAAAGGAAATTTGGCAATCTACATCCGTGGTTTGTGCTGGACTACTCCATCCATTCACAAGTGAGCATCCGTTCAGGACATCCGTGCACAACACAGGAGGAAAAATTCCTTGTTCCTTGGATACACATTTATCGCAGGTGAGCTGGTTCATCCAAGTTATTTTTACATGGTGCAGTGCCTGCGCAACGACTGCCGAATTACAGCCACATTCTAACTTGTGCTGATAACTGGGTGGCCACCCTGCTGGATCCCCGTTACAAGGACAACATGCAGTTCTTAATTCCCTCACTGGAGCGTGATCGGAAGATGCGCCCGCTAGTAGACACGCTGCTGATGGCATTCACACCTGACACCGGGGACTCAGTGGAAGCACAAGGTGAAGGCAGAGGAGGAGGAGGAGGAAGAAGTCGCCAACGCAGCTGGGTCACCACCAGCATCTCAGAAGGCAGGGTTAGCATGGGCGAAATGTGGAAAAACTTTGTCATCACGCCACAACAACCCGCACCACCAGCAGATATGGAACGTCTTAGCAGGAGGCAGCATTTCAGCAACATGGTGGAACAGTACACGTACTGACTGATGGGTCTGCCCAGGGGCGTAGCAACAGGGGAAGCAACTGCTTTGGGGCTCTGACCTAGAAGGGGCCCATCCAGGAGGAGGAGGACTAAAAGACTTTGTCAGGGCCCCCTCAACAGTATTATACAATGAAATTATATACAGTGGCAGTATAGACAGTGTAGAAAATGGATGGAACAGCTGCCGGGCCTGGTTTGAGAGAGCGATCTTTAGTAGCCACAGGAATGGCGGCATGAAAGAAAGGGGTTGCGCAAAAGTTACTGGGGGACGGGGGCCCCATTCAAAAATTTGCTGTGGTGCCCAATCACTTCTAGCTACGTCACTGGGTCTGCCCCATTCAACTTCTGGGTCTTCAAATTGGGCACATGTCCTGAGGTTGCCCTCTATGCCTTGGAGGTGCTGGCCTTCCCTGCACCCACTATATTGTCTGAACGTGTGTTTAGCATGGCTGGGGGTGTTATCAGAGACAAGCGCAGCCGCCTGTCTGCAGACAATGTTGGCAACTAAGCTTTCGTTTATTAAAAAGAACCAGGCATGGATCCCACAGGACTTGTTTGTACCTTATGCAGAATAGACATGTATACCGGCCTCACCCAACCATTGTTATACTACAGAGCACTTACACTTTGTTTTATTTTTTATATTTCCCAATGTTTTGGGGTCTACCCCAATTTATTTAAAAAAAATAAAAAATAAAAAACCTGTTGTTAGCGACTACCTTTGGCTTCACAGCCAAAAAAGGCTTTATGTCATGCAACAATGTAACTGCCAATTGTAATGAATTAAGTTCCCTGTCAGTTATCCAGTGCAGGGGTTTGTACCCAGCAAAAATGGTAATATTGCACCCAACAATTTAAAAGAGGATCATTCACATTTTCGGTCCCTGTCACCTATGCAGTGCAGGAGTTTGTACCCGGCAAAAATGGTAATATTTCACCCAACAATTTAAAAGAGGATTTTCTGCATTTTTGGTCCCTGTCACCTATGCAGTGCAGGGTTACTTGACAGCAAAAAATTGGAATATGTCAACCCCTGAACCCCCAGGCGGATTATCTATATTATTGTCCCTGGCACATATGCAGCGCAGGCCGCAAAGGAAATTCCTGGCCTAAAAAAATATGATTTTTTCACCACCCATGAAAAACATGGATTTAAGTGGTATATTTTGGGGTGTAGGACCTCATTGTTCTCAACATCATCTTCCACCCAGTCTTCACCCCTGCCCTCTTTGTCGGTCTGCACACCGCAGAAAGCCGCAGCAGTTTGCACCTGTGTTTTGTCATCATCAGAGATGTGCTGCGGTGGTCTTCCCATGTCCTCATCCTCAAACCTAAGTGGTTGGGCATCCGTGCACTCAATCTCTTCCACTTCTGGGCTGGGCTATGGTTATGGCCCTGGGAAACCCTGCCAGCAGAGTCATCAAAAAGCATAAGAGACTGCTGCATTTAACTGCCAATAGTCAACAATTAAGTTCACTAACAGTAAGGCAGTGCCCGTGTCATAAACAGAATACATTTCTTTAGGTCACACAACAGTGTAACAGAGCAATTCAATACAATTACTTCACTATCACAAAAAATTTGATTTTTCAAACCAACAATGTAAAAGCAGAAGTTAACGGTTTAATTTGACTGTCAGAAATGCAGCGTACACCGCAAATGTGCTATCTACCACAAAACCAGTGTGTTTGCAACCAACTATGTAAATGCGGAGTTTAAAAGGTTACTTTAAATGACTGAAATACAGGGTAGGCCTCAGATCTGCTATGTAGCACAAAACCAGTGTTTATTGCAACAAACTACTGAAATGCAGTATGTCACTGCTGAAATTTAAAATAGGTATTTGTGCGGTGTATGCAAAACTGCTGTGTGGACCAACAATACGGGTTTCTTTCCTCAAAATACACTAATGCAGTATTTCACTGCTGAAATTTAAAATAGGTATTTGTGCGGTGTATGCAAAACTGCTCTGTGGACCAACAATACGGGTTTCTTTCCCCAAAATACACTAATGCAGTATTTCACTGCTGAAATTTAAATGTAGGTATTTGTGCGGTGTATGCAAAATTGCTCTGTGGACCAACAATACGGGTTTCTTTCCCCAAAATACACTAATTCAGTATTTCACTGCTGAAATTTAAAATAGGTATTTGTGTGGTGTATGCAAAAGTGCTCTGTGAACCAACAATACAGGTTTCTTTCCCCAAAATACACTAATGCAGTATTTCACTGCTGAACTTTAAAATAGGTATCTGTGCGGTGTATGCACAAGTGCTCTGTGGACCAACAATATGGGTTTCTTTCCCCAAAATACACTAATGCAGTATTTCACTGTTAAAGTTTAAACATAGGTATTTGTGCGGTGTATGCAAAACTGCTCTGTGAACCAACAATATGGATTTCTTTCCCCAAAATACACAAATACAGTATTTCACTGCTGAAATTTAAATGTAGGTATTTGTGCGGTGTATGCACAAGTGCTCTGTGGACCAACAATATGGATTTCTTTCCCCAAAATACACGAATGCAGTATTTCACTGCTAAAATTTACAAATAGGTCATTATGTAACGGCTGTGTGATCATAAGCCAAGACTTGCTGATGTTGTGAATCTAAACTAGATATTTTACGGTGTATGCTAATCTTCATGGACTTCCCCTGAGAAACTATTCACTCAATGCGAAGTGGATTTGCACTGCTGAAAACTGTTAACACTTGTAGGTATTTGTGTGCGTGTATGCAAAACTGCTCTGTGGACCAACAATACGGGTTTCTTTCCCCAAAATACACTAATGCAGTATTTCACTGCTGAAATTTAAAATAGGTATTTGTTCCTTGCACTGAGCTACCAAAAAGGATTAGACTGATGTCCCTGGCAGGCTGGCACACATGTAGGTCACATGCAGTTCCAAGGACACTGGATTTGCTAAAATGGTCGCCGACCCCCACCTTAGTAACAGATGGATAACAAAAAAAATATTTTGCAGTATCAATAGGCTCAGGGAGGGGTACAAAAATGTAGGATAGCAGTAGCACCCTCCCTCAATAATTGCTGTAGTTTGAAGATCTCACACCACCAAGTTCAACAGATTTCTTTCCTAATCTCTCCCTGAGAGCACCGGCAGCAACCTGTCCCTACACTAAGATCAGAAGAGTAACATGCAGCACTACATGACTCCAGCTTATATAGAGGCTGAGTCACATGCTGCACTCAGCCAATCACGGCCATGCTATTAGTAGGCATGGCTGCTATGGCTTCTTAGGGCAAAGTAGCGAAACACTTGCTGATTGGCTGCCCTGCAGCCTTTCAAAAAGCCGGAAGAAATCGCCTTTTCTGGTTCGGGTTCGCTCATCCCTACTTGGCACCTGCCCACACGGCCGAAAGTACCTGGTTTAATAGCCATGGCATCATTGTACTTAATTGACCAGCAAACTCACCTGACCTAAACCCCATAAAGAATCTATGAGGCATTGTCAAGAGGAAGATGAGAGACACCAGACCCAACAATGCAGATGAGATGAAGGGCTTCTATCAAAGAAAGCTGGGCTTCCATAACACCTCAGCAGTGCCACCGCCTGATCGCCTCCATGCCACACCTCATTGATGCAGTAATTTATGCAAAAGGAGCACCGACCAAGTACCGAGTGCATATACTGTATGTACTTTTTAGTAGGACAACATTTCTGTATTAATTGGTCTTAGATAATATTCTAATTTTCTGAGATACTTGCTTCTGAGTTTTCATTAGCTATAATCTGTAATCATCAACATTAAAAGAAATAAACGCTTGAAATAGATCACTGTGTGTAATGAATCTATAGAATATATGACTTTTACTTTTTGAATTGGATTACTGAAATAAATGAATTTTTTCGATAATATTCTGATTTATTAAGATGCACCTGTAAACAATAGCAGGAAAAATGTTAAATGCCTTTTTCACTGGCTTTCAATGGCTTTTGTCACCAGATAACAATGTGATATGTTATCACAGTTCCTTTTAGTTCTCCTACATGTGCAAGACACCTCCTCAACTTGCAATCCCTTGTTTTCTAGCTTAGTTCTTCCACATTCACTGCCTATAATGAATAAATAACATTGTCCTTACTCTTTCACTATGTCATTGATCATTGGCCAACTATGCAGTCAATCACATAAACGTGCGTCAAACGCGCCTACACTATTTACCAAAACGCTTGAAAAAACGCGCCTACACGCCAGTCTTGAAAGCACCAAAAACGCTAGGCTTCAAAACGCTCAGGTCTGAACCCAGTGTTAGTCTATGCGTTTTGGGCTATGCAGACAATAGAAGCCCTTACTCATGACTCATGGTCTGTACTTGGATGTTTTTACCACAATCAATAAACAAGATTTCCTTTACCGAAGTGGAGCTGGATTTTTTGCTAATCTTCATGACGGCTTTTTCCTGAGGAAAGCTATCCATGCTCACTGGTGAAGTGGAGGCAGGTGAGAGCTGCCAACTTCTTGCTCAGTATTTGTGCGGTATATGCAAAACTGCTCTGTGGACCAACAATACGTGTTTCTTCCCCAAAATACAATAATGCAGTATTTCACTGCTGAAATTTAAAATAGGTATTTGTGCGGTGTATGCACAAGTGCTCTAAAGAACCTCAATACAGGTTTTTGCCCCCAACTACAGAAATGTCACTCCTAAATTATAAAATAGGTAATGTAGTGGACTTCACCTGCCAGAAAAAAGGATTTTCTCTTTCACTGAGCTACCAAAAAAGGATTAGACTGATGTCCCTGGCAGGCTGGCACACATGTAGGTCACATGCAGTTCCAAGGACACTGGAGTTGCTAAAATGGTCGCCGACCCCCACCTTAGTAAAAGATGGATAAAAAATATATATTTTGCAGTATCAATAGGCTCAGGGAGGGGTACAAAAATGTAGGATAGCAGTAGCACCCTCCCTCAATAATTGCTGTAGCTTGAAGATCTCACACCACCAAGTTCAACAGATTTCTTTCCTAATCTCTCCCTGAGAGCACCGGCAGCAACCTGTCCCTACACTAAGACCAGAAGAGTGACATGCAGCACTACGTGACTCCAGCTTATAAAGAGGCTGAGTCACATGCTGCACTCAGCCAATCACGGCCATGCCATTAGTAGGCATGGCTGTTATGGCTTCTTAGGGCAAAGTAGCGAAACACTTGCTGATTGGCTGCCCTGCAGCCTTTCAAAAAGCCGGAAGAAAACGCCTAACAAAGAAACCCGAACTTTTCGGGTTCGGGTTCGCTCAACCCTACTTGGCACCTGACCACACGGCCGAAAGTACCTGGTTTAATAGCCATGGCATCATTGTACTTAATTGACAAGTAAACTCACCTGACCTAAACCCCATAAAGAATCTATTATGAGGCATTGTCAAGAGGAAGATGAGAGACACCAGACCCAACAATGCAGATGAGATGAAGGCCTCTATTAAAGAAAGCTGGGCTTCCATAACACCTCAGCAGTGCCACCGCCTAATTGCCTCTATACCACATGTCATTGATGCAGTTATGTATGCAAAAGGAGCACTGACCAAGTACCGAGTGCATATACTGTATGTACTTTTTAGTAGGACAACATTTCTGTATTAATTGGTCTTAGATAATATTCTAATTTTCTGAGATACTTGCTTCTGAGTTTTCATTAGCTATAATCTTTAATCATCAACATTAAAAGAAATAAAAGCTTGAAATAGATCACTGTGCGTAATGAATCTATAGAATATATGACTTTTACTTTTTGAATTGGATTACTGAAATAAATGAATTTTTTCGATAATATTCTGATTTATTGAGATGCACCTGTAAACAATAGCAGGATATGTTATCACAGTTCCTTTTAGTTCTCCTACATGTGCAAGACACCTCCTCAACTTGCAATCCCTTGTTTTCTAGCTTAGTTCTTCCACATTCACTGCCTATAATGAATAAATAACATTGTCCTTACTCTTTTCACTAGTCTTATTCCTCAGGAATCAGTTGGACTAAAAAAATAATAGGTAGTCTAACATCAGCGTGTGACAACAGATAGAGATGTCCCGAACTATTCGCCTGCGAACATAGCTTATTCGCGTTCGTCGCGGCGGGCGAACATATGCCATGTTCGGTCCGCCCCCTATACATCATCATTGAGCAAACTTTGACCCTGTACCTCACAGTCAGCAGACACATTCCAGCCAATCAGCACCCTCCCTCCTACACCTTACCACCTCCTATAAAAAGGGCATCCATTTTAGATTCAGTCTGAAGCTGCATGTTAGTGAGAGCAGGGAGACTGCAGCTGCTGCTGTGCTGATGATTCTGAATTCATAGGGAAAGCGTTAGCTAGGCCAGTGTTCTGTGTCCACAGACTCATCTGCTGTAAGGACAGCGTCACAGCACCCCAAAAAGCCCTTTTTAGGGCTGCTATATTAGTCTGCTTTTATTTATTTTTTCTACATATATATATTGCATTTGCCTGGCCTGTCCGTGTGTGAGGAGCTGCAGGCCCACAGACTGTAGTGTGCCCACTGCCAGTGCCCACCCCTCATACCGGGTGGAACAGGACTTTGCATAAAAAAAGGCATTTCATTTTTACCCTTTAATCTAAGTTTAGTTGCCTGCCAGTGTGTTTCAGGCCTACTTCCATTGACTGTGGTGTGCCCACTTCCAGTGCCCACCACTCATATCGGGTGGCAAAGTAGCTTGCTGATAAATAAGGCATTTAATTTCTACCCTTTAATCTAAGGTTAGTTGCCTGCCAGTGTGTATCAGGCCGACTTCCACAGACTGTAGTCTGCCCACTGCCAGTGCCCATCACTCATATTGGGTAGCAAAGTAGCTTGCCGATAAATTAAGCATTTAATTTTTACCCTTTAATCTTAGGTTAGTTGCCTGCCAGTATGTGTCAGGCCGACTTCCACTGACTGTTGTGTGCCCACTGCCAGTGCCCACCACTCATACCGGGTGGCACAGGACTTTGCATAAAAAAAGGCATTTAATTTTTACCCTTTAATCTAAGGTTGGTTGCCTGCCAGTGTGTGTCAGGCCGACTTCCACTGACTGTAGTGTGCCCACTGCCAGTGCCCACACTCATATCGGGTGGCAAAGTAGCTTGCCGATAAATTAAGCATTTAATTTTTACCCTTTAATATAAGGTTAGTTGCCTGCCATGTGTGTCAGGTCGACTTCCACTGACTGTAGTGTGCCCACTGCCAGTGCCCACCACTCATATCGGGTGGCAAAGTAGCTTGCTGATAAATAAGGCATTTAATTTTTACCCTTTAATATAAGGTTGGTTGCCTGCCAGTGTGTGTCAGGTCGACTTCCACTGACTGTGGCGCGCCCACTGCCAGTGCCCACCACTCATATCGGGTGGCAAAGTAGCTTGCCGATAAATTAAGCATTTAATTTTTACCCTTTAATCTAAGGTTGGTTGTCTGCCAGTGTGTGTCAGGCCGACTTCCACTGACTGTAGTGTACCCACTGCCAGTGCCCACCACTCATACCGGGTGGCACAGGACTTTTCATCAAAAAAAGGCATTTCATTTTCACCCTTTAATCTAAGGTTAGTTGCCTGCCAGTGTGTGTCAGGCCCACTTCCACTGACTGTAGTCTGCCCACTGCCAGTGCCCACCACTCATACCGGGTGGCACAGGACTTTGCATAAAAAAAGGCATTTAATTCTTACCCTTTAATCTAAGGTTAGTTGCCTGCCAGAGTGTGTCAGATCGACTTCCACTGACTGTAGTCTGCCCACTGCCAGTGCCCATCACTCATATCGGGTGGCAAAGTAGCTTGCCGATAAATAAGGCATTTCATTTTTACCCTTTAATCTAAGGTTGGTTGCCTGCCAGTGTGTGTCAGGCCGACTTCCACTGACTGTAGTGTGCCCACTGCCAGTGCCCACCACTCATACCGGGTGGCACAGGACTTTGCATAAAAAAAGGCATTCAATTTTTACACTTTAATCTAAGGTTAGTTGCCTGCCAGTGTGTGTCAGGCCGACTTCCACTAACTATAGTGTGCCCACTGCCAATGCCCACCACTCATACCGTGCCTGTGGCACAGGACTTTGCACCAAAAAAAGTCATTTAATTTTTACCCTTTAATCTAAGGTTAGTTGCCTGCCAGTGTGTGTCAGGCCGACTTCCACTGACTGTAGTGTGCCCACCACTCATACCGGGTGGCACATAACTTTGCATAAAAAAGGCATTTAATTTTTACCCTTTAATCTAAGGTTGGTTGCCTGCCAGTGTGTGTCAGGCCCACTTCCACTGACTGTAGTCTGCCCACTGCCAGTGCCCACCACTCATACCGGGTGGCACAGGACTTTGCATAAAAAAGGCATTTAATTCTTACCCTTTAATCTAAGGTTAGTTGCCTGCCAGAGTGTGTCAGATCGACTTCCACTGACTGTAGTCTGCCCACTGCCAGTGCCCACCACTCATACCGGGTGGCACAGTAGCTTGCCGATAAATAAGGCATTTCATTTTTACCCTTTAATCTAAGGTTGGTTGCCTGCCAGTGTGTGTCATGCCGACTTCCACTGACTGTAGTGTGCCCACTGCCAGTGCCCACCACTCATACCGGGTGGCACATAACTTTGCATAAAAAAGGCATTTAATTTTTACCCTTTAATCTAAGGTTGGTTGCCTGCCAGTGTGTGTCAGGCCGAATTCCACTGACTGTAGTGTGCCCACTGCCAGTGCCCACCACTCATACCGGGTGGCACAAGATTTTGCATTAAGAAAAGGCATTTCATGTTTACACTTTAATCTAATTTCAGTTGCCTGCCTGCTTCCAGTGTGTGTCAGGCCCACTTCCACTGACTGTAGTGTGCCCACTGCCAGTGTCCACCACTCATACCGGGTGGCACAGTAGCTTGTCGATAAATAAGGCATTGAATTTTTACACTTTAATCTAATTTCAGTTGCTTTCCTGCTTCCAGTGTGTGTCAGGCCGACTTCTACTGACTGTAGTGTGCCCACCACTCATACCGGGTGGCACAGTAGCTTGCCAGTAAATAAGGTTAGTTGCCTGCCAGTGTTTGTCAGGCCCACTTCTACTGACTGTAGTGTGCCCACTGCATGTGCCCACCACTCATACCGGGTGGTACAGTAGCTTGCCTCAGAGAACGACTCAACGACAGGTAGCAGACTACCTCGCCTTAACTGCAGATATCGACACTCTGAGGAGCGATGAACCGCTTGACTACTGGGTGTGCAGGCTTGACCTGTGGCCTGAGCTTTCCCAATTTGCGATAGAACTTCTGGCCTGCCCCGCTTCAAGTGTCCTGTCAGAAAGGACCTTCAGCGCAGCAGGAGGTATTGTCACTGACAAGAGAAGTCGCATAGGTCAAAAATGTCTAGATTACCTCACCTTTATTAAGATGAATGAGGCGTGAATACTGAAGGGACTGACAGTGGGGGATACATTTGACTAAAACAGGCCTGATGAGATGCCTTGGGCTAAAATTGGTCCCAACTGTATGCTGTATTTAATCTCTGCATGCCGGATGACTTGCGTGACTTCTCCGCCACCAACTAGGTTTCAAGCCACAATATTTTAGGACACTTTCTGCCTGAAAAACGTAAATTTTTCCGGACGCTGCTACAGCAGAGGCTGCAACAATACCTGGTTTTTCAGGCATGTGTACATGCCTATTTTTTCTGGCCTCTGGTGCTGCATACATGTGTCAATTACCCTTCGTGATCGTTACCTTGTTGTGGTGAAGTGGCTTGCGTATCACAATGAAGCGATCACCTCTATGAGTGTGTTGGCAATTTTGGCACACCCCAGATGATAAGGTCGTTGCTTCATTGTGAACAGACCAAAAGCATGGAAAAAACATTAATTTTCTTTGTGATCATCTAAGGTGATCAGTAAAGCCTACTAGGCCAACAATGGGCCCACACTGCAAAATCATTGTTTTCTGGGTCACTTAACTGTCACTGAACTACCTCAGCACGAACATAGGCTTTGAAAAACCGCCATCGCCTGCAATCTCCCAAACGTGCGCACGAGCACAGTCATCACTACACCAAGATTGATGCATAGAAGAATAAAATTTATGTCATGAGTTTGTCAACTATTGACAACTCTTTGCGGTTCTTTGTGGTGCATTAAAAGGGGAGTTTGGTCTGTCAGAGTTTGGTCTGTCACTGTGAAGCGGGCGTTACACTTACACTACCTGATCGATACAACATCATACCTGATCGTATACACACACTGGATGTTTTAAAGCACGTTATTCCAAACAATTTAGGAATTTTAGATGATTTATGCCCTTTATGGATTAAAACCCGACTGCGTCAACTACGTAATTTTCCATGGGTTCCATGGGTTCCATGAGTTTTGCCATGGATCCCCCTCTGGCATGCCACAGTCCAGGTGTTAGTCCCCTTGAAACAACTTTTCCATCACTACTGTGGCCAGAAAGAATCCCTGTGGGTTTTAAAATTCGCCTGCCTATTAATGTCTATGGCGGTTCGCCCTGTTCGCCCGTTCGTGAACACTTGTGGAAGTTTGAGTTCGCCGTTTGCGAACAGAAAATTTTATGTTCGCGACATCACTAACAGCAGATACTGAATTGATGCCAGGCATGTAGGGTCAAGGCTATAGGGGGTGAATTTGGAAGAATTTGGAGATAGCAATCAAGCCTTTTTTTAAGCTCCTGCTGTCCATCAGTGTTAAATCTCGAAAGAGGTTGTCTGGGACTTAAATACTTTATTGACCGATCCTCAGGATCTGTTGGGGTTTAACTGATGCCACCCTTGATGATCAGCTGTTGAAAGGGTCTGTGGTGCTTAGGCAGTTATGCAGCCTTTTCTTTGGCTTGTGACATCCCATCCATAGGTCACATCAACTTTGAGCAACTCACTTTCATTCAAGTGAATGGGATTTAGCTGCCATACCAGGCACAGTCACTGCCAAAAACTCATTTAACATAATCAGTATAGGCTCCTTCTCCCCACATAGGGCACAGACCACTATCTCCTTTGGTGCCCCTTATTTCTGCGCTATCAAGACATTGCTCTCAAAACACTCTGTCCTTCACCATTATAATGTCCCATTATGAGTCCCTGTACTGGGACGAAATGTTGCACGTTGGGAACCCAGTGAGGGGGAGCGCAGAGTTTAGACCCCAAACAGGGAAAGGTTCTGTATGTGGTCGCCCCTATTGGAGTGGGTGCTCTGTGTCAGTAGGCAGGTGTAAGGATAGCCTCCTCATCTTGTGACAGGTAGGGTCCTAGATGTAGGGCGATTCAGGAGTATTATCGCCTACTGCCACTGACACTAGGAGCATCGGCCACTCGTGTCTGTTTGATTTTCAACTTATTGGACACATTTGGCACATACCTGAGACCAACACGTTAAGAAGTGGTAAGATCTACCCTTCATTTCTACTTTTCCAGCTCTCAGGCAATGGTGCCAGTAGCTTTTTATTTCTTGATGGTCTTTGACTATATTTATGTTTTTGTTTACTCACTGCATTACTTTACAATATTTTTAATTGATGCAGTAAAAGCTACGTTTTAGAAATTTACCCTGTCCACTGCGGGCTTTTGATATGCTTATGGAGGTGTGACTCTATACTCCTGCATATTTCCTACCGTTAATGTAGAGATATTCCTGGTAGTGGTTTTAAACTAGTCAGTCTATAAATTTGCTATGGTCATGAGGCTGAGGCTTGCATTACTAAGTGGCTGCTTTCATAAGTGGAGTTAAAGAAACCGGAGTTCTAGAAAAGGAGCAAGAAACAAAGATTCATTAGATCATCCTTGTATACAGTTGGCTTGATTCTAGCTAGTCTTCCTACTACTGTAAGGGGACTACAGTAAGTAAGAATCTTATCACTGCTCTATTTTGGATTTTTTTTCTCTTTTCCTGCATAATCCCCATTTAGTATGACTTCCATTGTTGACAACGCCATCCAGTGCACATCTTGTCTGATGTATGCAGTCCTGGAACAGCAGTTCAAGGGTGTATATGTTTGTTTAAAATGTGAGCAAATTACCTGTTTGGAATCGCACATCGAGTCTCTAAACAGGCGAGTTGCAACACTGAAAGCCACTGACAATTTGGAAAAGAGTTTGCTGCTCACTGAGCAAGCACTCTATGGGGTAGATGTGGGGGAGGGTGGTAGCGAGGAGGCTGAGGAGAGTGAGGTAGTTAGCTGGGTAACAGTAAGAAAGCGGGGTAGAGGGAAGAGTGCCAGGGAGGCTAGCCCTGATCTGACACACCCCAACAAGTTTGCACAGTTGGCAGATGAGGGGGATGACAGTTCAGGGTTGGCACTGCTGCAGACGGACCCTTCCTCTGCCAGTCAGTGGAATGTCAGCTCCAGTAAGCAGGGGACCAGGAGAGCAGGGCAGGCCAGACAGGTGCTGGTAGTGGGAGACTCCATAATTAGGATAACAGATAGGGCGATCTGTCACAAAGATCGTGATCGCCGAACAGTGTGCTGTCTTCCCAGCCCTAGAGTTTGACACATCGCGGATCGGGTTGACAGATTACTGGGAGGGGCTGGAGAAGACCCAGCGGTCATGGTCCATATTGGAACTAATGACAAAGTTAGAGGAAGGTGGAGAGTCCTTAAAAATGATTTCAGGGATTTAGGTCAAAAGCTTAGGGCAAGGACCTCAAAAGTATTATTTTCTGAAATACTGCCTGGACCACGAGCCACACAAGAAAGGCAGCGGGAGATTAGGGAGGTTAACAAGTGGCTCAAGAACTGGTGTAGGAAGGAGGGGTTCAGGTTCCTGGAGAACTGGGCCGACTTCTCTGTCGGCTACAGGCTCTATCATACGGACGGGCTGCATCTCAATGGGGAAGGGGCAGCTGTGTTGGGGGAGAAGATGGCTAGAAGGTTGGAGGAGTGTTTAAACTAGGGACTGGGGGGAGGCTAATTACGTTATAGGAGGAGAAGATAGTGCAGATAGAGACCAGGGGCGAGGTAGTGTGACTGGGGGAGGAATGGAAGGGGGGACTAGAACAGCTCAGATTGAAAGATGTAGGGTAAAAAATATACATAAACCTGTCAAATGTATGTATACTAATGCAAGAAGCCTGACTAACAAGACTGGTGAACAGGAATTAGTGATGTGTGAGGAGGACTATGACATATTGGGAATAACTGAGACATGGCTGGATGATAGCTATGACTGGGCAGTTAATATAAAAGGTTACAATCTGTTTAGAAAGGATCGTCAAAACCGAAGAGGGGGAGGGGTCTACCTCTATGTGAAGTCCTCACCAACCAAACAAAGTTGCCACTATTATAACATGTTGCGACATAAGTCATGTTTAAAGCTCACCAATAAATGTCGCAACCACTTGTAAAACATCAGTTCAATTTTATTACGGCAACAGTGCCACAAATATATCTATCTAATATTTTATTCTGTTTTATTGATATATTTGTGGCACTGTTGCCGTAATAAAATTGAACTGATGTTTTACAAGTGGTTTCGACATTTATTGGTGTGCTCTATGTGAAGTCCTGTCTAAATCCCGTAATTCGAGAATACATCTTTGAGTGACATGAACATGTGGAGTCACTGTGGGTAGAAATACATGGAGCAAAAAACAATAATAAAGTACTAATAGGAGTGTATTATGAACCACCTAATATGCCAGAGTCCACAGAAAATCTATTACTAAACAAGATAGACGAGGCGGCACATCATAATGAAGTCGTTATTATGGGGAACTTCAACTACCCAGAGATAGACTGGGAAACTGAAACTGAAAGCTGTACATCCCAAAAAGGAAACAGGTTCTTGGCAATAGCCAAAGACAATTACCTTTCCCAACTGGTTCAGGACCCCACTAGAGGGACGGCCGATACTGGACTTAGTATTAACCAATAGACCTGATAGAACAACAGATGTGCAGGTTGGGGGACAGCTGGGAAATAGTGACCATATAGTAATAACCTTCCAATTATCCTTCCAACGAGAGTTTTGAAAGGGAGGAACAAAAATACCAAACTTCAAAAAAGCAAAATTTAGCCAACTAAACGATGCCATAGGCCTAACTAACTGGGACAAAGTCCTCAAAAATAAAAATACAACCACAAAATGGGAGATTTTTAAAAGCATTGTAGCATCTAATTGTGAGAGGTACATACCTTATAGGAATAAAAGGCTAAGAAACAATAAGAAACCAATGTGGATAAATAGAACCGTAAAGAAAGCAATAAATAACAAAAAGAAAGCATATAAATCACTAAAACAGGAGGGTAGTGAGGAAGCACTGATAAACTATAAGGAAAAAAATAGAATATGTAAAAAACTAATAAAAATTGCCAAACTAGAGACCGAGAGATTAATTGCCAAAGAGAGTAAAACTAACCCTAAAATGTTCTTCAATTATATAAATAGTAAAAAATATAAATCTGAAGGAGTCAGCCCTCTACATAGCAATGAGGGGGGTGTTGCAGAGAGCGATGAGGATAAAGCAAAACTATTAAATATTTTTTTCTCCACTATATTCACTGAGGAAAATGAAATGCAGAATGTAAAAGTAAATTCCCCATTAAAAGTGCCCTGTCTGATCCAGGAAGAAGTACAACAGCGACTTAAAAATATTAAAATAGAAAAATCGCCAGGACCAGATGGCATACACCCCCGTTTTTTAAGGGAACTAAGTGATGTCATAGCCAGACCTTTATTTCTGATATTTACGGACTCTATACTTACAGGGAATGTTCCACTGGATTGGCGCATAGCAAATGTGGTGCCAATATTCAAAAAGGGTCCAAAAACAGAGCCTGGAAATTATAGGCCGGTAAGTTTAACATCTGTTGTTGATAAACTGTTTGAAGGGTTTCTATGGAGTATCTCAATAAAAATAAGCAAATAACGCCATATCAGCATGGCTCCATGAGGGATCGGTCATGCCAAACTAATTTAATCAGCTTCTATGAGGAGGTAAGTTCTAGACTTGACAGCGGTGAATCAATGGATGTCGTATATCTGGACTTTTCCAAAGCATTTGACACTGTACCTCATAAAAGGTTAGTATATAAAATGAGGATGCTCAGTTTGGGAGAAAATGTCTGTATGTGGGTAAGTAACTGGCTGAGTGACAGAAAACAGAGGGTGGTTATTAACGGTACACACTCAGATTGAGTCAGTGTCACTAGTGGGGTACATCAGGGGTCAGTATTGGGTCCTATTCTCTTCAATATATTTATTAATGATCTTGTAGAAGGCTTGCACAGTAAAATATCAATTTTTGCAGATGACACTAAACTGTGTAAAGTAATTAACACTGAAGAGGACAGTTTTCTGCTACAGAGGGATCTGGATAGATTGGAGGCTTGGGCAGAGAAATGGCAGATGAGGTTTAACACTGACAAATGTAAAGTTATGCACATGGGAAGGAATAATGCAAGTCACCCGTACATATTAAATGGTAAAACACTCGGTAACACTGACATGGAAAAGGATCTAGGAATTTTAATAAACAGCAAATTAAGCTGCAAAAACCAGTGTCAGGCAGCTACTGCCAAGGCCAATAAGATAATGGGTTGCATCAAAAGGGGCATAGATGCCCGTGATGATAACATAGTCCAACCACTTTACAAATCACTACTCAGACCACACATGGAGTACTGTGTACAGTTCTGGCTTCCTGTGAACAAGGCAGACATAGCAGAGCTGGAGAGGGTTCAGAGGAGGGCAACTAAAGTAATAACTGGAATGGGGCAACTACAGTACCCGTTATCAAAATTAGGGTTATTTAGAAAAAAGGTGACTAAGGGGAGATCTATTAACTATGTATGAATATATCAGGGGTCAGTACAGAGATCTCTCCCATCATCTATTTATCCCCAAGACTGTAAATGTGACGAGGGGACATCCTCTGCGTCTGGAGGAAAGAAGGTTTGTACACAAATATAGAAAAGGATTCTTCACTGTAAGAGCAGTGAGACTATGGAAATCTCTGCCTGAGGAGGTGGTGATGGTGAGTACAATAAAGGAATTCAAGAGGGGACTGCATGTATTTCTGGAGTGTAATAATATTGCAGGCTATAGCTACTAGCGATGGGTCGTTGATCCAGGGAGTTATTCTGATGCCTAAGTGGGGAAAATATGGCTTCTGCCTCACAGGGGTTTTTTGCCTTCCTCTGGATCAACTTGTAGGAAACAGGCCGAACTGGATGGACAAATGTCTTTTTTTGGTCTTATATACTATTTTACTATGTTACTATGTATGTTACACTCCGGTCGCCTTATGGATTTTAAGAAGATGGAATAAATGCTGGGATTTTAACAGTGGCCTGATTGCTGGAATTTTTAGCATTTTGCACTTTGGTTGGATCTGACCCCTTTGTTTTGATGGATAAGACCAACAAGACTGACAGTGTTTCATCCATGAAGGGTCTGTTGCTGGTCAAAATTTTTTGCCCACCTTGTGTCATCATGTTCCATGTGAACTGCTACATTGAAAAGGGGATTTCAAGAACATCTCCTACCAATGGTCAATGAAAACTACTAACAGAAAACACATTCAATCTGCCCCAGTCAGTGTTTGGTCAGTGCTGGATCAGTGATTTCCATCAGTGACTGTGAGCCAAAACCAGGTGTGGGTCAAAAACACAGAACAGGTGCCAAATCCAATCTATCCATTATGCCTTATCTCTGTGTAGGCTTCACTCCTGGTTTTGACTCATGATTACTGATGGAAATCTCTGACTAAACACTAAGGCCTATTGCACACGAACGTGTACGCCCCGCATTTGCAGATCCGCAATACACGGACACCATTCTGTGGCCATTCCGTATCACGGATGGGGACCCATTCATTTCAATGGGTCCGCAAATCCGGAGATGCGGAACGGTGCGGAATGGAATGACGGAACGGAACACTAAGGAAGCACTACGGAGTGCTTCCGCGGGGTTCCGTCCCGTACTTCCGTCCCGCAAAAAGATAGAACATGTCCTATCTTTTTGCGAAACGGGCAGATCGCAGACCCATTCAAGGCACGGGGTGCACACATTTGTGTGCAAGAGGCCTAACTGTATCAAAGTAGCCCAAGCCCTTAAGTTCATGTTCAAAGCTTCTGCAAAAATAATCTCAGTGGTAAATAATAAATTCTACTCTGCCTCATGTGTAGTTATTGAAATAAAGAGCACGGCTCCTCCATACCTGGTGCCTTGTGGAAAGGAAGCAAGTCCTATCACCATAGAGGATTGCTTTTATCATGTTCTGAATCATCTGGGAGTTTATGGTAAATTGCGTGATGAAACATCTTGTTATCACTCGGGAACTGTTCACATATTATAAATGATCCAATACACAGAGGAAGAACACCTTCTAAAATGCAGTTTTTGTCCTTAACCCCATCCTGCAAATAGACATACTGTAACTGTAGGTCCATTTAGTGATATGTTCCCACAAATGGACAGTTACTTTCTGTGGGTGGCTTGGACACTGAGCTATGCAAGCCCTCACATTTCTAGGCCAACAGAAAAATAAAAAAGTTATGGCTCTCTGAATGTCATGAATGGTGTAAAAATGAAAAAAGTTGAAATAGGCCACTCCTGAAGTAATTGAGAACATACGTGAATTTGTAAAAGTAGTCGCAAAATATTTCACTATATTTTTGTAGCTAGTATAACGTTCTCTACATTTGTTAGCTCCCTTAAAGACTATTGAAACCTTTGGGGGCCAATTTTTTTTTATCATTGTATCTTACTCATTTTAGGCTAAAAATATAAATATTTTTTGAATTGGCTTTTATTAAACATTTTCAACAATTTTTGTTCTACAGCCTTCACTTTTAGTACATCAGCAGACTGGCTTGCTTTCTGTTTTACATTAAATCCATCATGCAACAGCTCTAATGGCTCCTGGTGTAGCCCTAATCTCTGAACACCTGATAACAGATGTACATGCATGATGCTGGGTGGATATTTAAAGATGTCCCTCTCCTTCTGTCCCTCTCAAGCTGTGTCTGCTCCAGTCTTGCTATCCTTTCATGTCACAGGTGGTGCATGGTAAGGAACCGAACCAACCACAAGGAATGAATGGCTTCACTGATTGCTGCTAGGAGAAACTGTTCTAGACAGCCTCCCAGGATTTCAGCGCTCAGATACCATGGCCACATTTGAACACAGCATTCAAGGGGTAAATGTCTGCTATCAGCATTATCACCAATAGCAGAAATTAGCCCTGGAGCTATGGCACTCACTTAGTTCTGGAGCAGGAACCATCTTTAAAGAGGTGACATCCAATCAGCGTATTTACAGTAGATGTCATCAAGGTGTTAAAAGGGTTGTGCCACAAAAAATATTCTACAGTTTTGAAACCTGCTTCTGGATCTGAATACTTTTGTAATTGCTTGTTATTTAAATTTAGTAAAGCCTCTGAAATATTCAATAAAATATATCAGCTCAGCACCACCTGCTGTTTGATCTTTCGCTTACTCAGGTGGCAGCACACACTCAGTTTATATCTTCTGTTGTCATCAGTAGTGATGAGCGAACACCAAAGTATTTGGGTGTTCGGGTGTTCAGCCCGAACACATTGCTATATTCGTGTGCTCGACCGAGCACCCGAGTATAATGGAAGTCAATGGGAGACAACCAGGCACCCCCTGCTCTGATGAGGTGAGGGTGCCTGGTCCATTGGAAAAGGTCAGAAAGTGACAGAAACACCACTGAAATGGATCGGGAACAGCATGGGGACCATGTCTGGATGCATCTTGGACTCCCAGGTCGCTGCTGGGAACCATGTTGTCCGAGTTGTACGCCACTTTTACAGACTGACAAAATACGCACAAACCTTCCCCCACAAAAATCAATTTCACAGGAAAAATTGTTAGAAAACATTCTTTCCTGTATATTAAATTGTATATAAAGTGCAAGTGCTGCCAAAAATTACAAGCAAGAATCACTCCCAAACAGTCTGTATATTACATAAAGGAGGGCCTCATTCACATTGTGGTACAATTGTTCAGGTAGTGGGACTCCTACACTCATAAAGCTTATGCACTAAGTGAAAGGGCTGCCAAAAATTGCAATGAACCAGCACTACAGTACACCCTTTATTACACATAAAGGAGGGCATCATACACACCGTTGAAAAATTATGATTGGTGGCCTGCTGGTGACCGTCTAAAACATTAGGGGCGAGTGCCTGCAGGTAAGCTGACGCTCTAAAACATTATATGCGAGTGCATGCTGTTCAGTTGACCCTATAAAACAATTTGAGTTTAGGGCCTGCAGTTGAGCTAACCCTATAAAAAAAATGTAGTTGAGGGCCTGCAGTTGAGCTAACCCTATAAAAAAAATGTAGTTGAGGGCCTGCAGTTGAGCTGTAGTGGAGGGAATATGTACAGTCTGGATGAGGAGGAGGAAAAAACAAGATTCAACCATATACTCTTTTTTTGTGGTGGAAAAGGTGCATGGGAATACAGTACAGTAGATTGAGTACATTATAAATGATAGATTGAAATTGCCTTTATGTTCATCATCAGCTCAGCTCTCCTCTGGTGGAGTTGAGAAGTCAGGGACAATCCAGGCCTTGTTCATTTTTATCTTCTCTGTTATAATGCCACCAGCAAAACTAAATACACGCTCAGACAAATGCTGGCAGCAGGGCAGGCCAGCACCTCCAAGGCATAGAGCGAAAGTTCGTGCCACGTGTCCAGCTTGGACACCCAGTAGTTGTATGGCACTGAGGGATCATTTAGGATGCTGACATAGTCGGCTATGTATTCATTCACCATCTTCCAAAACTTTTCCCTCCTTGTAGCACTAGAACGCAATTCAGGGTGAGGTTGCTGGCGGGGTGTCATGAAAGTGTCCCATGCCTTGCAAAGTGTTGCCTGCGTTTGTTGCCCTGCCTTTGTTGTGTTCCTCTTGTCTCCCTTCCTCGGTTGCCTAAGGAAGTATGGACTCTGCCGGCCTCGATGTCAGATGGAAAATTTTGGAGCAATCTCTCAACAAGTACCTTCTGGTATTGCACTGTTTTACTCATCCTCTCCACCACAGGAATGAGAGATGAGAAGTTCTCTTTGTAGCAGGGGTCGAGAAGGGTGAACACCCAGTAATCCGTGTTATCTAAAATGCGTATAACGCGAGGGTCGCAGGAAAGGCAGCCTAACATGAAGTCAGCCATGTGTGCCAGAGTACCAGGCAAGACGTTGATGTCGACTCCAGGATGATTCTCCATCTCCTTATCCTCTTCTGCCCTCCTCTTCCTCTTCTGCCCATCCACGCTGAACAGATGGAATTAAAGTTCCAAGGGTACTACCCTCTGTAGCAAAGGCAACTGTCTCCAGCTCCTCCTCCTCTTCCAATTTGCGAACTGTGGGTGGTCTGGCTATCACCCTGTGTAATGTCCTCCCCCACTTCCTCGTCTGCCGCATTCAGAGTGTCCTCCTTAATTGTGAGCAGCGATCGTTTGAGTAGACACAGCAGCGGGATGGTTACGCTGATAATAGCATTATCGCCACTAACCATCTGTGTGGATTTATCAAAGTTTTTTAAAACCTCACAGAGGTCTGATATTCGTTTGTGAATAGTGGTAGTTGAAACAAAAGGCAACGACCATGTTGCAGCTGGTATTCCACAACTGCCCTCTGCTGCTCACAAAGCCTGGCCAACATGTAGAACGTTGAGTTGCAGCGTGTGCTCACGTCACACAACAGTCGGTGAGTTGGAAGCCACAAGCACTGCTGCAGCGTTGACAGACCGGCTGAAGCGGTGGACGACTTTCGGAAATGGGCACACATGTGGCGCGCCTTCACTAGCAGCTCTTGCAAATTGGGGTAGGTTTTGATAAAACACTGAACCACTAAGTTTAAGACGTGGGCTAGGCATGGGATGTGTGTCAGGTTGCCGAGCTCCAAAGCCACCACCAAGTTACAGCCATTGTCAGACTCAACCATGCCTGGCAATAGGTTGAGTGGTAAGATCCACAGCTCGGTCTGGTCCCTTATACCCTGCCATAGCTCTGTGGTGGTGTGCGGTTTGTCCCCTAAGCAGATCAGCTTCAGCACGGCCTGTTGACGCTTACCCACAGCAGTGCTACACTGCTCCCAGCTAGCGACTGATGGCTGATAGTGTTGATCACGAATTTTTGAATTGCGAATTTTAATCGTGAATATCGGCACTTCGAGAATTCGCGAATATTTAGAATATCACAAAATATATTCGCAATTGCGAATATTCGTTTTTATGCAATTTTTTATATGCAAATTTTCGCAAGCAAGAAAATAATGTCATTATTTTCTGATTGCAAAAATTGCATACAAATTTGCATAAAATTAGCATAAAAATTTGTATAAACTGGTATTTTAAAGGTATTTTTATGCAAATGTATGCAAATTTTTTATGCAAGTTTTTGCAATCAGAAAATAATGACTGTAGATTACGAATTTGGGAATTTTTGAATATATGGCGAATATTCGCCCAAATATTCGCGAAATATCGCGAATTCGAATATTGCCCCTGCCGATCGTCACTAATGGCTCACTGCTGCTGGAGGTGGAAGTGGAGGAGGAGGCAGCGGAGGAGGAGAAGTGTTGGTTTGAGACAGTAACATAGGTGCTGGCGGAGACCCTGATGAACGCAGGGCCTGCAATCCTGGGTGTGGTTAGCACCTGTGCCATCCCAGGGTACGACTCACTCCCGGCCTCCACAACATTCACCCAGTGTGTGGTCAGGGAAATGTAGCATTCCTGGCCACCAGCACTGGTCCATGTGTCCGTGGTGAAGTGGACCTTACCAGTAAGTGCGTTGGTCAGGGCACGGGTAATGTTCTGGGACACATGCTGGTGTAAGTCGGGCACGGCACACCATGAAAAATAGTGGCAGCTGGGGACTTCGTACCGAGAGATGGCCGCTGAGATCAGGCTGCGGAAGGCCTCAGTGTCCACAAGCCTAAATGGCAACAGTTCAAGGGCCAGTAATTTTGAAAGTTGTGCATTTAGTGCTATGGCTTGTGGGTGGGTGGTTATTTGTGCTTGCATTCAAATGCCTGTGTTATCGACATTTGGACGCTGCGCTGGGACAGGGAAGTGGATGTTGTTGCCGACGGTTCATGTGAAGGTCCAGGTGCAGGGCAAGGGGCATCCGGGCCTGCGCCTTCAACAGGGGATTGGCCAGAAGTGCGTAACACAGGGGAAGAGGAGGCAGTGGTGGGACCCGCAGACCCAGATTGTGGACCCAGGCGTTCGGCCCACTTATTAGGGTGCTTGAATGCCATGTGGCGGATCATGCTGGTGGTGTGAGGTTGCTAGTGTTCAGGCCCCGGCTCCTTTTGATGTCTGCACCTTCCTCAAAAAAACATCATACTGCGGAGCACCTACCCCTTGGCAAGGTAGATTTACGCATGGGGGTGCTCAATGTAACGGTTGCGGGCCTGTTTGGTGTGGGCCGACTTCTCCCTTTTGCAACCCCACTGCCTCTTCCAGACTGTTGCGGTGCTGTGCATCCCTCCTCCTCTGTACTGTTGTCCTCGATCGGCTTTTCATCTTCCCATGTTGGGTCAGTGACCTCATCGTCCATCACCTCCTCTTCCACTTCCTCACTCTGCTCATCCTCCTGACTTGACCTAACCACAACCTCAGTGATTGACAACTGTGTCTCATCATCATCCACCTCTTGAACGAATGATTGCTGTTCACCACCGTCATCTTCTTGAGACTGTGAAGGCTCATGAGGTTGGGAATCAGGGCACAATATCGCAGATACCTCTTTAAGCGTGCTGGGTGCGAGAGCCAAATCGAATAGTGGCACTTGAGAAAGCTCCTCGGAATATCCGAGTATGGGATCACTCTTTTGGCAAGCCTCTCCATGGTGGGAGAAAGGATGATCAGAGTGAGGATTCTTGGCTACAGAGACTGGACAAGAGGGTGGTGCTTAACCGACTGGAAGCATTATCTTCAGCAATCCAACCGACCAACTGTTCGCACTGGTCCGACTTGGACAGTGTTGTCCTGCGCCACCCAGCTAAGTTGGACATGAAGCATAACACCACAGATTATGGACACTAGATGTGGCCCAGATTATTGGAATTTGTAATACTGAAACTGTTTGCAGATGTTCTACAGTGTTGGTTACAGAACACCACAGATTATGGACACTAGATGTGGCCCAGATTATTGGAATTTATAATACAGAAACTGTTTGCAAATGTTCTATAGTATTGGTTACAGAACACCACAGATTATGAACACTTGATGTGGACCAGATTATTGGAATTTGTAATACAGAAACTGTTTGCAGATGTTCTACAGTGGTCTACTGTCTCTGCAGTGGCCGCTAGAGCGTGCCGCAGGCTCGCAGCTGCCACACAGGCACATCTTCACGTGACGTTGCCACTGACTGAGCTGCTCCCCCAGACAGAAGAAGGAGCGACAAGCGAGCGTGGCGCGTCAAGGCACCTACAGCCTGCCTGCCTGTCACTCCCTGAGCCAAGTTCGGTTCCAATCCAAGTCAGTGACGTTACACAAGTATTTATATCTGGTACAAAGAAAGATAACAAGTGGTCCAGTGGATGTAAGGATCCCATGTCTGCCACTCGCCCATGAGCATTGCGGTGTTGGTGGAGGAGAGATGTGGTGCTGCTGCCAGCCCACTGGCCCATGGATTGGAGTGGGAGAAATGTGCCAGTGGGGGGGGGGGGTCGACAGAAGGAGAGATGTGCTGCTGCCATGTGACACTGGCCCATGGAGGGGAGAAATTTTGCCATGGGAGGGGGAGAGATGTGCTGCTGCCACTGGCCCATGGAGGGGGAGAAATATGCCATTGGGGGGGGTGGAGGGTGGAAAGTGTGCTGCTATGATGGAGGGGGGGAGAAATAATGTGACACGAAGGGGTGATGTAAAAAGAAGGGGGTGATGACAGGTCACGTGACATGGAGGGGGAGAAATGTGACATTAGGGCCGGGGCCTTGGGGGGCATCATTGGGGGCACTTTTTACTGGCACAGTATTAGGTTACACTATCGGGGCACTTCTTACTGGCACATTATTGGGGGGCACTATGGGGGCACTTCTTGCCGACACATTATTGGTGGGCACTATAGGGACATCTACTAAGGCTACAAAGACGTGGTATTTTATATGGAGGGCTCTGTACAGTGGCATTTTATACCGGGACACATTATGGTGGGTACTATGGGAAAGGGAGTTGTAGTTTTGCAAAAGCTGGAGGCACACTGGTTGGGAAACACTGAATTCTAGACTACCATATTTGCCTATACCAAATGTAAATATGCAACCAAATGTGGCAAAAAAAAAAAAAAAAATAAAAAATGATAAAAACGCATATGCGTTTTTGATGCGTTTTCTATCAAAAACGCCCAAATGGCCCCTGGGGGGTTCAGATATCTTGCCTCGGAGGCAGCAGAACGTTGGTGGTAGTCATAGTCAACCGTCATATAAAACCAAATAGAGGCATCAAATGGATTCGCAAAGCGATTAATAATTGTAAGTATTATTCGCATTGCGATTACAACTTAGAGCTGAGTTCCAATTTAATCTTCGTTATATTCTAGCAATACAACCATTAGGAACCCAGCTCTAAGTTAAATTCGCAATGCGATTAATGCAGGTTATATTAATCGCATTGCGAATTCAACTTACCACACTCTGCGTCAACTACGTAATTTTCCATGGGAGTTTTGCCATGGATCCCCCTCCGGCATGCCACAGTCCAGGTGTTAGTCCCCTTGAAACAACTTTTCCATCACTATTGTGGCCAGAAAGAGTCCCTGTGGGTTTTAAAATTCGTCTGTCTATTGAAGTCTATGGCAGTTCGCACTGTTCGCAAACATTTTGGGAAAATGTTATGTTCGCGACATCTCTATTTATTACTTCGCCATGGTATGAGCCCCCTAGTAGCAGCACCAGCCTCTCCCTGCTCTGCTATCCCTCTGCCCCTTCTCCAAATCCTTATTATGAAATCTTTTTCATTAGGATAAAACACATCAGCTCTGCCGAGCCCGCGACCAAAGTGTGGAAGTGGTGTCTGAGATCCCCAAGGGTCAAGCCAAGTAATTGTAAGTTTTCATGTAAAATATATTTCTGTTATACACATATAGTATCCACTGTGCCACACAATATACAGTTTCTTCTGTATGAACGTCCACAAATATATCTACAAACTGATTGATGAACCAGATGTGTGGGCCAGCAACGATTAAACCTATTATTGTTTTTATTGATGACAGTACTGTTTTATGGTTTTATCGATATCACTGACGTGACGTTAAAGTCAGCAAGTGGGGGTGGGGACCTTATTGTTTTTTGCCCCAGGGCCCCATTTGACCTAGAACTGGCCCTGCCCCCTGGGGCCCTGGAAATCTGTGAACTGAGTTCTGCCTCTGCTCTGCAGCTGCTGCACGGCACAGCGCCGCAGAGTGATGGAGCAGTATCTATCAGGAGCATGCACATGCCCTGATGAATCACCAGGGCCGGGATGCCATCTCTGCTGTCCATATACCAGGCAGTATTGCCCCTTCAATCATATACCGCCTGCCCGCCTGGTTTTATAATTCCATGTAGGAGGTTGCATTCTGCATGAAAGTTTTTTTTTTCCCCAAAGCTCGTTTTTAGAAATTTTTTGGTTCCACTTACAGTATAGGAAAGCATTATCGGTAATGAACAAATATCTACTGTAGCTGTCTATCAAATAATTTATGGAAAATAAATGTAATGGAGTAACGCAGGAACATACTTTCTTTATGTCCATGGAGACATGGTATGTAGCCTGGGTTTTCACCATAGAAAGAGGCATCTTGCTGTATAGGGAGCAAAGTGGGAATTTGTTGGCCTACAATTTTTCAAGAGTTTGAAAAAGATAAAGATGTGGACAAATGTACCAGTAATTTTTTCTTTCAATTAGCTTATTACGTTGGTAAATCTCCATCCTCTGGGATCTATTATATTATAAGGGGCTATTATAATAAAGAGGGGGCCATAATACTACAAAGGGTCCATTATAATAAAGAGGGGGCCATTATAATAATACAGAGGGACAATTATAGAACCGAACACAGCCGGTCATGGCTGGTACAGCAGTATACACACATATATATATATATATATATATATATATTTACACACACACAAAATTTGTGGATGTCCATTTCTAAAGAAAAAATGGGGTTCATTAAATACTCTGCTATATTCAATAAATAGTACATTGTAGGTGAATTATTTAAAATTTACAAGCTCATTTTTCCAATAAAGCTATATATTATGCAAGGACAGGCTGAACAGCTTGATTCTAATGTACAACGTGTTACATACATGTTTATTGAATCCAGCAAAGTATTTTGATCCCCATTTTTTTTTTAGAAATGGACATCCGCACATTTTTTGCAAAAAGAAAATTGGATGATCTTGAATCTGATAAGGAAGCAAGAGAAGAATCCGGACTTGATGAACAAGAGGCAGTACCAAGCACAAGCAGTTCTGCAGATCCAGTTACAGCTGTAGCATCAACCGAATGTAGCCATCTCGATGCTCCGGTAAATGATATCGGATTGTATTTGAATTCATCCAAAAAGCTAACAGATGATCTGAAATACAATCTATTAATACATACATACACCCCGCCAGAAAATTATGACTTCAAAAAGGATTCTAGTGGACCACGCTGTTTCCGTTGGGTAGGGTTAAGTCAATATTCACCATGGATTAGCTAGTCTCCACAACTAAAAGATGCACTTTTCAAATATTGCACAGTTTTTCCTCAACCGGTACATCGTGGGACACAAGGAGCTTTCATAACGACACCTTTCACTAAATATAAAGATTTGCATGAAAATGCATGCAACCGTATATCAACATCATGGCATAAAAATGCTCGTGTGAATGCAAATCACTTTCTGGAGATCAGAAAGAAACCGGAAACCAGTATTGTTTGCCAAATAGATAGCGCTCTTAAGCGTCAAGTTGAAGAAAAGTTGAAGAAAATCAAAGTTGAAGAAAATCAGCGTCAAGTTGAAGAAAATCAAAGAAAGTTATTTCCAATTCTGTCCACTATCTTATTTTGTGGCACTCATGACATAGCTTTGCATGGGAAAAAAAGTACAAGGGGAAATGTATAAAGTCATTATCAATTTCGCATTAAAGCAGGAGATGTAGTCCTAAAGAACCATCTGGAGAATGCACCATTAAACGCACGGTATACATCAGTTTGAGTTGAAAATGAATTGATAGCGTTGTGCGAAGAAACTTTAAGAGATGACCTAGTTAACCTAGTCAATAGGTCCCATGGTTTTTCAGTCATTGCTGATGAAAGTGCTGACATATCTGGAAAAGAACAGATGTCAATTGGAGTACGTTTTGTAGACACAAGTACCACCTTAGCTGTCATCAAAGAAGAATTCCTTGGATTTGCAACCTTAAAAGAAATGGATGCCGCCTCAATTGCAAATATGATTATGGACTCATGTTGTAAATTTGGATTAAACTTAGAAAAACTCCATGGCCAAGGATATGATGGATGCTCTACAATGTTCAAGCCATAATAAAAAGAAAATATCCTAAAGCTACTTTTGCTCACTGTGCTGCACATAAATTGAATTTGGTTGTGAATGACCTGAATGCTGTTCCTGATATACAGAATTCTGTTGGCATTCATCAAGTTTTTCTGTGAGAGTCCAAAAAGAAGATCTCTTATTCCAATGTGCCATTGCTGAGTGAAACACGCTGGACAGCAAAATATAGAATTAGAATTTTTAGCTCTAACTTTAAAAACATTTTTCAACAACTAAGCTTTCTGGTCACTACAGCAAGTGGTAAGACACGTCAGGACGCATATCAATTGCAATGTTCCTGGAGCACAGTGAGCTTCCTCTTTTTCTTGAATATCATTGCACAATACTTCTCAAGATAAGAAGCTGTAAGCCAGGCTCTCCAAGCTGTTCAGCTTGATATTCTCCAAGTATGTGATCATGTACAAGCCCTCCTGACCATGTTCCATGACCATAGAGAAAAAGCGGAAGAGAAGTTTACAGAAATATTTTCAAGCGTTCAAAGAATGGCGGAAAACTTGAACATCAAACTTTCTGTTCCCAGACTGTGTGGCCGACAAGTATTTTGTTCTAATGTTATTTGCTCTTCAGTGGAAGAATATTATCGACAATCCTTATATGTGCCATACATGGACTCTATTATTTTAGCATTAGAAAGTCGGTTTGGGAATGAAAGTAAGAAAAATTTATGCCTGTTTTCACTTTACCCAAAACAAATGGCAAAAATGGCACATGAGCAATACAAATGCCATATTGCAAACATCAGAGAAATTTACAACTTCGAAAATCTGGAAGCCGAAGCAATCACATGGTATGAGATCTGGTCAACAAAGGTAGACTGTTTGATAATGGATTTTTAGATTTGTAAAACCACACAGATTTATTTCCATCACTCCAGCAAACAATTCTTGTTGCTTTCACATTGCCAGTGACCACCTGTACAGTGGAACTGTCATTCAGCACTATGAGGAGGGTGAAAACCTGGTTAAGGTCGACCATGGCAGATTATCGGATTTGTGCATGATAAGCATAAATCGAGCAAAAATTTAAGACAACAAACAGCAGATGATTAAAAAAGTGATTAATAAATTTGCACAAGACCACAGACGTTTGCAGATGTGCAGGTTGGGGGACACCTGAGAAATAGTGACCATAAAGTAATAACCTTCCAATTATCCTTCAAACAAGAGTTTCTAAAGGGAGGAACAAAAATACCAAAGACTGGTGAACTGGTGAACTGGAATTAGTGATGTGTGAGGAGGACTATAACATAGTGGGAATAACTGAGACATGACTGGATGATAGCTATGACTGGGCAGTTAATATAAAAGGTTACAATCTGTTTAGAAAGGATCGACAAAACCGGAGAGGTGGAGGGGTCTGCCTCTCTGGTTCTTGGCAATAGCCAAAGACAATTACCTTTCCCAACTGGTTCAGGACCCCACTAGAGGGACGGCCATACTGAACTTAGTATTAACCAATAGACCTGATAGAACAACAGATGTGCAGGTTGGGGGAACCTAGGAAATAGTGACCATAAAGTAATAACCTTCCAATTATCCTTCAAACGAGAGTTTCTAAAGGGAGGAACAAAAATACCAAACTTTGGTGAACTGGAATTAGTGATGTGTGAGGAGGACTATGACATAGTGGGAATAACTGAGACATGGCTGGATGATAGCTATAAATACAACCATAAAATGGGAGATTTTTAAAAGCATTGTAACATCTAATTGTGAGAGGTACATACCTTATAGGAATAAAAGGCTAAGGAACAATAAGAAACCAATGTGGATAAATGGAACCGTAAAGAAAGCAATAAATGACAAAAAGAAAACATATAAATCACTAAAACAGAAGGGGAGCCAGGAAGCACTGATAAATTATAAGGAAAAAAATAGAATATGTAAAAAACTAATAAAATTTGCCAAACTAGAGACTGAGAGATTAATTGCCAAAGAGAGTAAAACTAACCCTAAAATGTTCTTCAATTATATAAATAGTAAAAAATATAAATCTGAAGGAGTCGGCCCTCTACATAGCAGAGAGCGACAAGGATAAAGCAAAACCATTAATTTTTTTTTAGGTACTTTCTAGTTAAAATAAGGTGATTTTTTTCAACCACAATGTCACAGATGGATTTAACGATTATATTTGACTATCACAAATGCAGCACAGGCTGCAAAGGTACTTTCTGGCAAAAAAAGATGATTTTTTTTCACCCAAAATGAAACAGATGGATTTAAGGATTTTCTTTCACTATCACAAATGCAGTGCAGGCAGCAAAGGTACTTTCTAGCAAAAAAAAAGGTGATTTTTTCACCCACATTGTCACAGTTGCATTTACTGATTGGATTTCACTATCACAAATGCAGCACAGGCCGCAAAGGTTTTTCTAGCAAAAAAAGTGATTTCACTATCAGAAATGCAGTGCAGGCTGCAAAGGTACTTAATGGCAAAACAAAGTAATTTTTTTACCCACAATGTCCCAGTTGTGTTTACTGTATATACTTCACTATCACAAATGCAGCACAGGCTGCAAAGGTACTTTCTAGTAAAAAAAAAAAAGTGATTTTTTTTTTTTCAACCAGAATGCCTCAGTTGTAATTTCTGATTATATTTCACTATCATAAATGCAGTGCAGGCCATAAAGGTACATAATGGCAAAAAAGGTGATTTTTTTCACCCACAATGTCCCAGTTGTGTTTACTGATTATATTTGACTATAACAAATGCAGCACAGGCCGCAAAGGTACTTTCTAGTAAAAAAAAAAAAAAAGGTGTCACAGATGGATTTTATGATTATATCTCACTATCACAAATGCAGCACAGGCCGCAAATGTACTTTCTGGCAAAAAAAATGATGATTTTTTCACGCAAAATGAAACAGATGGATTTACTGATTTTCTTTCACTATCACAAATGCAGTGCAGGCCGCAAAGGTACTTTTTTTAGCGGAAAAAAAGGGATTATTTTTCAACAACAATGTCACAGTTGTATTTACTGATTGTATTTCACTATTACAAATGCAGCACAGTCTGCAAAAGTATTTTCTAGCAAAAGAAAACGTGATTTTTTTAAACCAGAATGTCACAGATGTATTTATTGATTATATTTCACTCAGAAATGCAGTGCAGCCCGCAAAGGTACTTTCTGGCAAAAAAAGATTTTTTCAACATAGGTGATTTTTTTTCACCGACAATGAATTTACAAATTTTCTTTCACTATCACAAATGCAGCACAGTCCACAAACGTACTTTTTAGCAAAAAAAAAAAAAATTTGTCCTCCCCTAGAATCTAACAGATGAATTTACTGAATTGATTACACTGTCACATATGCAGCACATGGGTATGTTACAGAAAAAAATGTGAACATGTCACCCCCTAGGTCCCTGAACTCAGAGACGGATTACCTATATTATTTTCCCTTCCCCTGGCACATATGCAGTGCAGGTGCACTTTAAAATGCGTATATGTCGCCCACTGAACTGCAAGAACAGGATTAAATTATTGTCCCTGGCAGATATGCAGGTGCAAGTTCACTACACTTACACAAAGTGACCACCGACGCCCAGCTAACTAACAGACGGATTAAAACTGTCAAACTGTCAAAATGTTGGTGTGGCACCATGAATAATCTAGTGTAATGCATCAGCCATTGGTGTGTAGAAATCCTGGCTGATCCATGCCTGAATCATCTTGATGTAGTGTCCCAATATGTGCATTATGTGTGCACCTTAACCCCTTAAGGACCGGGGGTTTTGGGATTTTTGCGTTTTTGTTTTGCGCTCCCTGCCTTCCAAAAGCCATAACATTTTTATATTTCCGCTCACATAGCCATATGACGGCTTGTTTTTTGCGGGACAAGTTGTAATTTTTAACGCTACCATTTATTTTTGCATGTGATGTAGTGGGAAACGGGAAAAAAATTCCAAATGGGGTGAAATTGCAAAAAAAAAGCAATTTCACCACAGTTTTACGGGTTTTTAAATTACAACGTTCAATTTGCGATAAAACTGACTGGTTAATTTTATTCTTCAGGTCAGTACGAATCCGGCAATACCTAATATGTATAGTTTTTCTTGCGTTTTGATAGTGAAAAAAAAATTTAAAGTGGGAATTTTTTTTATTTTATTTTTTTGTCGCCATGGTTTGACCCCTATAACTTTTTTGTAATCATGCGTACGGAGCAGTGTAGGGGCTAATTTTTTGTGGGGCAATCTGAACTTTTAATTGATACCATTATGGGGTGCGTATGATGTTTTGATCACTTTTTATTCATTTTTTTAGGAAATGAAGCGCCCAAAAATGGCGAATTAGCCATTTGGACGCTTTTTCCGTTTTTATGTTTACCGTATGGTGAATATTTTTAATATTATTATAGTATGACGTTTTCGCACATTGCGACACCCATTATGTGTAATTTTTTTATTTATTTTATTTTCATTTTGGGGAAAGGGGGTGATTTGAATTTTTATATTTTTTTTATTTTATTTTTATTTTTAAACTTTTTTTTTTTTTTACCACTTTCTTATAGTTCCCATAGGGAACTATAAGATGCCATCATCAGATTGTTATTCTCATATATTCCAATGCAATAGCATTGGAATATATGAAAAAATCGCATATTTCCTATGGAGCCTATTACAGTCATAGGCTCCATAGAATACTATGTAGTAACCTAGGTTTCATTCACAGAGACCTAGGCTACTACATGCATGCTCAGCTCCCCTTGTGGCCATCAGGGAGCCTGAGCACAAACCGAAAGTGAAACTTTCGGTTTTGCATGATCAGATGCCGTGGTCAGGATTGACCACGGCATCTGAGGGGTTAAATGTCCGCGATCGACATCGCTGCCGGTCACGGACATGAGCTGCGGGTGTCAGCTTGATGAATTAAGCGTTTACCCGCAGCGGGCGCCATCTTTAAAGTGCGGACGAAGGGCGTACATAGTAACATAGTAACATAGTATATAAGACCGAAAAAAGACATTTGTCCATCCAGTTCGGCCTGTTTCCTACAAGTTGATCCAGAGGAAGGCAAAAAACCCCTGTGAGGCAGAAGCCAATTTTCCTCACTTAAGGGGAAAAAAAAATTCCTTCCCGACTCCAATCAGGCAATCAGAATAACTCCCTGGATCAACGACCCCTCTCTACTAGCTGTAGCCTGTAATATTATTACACTCCAGAAATAAATCCAGTCCCCTCTTGAATTCCTTTATTGTACTCACCATCACCACCTCCTCAGGCAGAGAGTTCCATAGTCTCACTGCTCTTACAGTGAAGAATCCTTTTCTATGTTTGTGTACAAACCTTCTTTCCTCCAGACGCAGAGGATGTCCCCTTGTCACAGTCACAGTCCTGGGGATAAATAGATGATGGGACAGATCTCTGTACTGACCCCTGATATATTTATACATAGTTATTAGATCTCCCTCAGTCGTCTTTTTCTAGAGTGAATAACCCTAATTTTGATAACCTTTCAGGGTACTGTAGATCCCTCATTCCAGTTATTACTTTAGTTGCCCTCCTCTGAACCCTCTCCAGCTCTGCTATGTCTGTCTTGTTCACAGGAGCCCAGAACTGTACACAGTACTCCATGTGTGGTCTAACCAGTGATTTGTAAAGTGGTAGGACTATGTTCTCATCACGGGCATCTATGCCCCTTTGATGCAACCCATTATCTTATTGGCCTTGGCAGTAGCTGCCTGACACTGGTTTTTGCAGCTTAATTTGCTGTTTATTAAAATTTCTAGATCCTTTTCCATGTCAGTGTTACCGAGTGTTTTACCATTTAATATGTACGGGTGACTTGCATTATTCCTTCCCATGTGCATAACTTTACATTTGTCAGTGTTAAACCTCATCTGCCATTTTTCTGCCCAAGCCTCCAATCTATCCAGATCCCTCTGTAGCAGAAAACTGTCCTCTTCAGTGTTAATTACTTTACACAGTTTAGTGTCATCTGCAAAAATAGATATTTTACTGTGCAGGCCTTCTACAAGATCATTAATAAATATATTGAAGAGAATAGGGCCCAATACTGAACCACTGAGGTACCCCACTAGTTACAGTGACCCAATCTGAGTATCTACCGTTAATAACCACCCTCTGTTTTCTGTCACTCAGCCAGTTACTTACCCACATACAGACATTTTCTCCCAGTCCGAGCATCCTCATTTTATATACTAACCTTTTATGAGGTAGTACTAACCTTTTATGAGGTAATACTAACCTTTTATGTACGCCCTTCGTCCTTAAGAGGTTAAACTCTTGCTAAATGTCATATCAAATGTATTGTGGTATCATGCTGTAGTTCCCTTTAACAGGCTGGCAGTGTCATTTACCTGTATTCGCTCCAAGGTGGTGCTGTCACCACTTATATATCTATAGCTTGGGGGGGGGGATTAGGCCCTATTCACACATCCGCAATGTAGTCCGCTGTATTCCGCAATTTTGCGGAATACATGTGGACCCATTGACTGTGAATGGGGCCGGGAAAGATGCGGAGAGCACACACTGTGCTCTCCACATCCGATTTTGCGGAGTGCGCCGCCGATTTTCCGGTCCGCGGCTCCGCAAAAAAAATAGAGCATGTCCTATTCTTGTCCGCAATTGCGGACAAGAAGAGGCATTTTCTATGGAGTTCGGGCAATGTGCGGTCCGCAAAAATGCGGAATGCACATTGCCGGTGTGTCCGTGTTTTGCGGATCCGCGGCTCCGTGGATCCGCAAAACACTTGCGGATGTGTGAATAAGGCCTTAGTGTGTCCGATGTTAATGAAGAGATAAGGAAGTTAATGGAGGAGGTGGAAAGAAAAAATTCCGCCAAAATATTTCAATAGAGATTTTACCGCATATAACGGTAACGCAGAATACAAGATTTTTTTCTGAAGTGAACGGGATGTAGCGGAGGAAGTAAGTACGCGATGGAAGAGCAGGACGCGGACCTTGTGCAGTTTCTGTACTGCAGAATAGTCCCTGTAGTGTCGAGTAAGCAATACTGCAGATCGATGCGCGCTGGTGTGAAGTTTTTCGCATTTTTGTGCAGGGTTAGTGCATAGTGTATTCACCTGTATTGGTGCGCTGCTATTATGGACATCTTCCCGTAAGTGTGCAGTGTGTGAAAAGTAAATACAAAATTTCAACATTACACAATGTAATTCAGTATATACCGCAAGTACTTTCCCACATATAACTGCAGTGCTCAACGCTGAATATATCGTGATTTTTGTACAGAAATATGACACTAAAGGCTTTACGGCATATATAACTGCAACTGCGAATGCTGAATATTCTTCTAACCATATACGTGAATAAAGTTTTTCCAAGATATAAGTGCAGCAGCGAATGGTGAATGTATATATATATTTTTCTAATGATATACGTCAATAAAGGTTTTTCTACATATAAGTGCAACAGCGAATGGCAAATGTATATTTTGTTAAATATTGCAATACGCCGGTAAAGGCTTTACCAGATATAACTGCAACAGTGAACTGAGAAAATATTTTTCGTTCTGAAATAAGGCCAATATACTCTTTCGCCAGAAATTACTGCAACACTGCATATATAAATATTCTGCTTTTTTAACAAGGCCAATATGCCCTTTTACCAGAAATTACTGCAACTGAGCAGTGTGTATATATTACGCTTTTTTTTTGTGAAACTAGGCCACTATGCGCTTTTAACAAAAATTATTACAGCAGAGCAGTGTGTATATATTACGCTTATTTTAAATAAACCAGGCCAAAATGCGCTTTCAACAGAAATTTCTGCGACAGAGCAGTGGATATATATTACACTTTTTTTAGTGTAACAAGGCCACTATGTGCTTTCAACAGAAATTACTGCAGCAGAGCAGTGTGTATATATTACTCTTATTTTAAATAAACTAGGCCAAAATGCGCTTTCAATAGAAATTACTGCAGCAGAGCAGTGTGTATATATTACGCTTATTTTAAATAAACCAGGCCACTATGTGCTTTCAACAGAAATTACTGCAACAGAGCAGTGTGCATATATTACGTTTTTTTTTTTGTGAAACAGGGCCAATATACGCTTTCACCAGAGACTACTGCAACTGATTTTAGCGTGAATAACAACAGAAGCGACCTGTGTATATATTTCTTAGGGCTCATTCAGACGACCATGTGCTGTCCGCAAAAATGCGGATCTGTTTTTTTGCAGACAGTTCAGCATGTCCGCAAAAAAAACGATTGCATTCCGTTTTTTTGCTGATCCATAGACTACAATAGGGTCATGTCCTGATTTTCACTGACAAGAATAGCACGTGTTTCATTTTTTTTGCTGAGCTGTGCAATGGAAGAAAAGGGTCTAATAGCAGTGAATGGGACAGCATCTAATCCGCAGAAAAACAGATCTGTTTTTTTGCAGACAACATACGGTAGTGTAAATGGAGCCTTATATTGTATTGAAATAGGCCACTAAGTTATATCAGCGCAGTTAACAGCAAAAGTGACCGGTGTATTTATTTATCTTTTTTCACATATATAAAAGCCACTAAAGGCTTTTCAACAGAGCACTTACACCCCAATAACTAATTGCTGGAATGACAGAGACTGATATTATGAGACTATCTGGATCCCCATGTAATGTTTCACTGCACTTGCAAATCGCTAGTTTTTATAATGAGGAATTTACTATAATTCTCCCTACTTTCCATCTGCACACGTCTATCCCTGACTGTGAAATGATTCCTCCTCTCACTGTCCTTTCCCTGTACTTGTGAATCTCTTTTTTCTTTTTCTTTTTTTCGGTTTAGCAATTCGTTTTTCTTTCACTGACACTCTCCTCAGTGCCTGCATACACATCTGTCCCTGAATAATGCACGAATGTCAGCATCTAAGATGGCCGCCGCATTTATAGGGCTTAGACATCACCGAGCTGGCTGGCTCATGATTGGCTGCATGCATGACACATGACGCCTTCCCAGAGTTCCTTGCCCCATGTCCTCACACGTGTAGCCGCCATTTTAGACACCATTATAGAAAATAAATAAAGTAATTCGTTACTATGAAGCGCGAGGAAATTTGCATTAGTTCAGAATCGAATTTTTCATGAAATTCGGAACGAATTTGACTTCATCAGTTTCGATTCTCTCATCACTAATAACAATCTTTGTGTATGTGCATCTCCACACAGTTGAAATGTAATATTTTTGGGGGAGTTGAAGGTTGGGAACACACCGCAGCATAGACAAGTCTTACACAGGGTAGCAGACAGTTTGCATCAAATTCTTGCATCTGCACATCCAACAGTTCAAGTATTTGTGTGGCCAAGGGGGGCGGGGATAATAATTGCATAATAGTTGGGCAACTGGTATTTTACACTAGTGAAAGATTTTTTCAAAATTTGCATATTTTAACACACAAAAGACATTAGGCCCAAATCTGTTAGTGGCACCGATTCTGCATTATTATTTTGCACTTTGCTCTTTATGAGGCATTTGAAATCCATGAATTTCGAAATGCGTCAGTAGTAAGTGTGGACCTAGGAGGCATCCGTAACCAGCACAGTTTGACGTCACACAGAAGAAGCTGTCTCCCTGACAACACCAACGCGGCTTCTACCCACATGCGCAAAATACCGTCCGGAGTTGTGCACAAGTGAGTAATAGAAGCCTGAAGACATTGCAAGGACATCGCGAAGAGATCACGAGAAAATGTAAGTCCCAACCAGTTTGTATGGAGTCCGGCTTACCTAAGTACAACTGGAGCAGATAATAATTCTGACTGTGATCAATCAATAAGGTACATTTAATTTGGAATTTTGGATATATTATAGCACTTATAGTCAGCGCGGATTCATAGTTTATTTATTTATATATCCTTATAATCAACCCGTACAAACCCAGCAGCAGCGTGTTAACAATAGGATTGACTACTATGTTGTGGCGGGAGCGCTAGTATTATATCTGCTTGTCTTTCCTCAACTTCTTCATTGGGACCAAACAACACATGATGACATCTTGTAGCCGTGTTCCATCTCTGCAGAGTTTGACACACAGACATCGCAGAGTCTTTAAATTTCCATCATCTTCCACACCATGGTGCCCTAACATTGTTATCCTGCTGCTACTTACAATACTGTACCCACTGTGCTCCCCAATGCCCCCAAATAATATACTGTAGAAATACTAATGCCCCCTATTGTGTCCCTAGTTACAATAATGTCTGCGCCCAGCAATAACAATGCCCCTGTTGTGCTTCCAGTATTAAAAATGCCCCTGACAGTGCTTCCAGTAATAGTAATACCCCTACAGTGCCCCCTATAATTCCTACAGCAATAATAATGCCCCTACAGTGCCCCCACTATTAATAATGCCCTGGTATTAAAAATGACACCTTAGTGCCCCCAGTGATAATAATTCCCCCAATAATAGTATCTCAAGCAATAATAATGCCCCCAGTATTAATTATGTCCCCCAGTGCCCCCAGTTTTAATTATGCCTCAGTATCAAAAATGCCACCTGAAGTAATAATAATGCCCACAGCCATATTGTGCCTCCAGTAATAATGATGCCCCCAATAATGTCCTCCCTTTCCCTCCAGTAATGCCCCTCTTCCCTATTAATGTCTCTGTAATGCACACAGTAATGCCCCCCTTGCCCCAGTAATGTGCTCCTTGACCCCAGTAATGTTCCTATATTGCGCACGATAATGCTCGCCTGCCACAAGTAATGTCCTTATAGTAGCCACAGAAATGCTCTCCCTGCCCCCAGTAATGTCCTTGCAATGGTCACCTTAATGTGCCCTGCCCCCCAAACCCACTCATTGTCAAGTGGCTTTAAAAAAAAAAAATGTTAACCGGAGTTCTGTTTCCCGCATCCATGCTGCAGTCTCTACTGGTATATAGCCTTTAACCGAGAGCAGGAGGGGTGTGTGGAGGACGACATACGTAGTGTCAGTCGTGTTGACGCTGAAAGTATGAGGAGCCACAAGTCCTTTGACATCCATCCATCCACCCTGCTGTCTAGTGTTAAACGATTGGACAGCAGGAGAGAGGTAGAGGAGGGCAGCGTCGCATTGATCAGGGGCAAGGGCAGGCACATTGCTGCATGAAGATGGAATTACAGCAGGGTCAACAGTGGCCATCACCCTAGCTACAATACATATTGCAGCTCCCAGTAGCCCTGCTGAGATCTATCATGACAGTGGCATGATAATTAGATTGCAGCAGGGCTGACTGCGGCCTGTAAGTGTATTGTAGGGCAGGCGCCAGGCCACTGCTCGCCCTGCTTTTATCCTATCATCATAACACAATGTGTAACATAAAGGTGACACCGGCCCCAAGCATACTGTAGGCAATTGCCCCACTGGGAGGTTTCCCGGTAAGATATATTGCCAATCCGCTCCTGGATAAGAGACACTTTTTAGAAACTTTAGAATATGAAAAAGCATAACACGTTTGACGGTGTGGTGTACTTTTAAACACACTATATGTTAACATTAGGAGACTAGAGGGTGTTATATACCAATTTTCAGGGCAATTGGAGCCATCAGGGTCAACGGTGGCCATCACCCTCGCTACAATACATATTGCGGCTCCCAGTAGCCCTGCTTAAATCTATCATGACAGTGGCATGATAATGAGATTGCAGCAGGGCTGACTGCGGCCTGTAATGTGTATTGTAGGAAAGGCGCCAGGCCGCAGCTCGCCCTGCTTTTATCCTATCATCATAACACAATGTGTAAAATAAACGTGACACCGGCCCCAAGCATAGTGTAGGCAATCGGCCCACTGGGAGGTTTCCCGGTAAGATATATTGCCAATCCGCTCCTGGATAAGAGACACATTTTAGAAACTTTAGAATATGAAAAAGCATAACACGTTTGATGGTGTGGTGTATTTTTAAATACTCTATACGTTAACATTAGGAGACTAGAGGGTGTTATATACCAATTTTCAGGGCAATTGGAGCCAATTTCGTTCTGCCTGAACAGAAGTTTTTGAAAAATTCGGTGAACCTGGTCCGAACTAAATCTCGACAGGTTCGCTTATCTCTAATTATAATTTATTTGGGGAGAAAATTAGTGATTTGAAAAATTCTCATTTTTCTATATGGCAGTACATTAGGTTATATTCCATACCTGTATTCAAATGGGATATAACATGTTTATGGTTACTTTGAAACTTACCATCCAGGAGCCACAATTATAGGAAATATTGCACATATCACTGTGAGCACATATATGAACTCTATTACAGGTCTAGACTATGGGAGAGCTTTATCAAAATTGCTGTAAAGGAAAACTGGTTTAGTTGCCCATAGCAACCAATCAGATCCCACCATTATTCAGAGATACTTTGGAAAAAGAAAGATTGAATCTGATTGGTTGCTATGGGCAACTAAGCCAGTTTCCCTTTACATCAGTCTTGATAAATCCCCCCATTGTGCTCACCAGGACAAGAAGGCAACGGCAGCTGTGGAGAAGAAGGCAGCTGAACATACAGAATGAGGAATCGGAAGGGTGACAGCAGCAGGTGTGTTTCCTTGTAGATCACAGAAACTTTGTTTTGTAATTGTAAATAGGCTTAAAAAAGGTTGTGTCATTACAAATATTCATGTTAAACAGTTGGACATGCCATAAATATCCAATGTGTGGTGTCTGACCACTGTGTCTTTTAGTAGAACAACACAGCAATAGTACTAATAAAAAACTTGCAACTTCATTTCCTGACTGCTCTTCAGAGGCTACATTGTTGGTGGTTAACTTTAATGGGCCACTGTGAGGAAAGTCATGAGGAACCTTTAAAGAAAATCAAATGGAACTGTCAGGAGGGTACAGTATGTAGCATGATGCTCTCTTGAGTTTTTATTCCTACCGAGGAAGGGGTTTATAGTGATTCTGAAAAAAAATGTAGATTTTTTTGAGCCACCACAATTAGAGATATGCAATTTTTTTACAAATTCGATTCGCTGATTCACCAAATTTTTCGGGAAAAATTTGATTCAATCCGAATATATTTGTGGCGAATTACATTAAAAACTGCTATTTCCTGGCTGCTGAGAGCCTTTATAGTGGTGTAGAACACTGTGTGTTGCAGTAACACGCATAGGGAGTCTGCTTTGGTAGTGAAATAATACTGTGAGTCCGTATGACATACAGATGACAGGTGTCCCTCTTAGAATCACTGCATACTTCACTTATTTGGGGCCAAAACTGATCAAATACCTCAAGTATCAACTCAGCCTTGCAGGTAGATGTTAGCATCAAGAAGAAGTGCACTCCTTTTACACCCTCGTTAGCTGATTCCACATAGATGTCTACAGAACCCGTTCTATTAAACGCTAATACAAGTAGAGTGGAGAGTGGAGACGGTGTCAGCAGTATGTTTGTGTTGACGTCACTGATTAATTTTCCACATTCTCTGATCCGTCAGAACAGATATCCAGAAAACGGATCCTGTCTGTGGAGCATACGCCTTCACTTGGTTAGCATTTGCTTAATAATCCATCAGTATTGCTAAAGGCACAAAAAAACGGAGTTGATCTAAAACACAGATGACACGTGAATGGAATATTTGCATGTCTTCTGTGTTTTCTACCCACTCCTACTTTTGGCTTCCAAATCATAAGCCAATTCTGATGGAATCATACAGGCCTTACAACTGCTACACAGACAGGATCCATTGTGCGTCTAGTTTTTCCTTCCTTTTGACAGATCAGAAGAAGTGTCAAATAAATGATGATGTCAGCCAGGCCAAAAACCAAAATAGTGGACCAGACATGAAGTGGGGAGGGTGGGAACAGCATGAAAAGTCCACCGTGGATCTATGACAGGGTCTGGAGGTGGAGGCAGCAGCAGCATTAGGAGAAGGCCACCGAGTGGCACAATGACAGAGTCTAGTGGTGGCAGCAGTATGAGGAAGTCACTGAGTGGCACACTGACCGAGTCTGCAGGTAACGGCAGCACGAAGAGACCACAGAGCGGCACAAAGACAGAGTCTGAAGGTGGCAGCAGCATGAGTAGGCCACAGGGCGGCACAATGACAAAGTCTGGAGGTGGCAGCAGCATGAGGAGACCACAGACCGACACAGTAACAGAGTCTGGAGGTGGCGGCAGTATGAGGAGTCCACCGAGTGGCACAAAAACCTAGTCTGCAGGTGGCAGTAGCATAAGGAGACCGCAGAGCGGCACAATGACAGAGTCTGGAGTTGGCGGAGCATGAGTAGGCCACAGAGTGGCACAATGACAGAGTCTGGAGGTGGCAGCAGCATGAGGAGACCACATAGTGGCAAGGTGACATAATTTGGATATAGCAACAGCAGGAGGAGACCACAGAATGGCAAGGTGACATAGTTTGGAGGTGGTGGTAGCATCAGGACGCCACAGAGTGGCAAGGTGACATAGTGTGGATATGACAGCAGCATGAGGAGACCACAGAGTGGCTAGGTGACATAATGTGGAGATGGCAGTAGCAGCAGCAGCAGCAGCATCAGGAGGATACCACAGAGTGGCAAGGTGACATAGTGTGGAGATGGCAGCAGCAGCTGCATCAGGAGACCAAAAAGTGACCCGGTAAAAGAGTGGGGCCATGGGTGGCAATGCCAATACCTGCTGACGAAGGTAGGTGAAATAAGAAGCACTTGGCATCAGATGTGTGGAATCAAGCGGGTTGTAGCATCAAAGTAGTAGCTGAGGCAGGTAGTCAGAAGAAACCGTTCTCTTGTATCAAAATGTTGGTGTGGCACCATGGATGATCTAGTCTGATGCATCAGGAATTGGTGGTTGGAAATCCTGGCTGATCTTGACAAAGGACAGTCTCTCTACATTTTGGGAAGATAGGTGAGTTCTTCTAGGGGTAACTATGGCCCTCGCCGCACTAAATAACAGCTCTGATGCCACACTACTGGCTGGGCTGGACAGCTTTTCTAAGCAAACTATGATTGTTGCGCCCACAAATTTAGTTTGGGTACTCAGTAGTCCAGCAGATCTTCAATGTGGGGTCGCATGGTGCAGTCTAAGTATGCCACCACCTGCTGGTTCAGGTCCTACTCCAGGTCTACCTGCTGCTGGTGAGTAGTTTTTTCACTATGCGGGTGAAGAAAGCTACTCATCAGCGATTGTATACTCAGGATGCTGCTGGTTGAGCTGGTACTGCTCCTTCCACCCAACCCCTCCCCAGCAGCCATGGCAGTGGAACGTAAGCGCAGAGGGCCCGTACGGTCAGACCTGCGAGAGGATGGATGATGGCACAGATAGGCAGCGGCCAACTGACTACATAGGATGTCTCTATAGTACTTCAGTTTGTCTTCCCTCTCGGTGGGTGTAAAAAAGGCCCCCAATCTGGACCAGTAGCGAGGGTCCAACAAGGTGGAGAGCCAGAAGTCATTCATCTGCCGAATGGTGACATTTTGGCTGTCACTACGCAAGCAAGTGAGCATGCATCGTGCTATTTGTGCAAGTGACTCCCTGCCCCCATCTCCACTGCATACTGCCAGTGTGTCCAGGTCCTCTGTTTCATCTTCCTCATCACCCTGTAGCTCCTCTGGCTGCTCCAGCTCCTGCAATCTTGTCAGCTGAGTAGAAAAACCACCCATTTGGCTACACATTGCCTGTTCTCAAATGTCCTCCTCCTCCTCCAGTTCAGCCCCCACAGGGCTCATGTCTGCTATCACCTGACCAGCCATTCTTATCATCAGTGCAGTGGGTATATATTTTTCTTTTTTTACTGAAATGCACCCCTATACGCTTTTAACAGAAATAACTGCCACAGTTAGAGATGAGCGAACACCTGGATGTTCGGGTTCGAAAGGTTCGGCCGAACTTCCGGAAAATGTCCGGGTTCGTGATCCGAACTCAACCCGAACTTCATCCCGAACCCGAACCCCATAGAAGTCAATGGGGACCCGAACTTTTGGGCACTAAAAAGGCTGTAAAAGACTCCCGGAAAGGGCTAGAGGGCTGCAAAAGGCAGCAAAATGTAAGTAAATCCCCTGCAAACAAATGTAGATAGGGAAATGATGACTTAACATAAAATAAATAAAAATTAACCAATATTAATTGGAGTTAGGTCCAATAGCACAGAATCAGGCTTCAAATCACCCACCAATGGAGAAGGTCGCTTACAATTATTTCGACCCCAGCATCCAGACAAAGGAGAGAGGTCCCACAGCAGAGAATCTGGCATTATATCAACCACCACAGGAGAAGGCCACTTTCAGTGACTTAGGCCTTAGCACCCAGACAGAGGAGACATGTCAGATAGCACAAGCATTACATTTATACCATCCAGCACAGGAGAAGGCCACTTTTAGTTACTTTGACCCCTGCACCCAGAAAGAGAGAGAGGCCCCACAGCACATATTCAGGCATCATATCACCCACCACAGGAGTAGGCCACCATTTAGTTAATTTGACCCCTGCACCCATGTCAGATGGTACAAGCATCAGTTTTACATCACCCAGCACAAGAGAAGGCGACTTTGAGAGACTTTGACCCCTGCACCCAGACGGAGGAGAGAGGTTTCCACAGCAGAGAATCAGGCATTTAGATCACCCACCACAGGAGTAGGCCATCATTTAATGGGACCCCGGCAACCATGTCAGATGGCACAAGCATCAGTTTTACATCACCCAGCACAAGAGAAGGCCACTTTTAGAGACTTTGACCCCTGCACCCAGACGGAGGAGAGAGGTTTCACAGCAGAGAATCAAGTATTTAGATCACCCACCACAGGAGTAGGCCACCATTTAATGGGACCCCGGCAACCATGTCAGATGGTACAAGCATCAGTTTTACATCACCCAGCACAAGAGAAGGCCACTTTTAGAGACTTTGACCCCTGCACCCAGACGGAGGAGAGAGGTTTTCACAGCACATATTAAGGCCTCATATCACCCACCAAAGGAGTAGGCCACCATTTAGTTCATTTGACCCCTGCACCCATGTCAGATGGTACAAGCATCAGTTTTACATCACCCAGCACAAGAGAAGGCCACTTTTAGAGACTTTGACCCCTGCACCCAGACGGAGGAGAGAGGTTTTCACAGCACATATTAAAGCCTCATATCACCCACCACAGGAGTAGGCCACCATTTAGTTAATTTGACCCCTGCACCCATGTCAGATGGTACAAGCATCAGTTTTACATCACCCAGCACAAGAGAAGGCGACTTTGAGAGACTTTGACCCCTGCACCCAGACGGAGGAGAGAGGTTTTCACAGCAGAGAATCAGGCATTTAGATCACCCACCACAGGAGTAGGCCACCATTTAATGGGACCCCGGCAACCATGTCAGATGGCACAAGTATAACATTTATATCACCCAGCACATGACAAGGCCACTTTCAGTGAGTTAGGCCTTAGCAACGAGACAGAGGAGACAGGTCAGATAGCGCAAGCATCAGTTTTACAGATCACATGACTGTGACGAGGGGACATCCTCTGCGTCTGGAGGAAAGAAGGTTCGTACACAAACATAGAAAAGGGTTCTTCACGGTAAGAGCAGTAAAACTATGGAACTCTCTGCCTGAGGAGGTGGTGATGGTGAGTACAATAAAGGAATTCAAGAGGGGCCTGGATGTATTTCTGGAGCGTAATAATATTTCAGGCTATAACTACTAAAGATGGGTCGTTGATCCAGGGAGTTATTCTGACTGCCTGATTGGAGTCGGGAAGGAATTTTTTCCCCTTAAGTGGGGAAAATTGGCTCTACCTCACAGGGGTTTTTTGCCTTCCTCTGGATCAACTTGCAGGAAACAGGTCGAACTGGATGGACAAATGTCTTTTTTCGGCCTTATATACTATGTTACTATGTTACTATGTTACCCACCACAGGAGTAGGCCACCTTTAGATAATTTGACCCCTGCACCCAGAAAGAGGAGAGAGGTACCACAGCAGAGAATCAGGCATTTAGATCACCCACCACAGGAGAAGGCCGCTTTCAGTGACTTTGGCCCCCTGCACCCACACAAAGGAGACATGTCAGACAGCACAAGTATAACATTCATATCACCCAGCACAGGAGAAGGACACTTTCATGTACTTTGGCCCCGGCACCCAGACAGAGGGAAGGTTCATTCAACTCTGGGTTGCACCCCAAGATCCTAGTTAATTTCAAAAATTGATTTTTCAATGAAGAAGTGGCCAGGAGTACAAGACAACATGGTTTAAGGCAGTTAAGGACTACTCTGCACAAGGGAGGGTCAGGTCTTGTGGGATCCATGCCTGGTTTATTTTTATAAACGTCAGATTGTCCACGTTGGCTGCGGACAGGCGGCTGCGTTTGTCAGTAATGACGCCCCCTGCCGTGCTGAATACACGTTCAGACAAAATGCTGGCCGCCGGGCAGGCCAGCACCTCCAAGGCATAACATGCTAATTCTGGCCACGTGGACAATTTGGAAACCCAGGAGTTGAATGGGGCCGAACTATCCGTCAGTACGTGGAGTTGTGTGCAGACATACTGTTCAACCATGTTAGTGAAATGTTTCCCCCTGCTAACACGTTCCGTATCAGGTGGTGGGGCAGTTAGCTGTGGCGTGGAGACAAAACTTTTCCACATTTCTGCCATGCTAACCCTGCCCTCAGAGGAGCTGGCCGTGACACTTCTGTGTGGGCGACCTCTAGCTCCTCCTCTGCCTTGGCCTTGGCCTTCCACCTGTTCCCCTGTGACAGTTGGGAATGCTCTCAGGAGCGCGTCTACCAGTGTGCGCTTGTACTCGCGCATCTTCCTATCACGCTCCAGTGCAGGAAGTAAAGTGGGCACATTGTCTTTGTACCGTGGATCCAGCAGGGTGGCCACCCAGTAGTCAGCACACGTTAAAATGTGGGCAACTCTGCTGTCGTTGCGCAGGCACTGCAGCATGTAATCGCTCATGTGTGCCAGGCTCCCCAGAGGTAAGGACAAGCTGTCCTCTGTGGGAGGCGTATCGTCATCATCCTCTGTATCCCCCAGCCACGCACCAGGGATGTGCCTGCGCTGTGCTGGGTGCCACCCCGCTGTGAACCTGCTTCATCCTCATCCTCCTCCACCTCCTCCTCATCCTCCTCGTCCTCCAGTAGTGGTCCCTGGCTGGCCACATTTGTACCTGCCCTCTGCTGTTGCAAAAACCTCCCTCTGAGCCACTTCTAACAGACTGGCCTGAAAGTGCTAAAAACGACCCGTCATCCTCCTCCTCCTGGCCCTGGCCCACCTCCTCTTCCATGATCGCCCTAAGAGTTTTCTCTAGGAGACATAGAATTGGTATTGTCACGCTGATGACAGTGGCATCGCCACTGGCCATGTTGGTGGCGTACTCTAAACAGCGCAACAGGGCACACAGGTCTCGCATGGAGGCCCAATCATTGGTGGTGAAGTGGTGCTGTTCCGCAGTGCGACTGACCCGTGCGTGCTGCAGCTGAAACTCCACTATGGCCTGCTGCTGCTCGCACAGTCTCTCCAGCATGTGCAAGGTGGAGTTCCACCGGGTGGGCACGTCGCATATTAGGCGGTGAGCGGGAAGGCCGAAGTTCCGCTGTAGCGCTGACAGGCGAGCAGCGGCAGGATGTGAACGCCGGAGCGCGCACAGAGCGGCCCGCACTTTATGCAGCAGCTCTGACATGTCTGGGTAGTTGTGAATGAACTTTTGCACCACCAAATTCAGCACATGCGCCAGGCAAGGGATGTGCGTCAAACCGGCTAGTCCCAGAGCTGCCACGAGATTTCGCCCATTATCGCACACCACCAGGCCGGGCTTGAGGCCCACCGGCAGCAACCACTGGTCGGTCTGTTGTTCAATACCCCGCCACAACTCCTGCGCGGTGTGGGGCCTGTCCCCAAACATATGAGTTTCAGAATGGCCTGCTGACGTTTACCCGGGCTGTGCTGAAGTTGGTGGTGAAGGTGTGTGGCTGACTGGATGAGCTGGTGGAAGCAGAGGAGGAGGAGGAGGAAGCCGAGTAGGAGGAGGAGGCTACAGGAGGCAAAGAATGATGCCCTGTGATCCTTGGCGGCGGAAGGACGTGCGCCAAGGAACTCTCCGCCTGGGGCCCAGCCGCCACTACATTTACCCAGTGTGCAGTTAGGGAGATATAGCGTCCCTGGCCGTGCTTACTGGTCCACGTATCTGTGGTTAGGTGGACCTTGCCACAAATGGCGTTGCGCAGTGCACACTTGATTTTATCGGACACTTGCATGTGCAGGGAAGGCACGGCTGTCTTGGAGAAGTAGTGGCGGCTGGGAACCACATACTGGGGACAGCCATGGCCATCAGCTGTTTGAAGCTGTCTGTGTCCACCAGCCGGAATGACAGCATTTCAAAGGCCAGTAGTTTAGAAATGCTGGCATTCAGGCCAAGGGCTCGAGGGTGACTAGGTGGGAATTTGCGCTTCCTCTCAAAGGTTTGAGAGATGGAGAGCTGAACGCTGCTGTGTGAAATAGTGGAGACGCTAGGTGACGGTGGCGGTGGTGGTGGTGGTGTCGGTGGCACATCCTCTGTTTGCTGCTCGGCAGGTGGCAACATTCCTCTCGAGGCGGAAGCCGAGGCAGCAGCGCTAGAGGGAGCAGGGGAGCCTGAGCGGGTTCCTTGTTTTTAAGGTGTGTACTCCACTGCAGTTCATGCTTTGCATGTAGATGCCTGATCATGCAGGTGGTGCTCAGGTTAAGAACGTTAATGCCTCGCCTCAGGGTCTGATGGCACAGCGTGCAAACCACTCTGGTCTTGTCGTCAGCACATTGTTTGAAGAAGTGCCATGCCAAGGAACTCCTTGAAGATGCCTTTGGGGTGCTGGGTCCCTGTTGGCGCTGGCCAATAGCAGGCGAACTCTCTGGACGGCGGCTGTTCTGCTTTTGCCCCCTGCTCCCTCTTTGGCTTCGCTGTTGTCTCGGTCTCACCACTGCCTCTTCCTCTGAACTATTTAAGTCAGCGGTACGACCTTCAGTCCATGTGGGGTCTAAGACCTCATTGTCCTCTGCATCGTCTTCCACCCAGTCTTCCTCCCTGACCTCCTCCTTTTCAGTCTGCACACTGCAATAAGACGCGGCAGTGGGCACCAGTGTTTCATCATCATCAGAGACTCGGTCACTCTGCTGTGGTGGTATTCCCATGTCCTCATCATCTGGATACATAAGTGGTTGTGCGTCAGTGCATGGAATGTCTTCCACCGCTGGGAAAGGGCTAGGTGGACGCCCCTGGAAAACCGTGGGAGCAGAGTCTTCAAACAGAATAAGAGACTGCTGCATAACTTGAGGCTCAGCCAGTTTCCCTGATATGCATGGGGGTGATGTGACAGACTGATGGGCTTGGTTTTCAGGTGCCACCTGTGCGCTTTCCGCAGAAGACTGGGCGGAAGACAATGTGGTGAACGTGCTGGAAGCACTGTCGGCCACCCAATCGACTAATGCCTGTACCTGCTCAGGCCTTACCATTCTCATAACGGCATTGGGCCCCACCAAATATCACTGTAAATTCTGCCGGCTACTTGAGGGAGTTGGTTCACTACTTTGTGCGCCTGAGGCCGAACGGCCACGTCCTCTGCCAGCAACAGAGGCTCCACGGACACCACCACGACCGCGTCCTCGTCCCTTAATAGAATGTTTCCTCATTGTTGCGATTCAACTCGCACCACAATAAAATATATTATTTTTTAGCCCCAAAATTCCCACACTGGAAGATATAATTCCATTTTCCGGTATTAATTACAAGAAAACTGCTGCAAATTGGACACCAGAATTTTTAATATGCTAGTTTTGGTACATAGGTTCCCACACGGGGAGATATAATTCCTTTTTACAGGAGTAAAAACGTGAGGCCTACTGTTTCTGGTGTAACTAATACCAGATTGATTAAATTGGCTTTTTTTTCACCAAAATTACAACACTGGACAATGTAATGCCTTTTTCCGGTATTAATTACAAGAAAACTGCTGCAAATTGGACACCAGAATTTTTAAAATGCTAGTTTGTGTACATAAATTCCCACACTGGAAGATATAATTCCTTTTTCCGGTATTAATTACAAGAAAACTGCTGCAAATTGGACACCAGAATTTTTAATATGCTAGTTTTGGTACATAGCTTCCCACACAGGGAGATATAATTCCTTTTTACAGGAGTAAAAACGTGAGGCCTACTGTTTCTGGTCTAACTAACACCAGATTTATTAACCTGTTCCCGACCGCCGAACGCATGCGTCCAGGCGGCGGCAGGTTTATTCCTCCTGGACGCATCCGTGCATCATCTCGCGAGAGCCGAGATCTGCTGTGAACGCGGCTCTGCAGTTGTACTACAGCCTGCCAGCGATGATCAATCGCTGGCAGGCTGTAAATGTAAAATAAATTAGATCAAAGTGGTATATCAGACGCTGTGTTGTTAACAGCGTCTGATATACCTAATACCTGGTCCTCTGGTGGTCGCATTTACTGGGATCGACCACCAGAGGACCAGGTAACAATGTAAAGTTGCACCAAACACTACACTAACCCCCCACCCCCACCCCTCACTTTATAACCACTATTAACCCTTTGTTAACCCCTGATCACCCCATATAGACTTCCTGATCACCCCCCATGTCACTGATCACCCCCCTGTAAGGCTCTATTCACATGTCCATATGTGTTTTGCGGATCCGCAAAACACGGACACCGGCAATGTGCTTTCCGCATTTTGCAGATCCGCACATTGCCAGAACTCTATAGAAAATGCTTTTTCTTGTACGCAATTGCGGACAAGAAAAGGACATGTTCTATATTTTTGCGGAACGGAAGTGCAGACCCGGAAGCGCGGATCCGCAATTCCGGATCCGAGCGGGACAAAGTCTGTCCCCATAGAAATGAATGGGTCCGCAATTCCGTTCCGCAAACAGAATTTCGGACGTGTGAATGGGGCATAAGGGTCCCTTATCACCGCCAGTTAGTTAGCTACATGTTAGGCAGTTAGCGCCCAGCCCACCGCACCGCAGTCACTGATTTTGGCAGAGATTTTTTCATCCACATTGATCGATGCGAATAAAGAAATCTGTGCCGTTCATTTTTTTTCTTTTTTCAGCCCAGAGGCTGAACGGAAAAAAAAAATCTCATTACCCGTATGCTCAATATACGGAGAATCGCAGAAACTCCAAATGCTGGCCATACGTGTAATGATTGCGGAGACCCTCAAATGCCAGAGCAGTACAAAAACCTCACATGTGACCCCATTTTAGAAAGAAGACACCCCAAGGTATTCCGTGAGGGGTATGGCGAGTTCATGCAAAATTTTATTTTTTTGTCACAAGTTAGTGGAATATGAGACTTTGTAAAAAAAAAAAAAAAAAAATCAATTTCCGCTAACTTGTGCCAAATTTTTATTTTTTCTGTGAACTCGTCATGCCCTCACGGAATACCTTGGGGTGTCTTCTTTCCACAATGGGGTCACTTGTGGGGCATTTATACTGCCCTGGCATTTTAGGGGTCCTAAAGCGTGAGAATCCAAATGCGTAAAAGTACTCATTGGAATTTGGGCCCCTTTGCGCATCTTGGCTGCAAAAAAGTGTCACACATGTGGTATCGCCATACTCAGAAGAAGTAGGGCAATGTGTTTTGGGGTGTATTTTTACATATACCCATACTGGGTGAGAGAAATATCTCTGTAAATGACAACTTTTTAATTTTTTTATACAAAGTTGTCAATTTACAGCGATATTTTTCACACAAAGTATGGGTATATGTAAAAATACACCCCAAAACACATTGCCCTACTTCTCCTGAGTACGGCGATACCACATGAGTGACACTTTTGCAGCCTGAGTGCGCAAAGGGCCCAAATTCCAACGAGTACCTTTAGCTTACATGGCTGCTCACAGTTTAGCCCCGCCTAAAATGCCAGAACAGTACAAACACCCCACAAATGACCTCATTTTGGAAAGAAGACACCACAAGGTATTCACTGAGGGGCATAGTGAGTCCGTGAAAAATTTAACTTTTTGTCAAAAGTTAGCAGAAAGGGAGACTTTATGAGAAAAACTATAAAAATCAATTTCCGCTAACTTGTGCCAAAAAAATCTTCTATGAACTCGCCATGCCCCTCATGGAATACCTTGGGGTGTCTTCTTTCCAAAATGGGGTCACATGTGGGGTATTTATACTGCCCTGGCATTTTAGGGGCCCTAAAGCGTGAGAAGAAAAATGCGTAAAATGCCATCCTAAAAGGTACTCATTGTTCTGGAGCCCAAGTAGCACATATGGTATGCAGACTCAGGAGTGAAGGTGTTTGGGGTGTATTTACATATACCCATGCTGGGTGAGAGACATATCTCTGTAAATTGACAACTTTTAATTTTAATTTATACAAAGTTGTCAATTTACAGCGATATTTTTCACACAAAGTATGGGTATATGTAAAAATACACCCCAAAACACATTGCCCTACTTCTCCTGAGTACGGCGATACCACATGTGTGACACTTTTTGCAGCCTAGATGCGCAAAGGGGCCCAAATTCCAACGAGTACCTTTAGCTTTACATGGCTGCTCACAGTTTAGCCTCGCCTCAAAATGCCAGAACAGTACAAACACCCACATAATGACCCCATTTTGGAAAGAAGACACCCCAAGGTATTCACTGAGGGGCATAGTGAGTCCGTGAAAATTTTAACTTTTTGTCAAAAGTTAGCAGAAAGTGAGACTTTATGAGAAAAACTATAAAAATCAATTTCCGCTAACTTGTGCCAAAAAAATCTTCTATGAACTCGCCATGCCCCTCATGGAATACCTTGGGGTGTCTTCTTTCCAAAATGGGGTCACATGTGGGGTATTTATACTGCCCTGGCATTTTAGGGGCCCTAAAGCGTGAGAAGAAAAATGCGTAAAAATGCCATCCTAAAAGGTACTCATTGGTTTAGGCCCCTTTGCGCATCTTGGCTGCAAAAGTGCACACATGTGGTATCGCCGTACTCAGGAGAAGTAGGGCAATGTGTTTTAGGGTGTATTTTTACATATACCCATACTGGGTGAGAGAAATATCTCTGTAAATTGACAACTTTGAATAAAAATTTATACAAAGTTGTCAGTTTACAGCGATATTTCTCACACACAGTATGGGTATATGTAAAAATACACCCCAAAACACATTGCCCTACTTCTCCTGAGTACGGCGATACCACATGAGTGACACTTTTTGCAGCCTGGGTGCGCAAAGGGACCTAAATTCCAACGAGTACCTTTAGCTTTTACAGGGCTGCTCACAATTTAGCCCCGCCCAAAATGCCAGAACAGTAAACACGCCCACAAATGACCCCATTTCGGAAAGTAGACACCCCAAGGTATTCACTGAGGGGCATAGTGAGTCCGTGGAAGATTTTAATTTTTTGCCAGAAGTTAGCAGAAATGGAAACTTTATTATTTTTATTTTTCCTCAGAAAGTGTCATTTTCCGCTAACTTGTGCAAAAATGAAATGTTACTATGAACTCACCATGCCCCTCATGGAATACCTTGGGGTGTCTTCTTTCCAAAATGGGGTCACATGTGGGGTATTTATACTGCCCTGGCATTTTAGGGGCCCTAAAGCGTGAGAAGAAAAATGCGTAAAAATGCCATCCTAAAAGGTACTCATTGGTTTTAGAGCCCCTTTGCGCATCTTGGCTGCAAAAAAGTGGCACACATGTGGTATCGCCGTACTCAGGAGAAGTAGGGCAATGTGTTTTGGGGTGTATTTTACATATACCCATGCTGGGTGAGAGACATATCTCTGTAAATTGACAACTTTGAATAAAAAAATGTAAAAAGTTGTCGTTTACAGCGTTATTTCTCACACACAGTATGGGTATATATAAAAATACACCCCAAAACACATTGCCCTACTTCTCCTGAGTACGGCGATACCACATGTGCTACTTTTGCAGCCAAGATGCGCAAAGGCCCTAAAACCAATGAGTACCTTTAGGATTTCACAGGGCATTTTTACGCATTTGGATTCTCACGCTTAGGGCCCCTAAAATGCCAGGTCAGTAAAATACCCACATGTGACCCCATTTTGGAAGAAGACACTCCAAGGTATTCCGTGAGGGGCATGGCGAGTTCACAAAATTTTTATTTTTGGCACAAGTTAGCGGAATTGATTTTTATTTTTTTACAAAGTCTCTTATTTCACTAACTTGTGACAAAAAATAAAATTTTACATGAACTCACCATACCCCTCACAGAATACCTTGGGGTGTCTTCTTTCTAAAATGGGGTCACATGTGGGGTATTTATACTGTCCTGGCATTTTAGGGGCCCCTAAAGCGTGAGAAGAAGTCTGGAATCCAAATGCGTAAAAATGCCCTGTGAAATCCTAAAGGTACTCATTGGTTTAGGGCCCCTTTGCGCATCATGGCTGCAAAAAAGTGTCACACATGTGGTATTGCCGTACTCAGGAGAAGTAGGGCAATAAGTTTTGGGGTGTATTTTTATATATACCCATACTTTGTGTGAGAAATATCGCTGTAAACGACAACTTTTAAAAAAAATTTATACAAAGTTGTCAGTTTACAGAGATATTTCTCTCACCCAACATGGGTATATGTAAAAATACACCCCAAAACACATTGCCCTACTTCTCCTGAGTACGGCGATACCACGTGAGTGACACTTTTTGCAGCCTGGGTGCGCAAAGGGGACCTAAATTCCAACGAGTACCTTTAGCTTTTACAGGGCTGCTCACAATTTAGCCCCGCCCAAAATGCCAGAACAGTAAACACGCCCCACAAATGACCCCATTTCGGAAAGTAGACACCCCAAGGTATTCACTGAGGGGCATAGTGAGTCCGTGGGAGATTTTATTTTTTTGCCAGAAGTTAGCAGAAATGGAAACTTTATTATTTTTATTTTTTCCTCAGAAAGTGTCATTTTCCGCTAACTTGTGAAAAAAATGAAATGATACATGAACTCACCATGCCCCTCCGCGAATACTTTGGGGTGTCTTCTTTCTAAAATGGTGTCATTTGGGGGTATTTATACTATCCTGGCATTCTAGCACCTGAAGAAACATGACAGGTGCTCAGAAAGTCAGAGCTGCTTCAAAATGCCGAAATTCACTTTTTTGCACCATAGTTTGTAAACGCTATAACTTTTACCCAAACCAATAAATATACACTTATTGGACTTTTTTTTATCAAAGACATGTAGAACAATAAATTTAGAGAAAAATGTATATAGAAATGTAGTTTTTTTGAAAAATTTTACAACAGAAAGTGAAAAATGTCATTTTTTTGCAAAAATGTCATTAAATTTTTATTAATATCAAAAAAAGTAAAAATGTCAGCAACAATGAAATACCACCAAATGAAAGCTCTATTAGTGAGAAGAAAAGGAGGCAAAATTCATTTGGGTGGTAAGTTGCATGACGGAGCAATAAACGGTGAAAGTTGTGTAGTGCAGAATTGTAAAAAGTGGCCTGGTCATTAAGGGTGTTTAAGCTAGGGGGGCTGAAGTGGTTAAATTGGCCTTTTTTTCACCAAAATTACAACACTGGACAATGTAATGCCTTTTTCCGGTATTAATTCCTTTTTACATGAGTAAAAACGTGAGGCCTACTGTTTCTGGTCTAACTAACACCAGATTGATTAAATTGGCCTTTTTTTCACCAAAATTACAACACTGGACAATGGAATGCCTTTTTCCGGTATTAATTCCTTTTTACAGGAGTAAAAACGTGAGGCCTACTGTTTCTGGTCTAACTAACACCAGATTGATTAAATTGGCCTTTTTTTCACCAAAATTATAACACTGGACAATGTAATGCCTTTTTCGGTATTAATTCCTTTTACAGGAGTAAAACGTGAGGCCTACTGTTTCTGGTCTAACTAACACCAGATTGATTAAATTGGCCTTTTTTCACCAAAATTACAACACTGGACAATGTAATGCCCTTTTCCGGTATTAATTACAAGAAGACTGCTGCTAATTGGACACCAGAATTTTTAAAATGCTAGTTTGTGTACATAAATTCCCACACTGGAAGATATAATTCCTTTTACGGTATTAATTACAAGAAAACTGCTGCAAATTGGACACCAGAATTTTTAATATGCTAGTTTTGGTACATAGATTCCCACACAGGGAGATATAATTCCTTTTTACAGGAGTAAAAACATGAGGCCTACTGTTTCTGGTCTAACTAACACCAGATTGATTAAATTGGCCTTTTTTCACCAAAATTACAACACTGGACAATGTAATGCCTTTTTCCGGTATTAATTCCTTTTTACATGAGTAAAAAACGTGAGGCCTACTGTTTCTGGTCTAACTAACACCAGATTGATTAAATTGGCCTTTTTTTCACCAAAATTACAACACTGGACAATGTAATGCCTTTTTCCGGTATTAATTCCTTTTTACATGAGTAAAAAACGTGAGGCCTACTGTTTCTGGTCTAACTAACACCAGATTGATTAAATTGGCCTTTTTTTCACCAAAATTATAACACTGGACAATGTAATGCCTTTTTCGGGTATTAATTCCTTTTTACAGGAGTAAAAACGTGAGGCCTACTGTTTCTGGTCTAACTAACACCAGATTGATTAAATTTGCCTTTTTTTCACCAAAATTACAACACTGGACAATGTAATGCCCTTTTCCGGTATTAATTACAAGAAGACTGCTGCTAATTGGACACCAGAATTTTTAAAATGCTAGTTTGTGTACATAAATTCCCACACTGGAAGATATAATTCCTTTTTACGGTATTAATTACAAGAAAACTGCTGCAAATTGGACACCAGAATTTTTAATATGCTAGTTTTGGTACATAGATTCCCACACAGGGAGATATAATTCCTTTTTACAGGAGTAAAAACATGAGGCCTACTGTTTCTGGTCTAACTAACACCAGATTTATTAAATTGGTCTTTTTTTCACCAAAATTACAACACTGGACAATGTAATGCCTTTTTCCGGTATTAATTCCTTTTTACATGAGTAAAAAACGTGAGGCCTACTGTTTCTGGTCTAACCAACACCAGATTGATTAAATTGGCCTTTTTTTCACCAAAATTACAACACTGGACAATGTAATGCCTTTTTCCGGTATTAATTCCTTTTTACAGGAGTAAAAACGTGAGGCCTACTGTTTCTGGTCTAACTAACACCAGATTGATTAAATTTGCCTTTTTTTCACCAAAATTACAACACTGAACAATGTAATGCCTTTTTCCGGTATTAATTCCTTTTTACAGGAGTAAAAACGTGAGGCCTACTGTTTCTGGTCTAACTAACACCAGATTGATTAAATTGGCCTTTTTTTCATGAAAATTACAACATTGGACGATATAATGCCTTTTTGCGGTATTAATTACAAGAGGACTGCTGGTATTTCAGAACACCGGAATTTTTAAAATGCTAGTTTTGCTAGATAAATTTCCCACACTGGGAGAAATATTGCCTAAGCCTTTTTACAGTATTAATTACAACAGGAGTGCTTCTTCTGGTCTAACACCAGAATAATTTTATTATTACGGTGAAAGCTTTTTAATTTATATTTCTGGCACATAAAAAAAAAAATATTTCTGGCTGACAGTATTGGACTTGGCTGTAGTGGCACTGGCTAGCCTAGCTGGAACAGCACATTCATGGGATTTGCTATCCAAGTGGGTTACTTTCAGTTTCACCACTGATATATTAAATATCTTTGCAGTTAGTATGGGTGACACAAGCACAGCCAAACCCCTGATGTAGTATATCTATGAAAAAATCGACTATTACATGAGATTAATGGACGTTGTGGCAGCTTTTGCTGTAGCACCACAAGTCCCAAAATGGCCGCCGCCTATCAGCCCAGTAACATGTGCCAGAAAACGGTCTGCCCAGCCAGAAAAGAAATTGACTTTGACTGAGCAGCTGAATCGCTGTTGTTCTGATTCACAGGTGTAGATTTTTCACTTCTTTGGAGCTTTGGTTTAGACTCTGTGGCAGCTTGTGCTGGCGCACCACAAGTCCAAAAATGGCCACCGCCGGTCAGCCCAGTTACATGTGCCAGTAAAAATCGCTCTGGCCAGTCTCAACAAAATAGTGACTTTCAGTGAACAGCTCAGCTGAGTTGTTCTGATGCACTGGTGTAGAAAGGTAGATCATTCACTTCTTTATCCCTGCCTATCTCTCCCTCACAGAAGCTGCATCCTCTCCCTACACTAATCAGAGCAGTGTGACGTGTGGCGCTACGTGACTCCAGCTTAAATAGAGGCTGGGTCACATGCTGCACTTAGCCAATCACAGCCATGGCATTAGTAGGCATGGCTGTGATGGGCTCTTAGGGCAAGAAGTAAAACGCTAGCTGATTGGCTGCTGTGCAGCCCTTCAGAAAGCGGAAAGAAATCGACGAACACCGGACCCGAACGTTTTTGAAAATGAACGATTTTCGAACTGTTCGCTCAACACTAGCCACAGCGTATACATTTTTCTTTTTTTACTGAAATACGTCCCTATATGCTTTCACCAGAAATAACTGAAACAGTGCAATGCGTACTGTATATATTTTTCTTGTTTTACTGAAATACGCCCCTATAAGCTTTCAACGGAAATAACTGCAGAAGTGACCTGAGAATATATATTTCTTGTTGGATTGAAATAGGCCACTATATGCTTTGACCAGAAAAAAAATTCAAGTGTAAAGTCCGTTTATATTTTTCTTGTAGTACTGAAATACGCCCCTATACGCTTTCACCAGAAATAACTGCAGAAGTGAAATGCGTATGTATTTTTCTTGTAGTACTGAATAAGGTACTAAGATATCAGCCAATAAAGTCTTTTCAACATAACACTTGCAGCTCAATAACAAAAAGCTGTAATGACAGAGCTGTCTAATGACTATTTGGATCCCCAAATAATTCGCTGCACTTGTAAATCCTTTCCTATCAATGTCCCCAGCAACTTCTGACAACTTCTGACATCTCTCTCTGCACTAAGATGCTGTGAAATGATTCCTCCCTATCGTTTTCCTGCACTTGTAAATCGTTTTTTCTGTCTTTTTTTTCCACAATCATTTTTCCACTTGCTGTCCTTAGCGCCTTTACACGTCTGTCCCTGCACTCTGAACCGTGGAAAATGTCTGACTATAATATGGCCGCTGTATTTATAGGGCTGTGACATCAAAGGGCTGACTGGCTGCTGATTGTCTGCATGCAGGCATGTCAACCTGGGTGATGCCGCCTTCCTGGAGTTCCTTGCCCCATGTCCTCAGTCCTCACGCGTGTAGCCACCATTTTAGGAAAATTGTGATTCGTTACCACGAAGCGCGAGGAAATTCGCATTAGTTGCAAATCAAATTTTTCCTGAAATTCTAAACAAGTTCCACTTCTTCAGCTTTGATTCGATCATCTCTAACCACAATATCTGCACTATTCATACCAGGCTGCCTTGAGATATTCTGCTACTCAATACCATTAGCAAGCATGAAGATAAGACATCCAGAAACCACCAACACTGTTGGAGAATCAGGCTGTACATAATGCATGCATACAGTACAGTGCTACAAACATTCAGAAGCACTCACCCTTAGTGGTCTTATCAGATCTGACTGGCCTTACCATCAACTGGATTGGGTGAGATCTAACCATCAAGGTGGATTTAGATTCACCAATAATCATCCAGATTATTAGGAATGACTGTCATTCTAAATCATCTGGCTGTTTAAATGTGCTGCCGATCACCCGATGAAAGCGCAAAATGCCAATTGCCTTGAAAAGTTGCCATGATATTCTGAGGTCTCCTAGGACTGTATGGAAGTCATTTCAATCTCTTTCATGCGGAACCAGCCTTAGCAATATTGAATTGATAAAACACATATGGTTATGGCTATCTCAGGGCTGCAGGTGTGCATACACATTCTGCGTTCATGTGGTCCTCCTTCATCTCTCCTGTTTTCTGACCTGATAAATGGGTGATACTATTTTGAGAAATTTGCCCAAATTGAATATCCAAAGGTTCGGATTTGACCCAAATTTTTGGAAAACTTTGATCAAATTTGATTTGTTTAAAATTGGTTTGCTCATCTCTACATGCAATACTGATTTAAGACATTTAAAAGGCTTCTGTCACCCCCACTGACGAATTTTCACTAGCTGACATTAGCTACTTGCTAATGTCAGCTGAGTTCAAACATATGTTTTCTAACTTTTTTTCTGTTTTCAATCTTCTAAAAAACTTACTTTTGTGATATGTAAATTAGCTTCGCTACCAGCAAGTTGGGCGGGTACTTGCTGGTAGCCGCCGCATCTTCATGCCCTTGGAACGCCCCCTCTTCCTTTGATAGACAGGGCCAGCGCGCTCTCCTCCTCCCGCTGGCCCTGTCTGCAGCTGCAATCCCGCGCCTGCGCCGTATCGGTCTTTAGTCGGCGCAGGCGCTCTGAGTGAAGGACGCTCGCTTAGGCTTTGTGTCTCACAATTCGTTTTGGATTGCTCAGGTTATTTTTCATCTTTAGCGTTCCTCCTACTAATCGGTGGACCTCGTTTTTCTTGCCTCTGGTTTCCCAGGTAGGGATCCTGACCAGTTCAGGTCTTTTGGCTTAATCTCCCGGATCGCCCGGGTTTTGTTCTCCCCTCCATTCTACTTGCCGCTCACTCTGGGGTGTTAAGGTACACTACTCGGTTCGCCGGGTCTGTCCCCTGGATCGCCCAGGCCTCTGTCTCCTGGATCGCCCAGGCCTCTGTCTCCTGGATCGCCCAGGCCTCTGTCTCCTGGATCGCCCAGGCCTCTGTCTCCTGGATCGCCCAGGCCTCTGTCTCCTGGATCGCCCAGGCCTCTGTCTCCTGGATCGCCCAGGCCTCTGTCTCCTGGACGCCCAGGCCTCTGTCTCCTGGATCGCCCAGGCCTCTGTCTCCTGGATCGCCCAGGCCTCTGTCTCCTGGATCGCCCAGGCCTCTGTCTCCTGGATCGCCCAGGCCTCTGTCTCCTGGATCGCCCAGGCCTCTGTCTCCTGGATCGCCCAGGCCTCTGTCTCCTGGATCGCCCAGGCCTCTGTCTCCTGGATCGCCCAGGCCTCTGTCTCCTGGATCGCCCAGGCCTCTGTCTCCTGGATCGCCCAGGCCTCTGTCTCCTGGATCGCCCAGGCCTCTGTCTCCTGGATCGCCCAGGCCTCTGTCTCCTGGATCGCTCTGTCTCCTGGATTGCCCAGGTCTCGGTGTTCAAGTCGGCTTCTTACTCCCGTGTGGGTCCTGGCCTGCTCACCATGGTATCTCCTGGTCTCTGCTCGGTTAACACGTCCAGGCATAAGGGCTCATATTTTCCAGGGGTCGCCCGCTTTCATCACTCTTTCATTTCCACTCACCACTATCTGGGATCCCTGTATTAGTGACTTGCTTCTGTTCCAACCTTTCAGGTCATCATCGTTGGAATTAACTCAGGTTCCAAAGGTAAGTGTTGTTATTTTCTCTTGCGGCCGAGCCGTGCCCGCCCGCTCTAAGGTCTTCTCCTTCCTTAGTTACACATAGGTCCTGTCAGTCCCAGTGAGAGGTCTACGGGCTATCTCCTCAGGTAAGTGTCTCAATTAATTCTGCTGACTTATTTCAACCGCATTAGGATGGTGTGTTATTTTATTCATGTATCGTGTGCAGGGCCAGAATGTCTCACGTGTCGGATCTGGAGGACAATCTGTCGCTTCCCGGGTTCTTCGGTGTCAGGCCACACCAGCTCGGCCTCTCTGAGGACTTGGACAGTCGCGAGGTTGATTGCGGAACTCAATAGGAAGGGGATCCGCCATTCTGCATCGGCCAGGAAAGCAGAACTATATTGTCTATTGATGACGTCAGGGGGTCCTGCTCCGAGGCCAGTGGAAGACCAGTCCAGCCCTCCTGCCATTCAGCAGGCCTTAGCCCAAATACAGTCATCCCTGGATGGCCTGGCTAGTTCTATGTCAGACATCCAAGCCAGGGTCGCAGTATTAGAGGCTGGGCCAGTCGTACCTCCAGCTCCGGTGGCTATAGATACTCCTGTGTCTTCACCGGATGTGGCAGGTAGGATGGTCTATAGTCCGCAGATTGCCCCCTCTCATTTTATTCCTGACCATATAAAGAAGGATATTCTGGCCGGTAGGGATGTGAACCTCGCATCCATCCTGATCGCGTCCCAGGATGTTTCTGAAAACAGGGTCATTAGTTGTGGGGAGGTATCGGTGGTGCTGAAGGCCAAGGACGCCCGTCTCAACCGGAAACTTTCCGTCTCCGAGTTTGTCTTGGCTTTCAGCATCTACTGGGACATCGTCTGCTCGGCCCAACCCAACCGTAGGGAAGAACTGGATACCTACCTCTACCGGGTGATCGATTTGGGGCATAAGTACGGCGGGTCGGCATTTTACGACTATCACTGCTCTTTTTCCGCTAAGGCGGCTGCAGCCCTGTCCCAGTTTCAGTTCACCACAAACTGGGCTGACCTCGACATGGAGCTGTTCTGCCGCCATTTTGCAGGCCTCCGTGCACCAGCTTGCTCCAATTGCCAATCAATTTTTCATACGTCCGAGTGGTGCCCTAACCTGTCCAGTTCTCCCCAACCGGGTCCCTCTCAGAGCTTGCCTAGCACTTCCAAGAATCCCGCCCCTGCGCACAAATTGGGCAGGCCGATTGTGTATTTAGGCAGTAGCCAAATATGTAATAACTTTAATGCGGGGGGCTGTTCTTTTAACGCATGCAGAGCCCTTCATATCTGCTCAGCCTGTTTTCGTGCTCATCCTCGCTCCTCCTGCTCCAGGAAACCGAGAAGCTCCTGACTAGCCGACATTAACATCGAAATGCTAGCCATCCTGCTGTCGGATCATCCTGATCAGCGCTTCGTGGGTTTCTTGTTGGCCGGTTTCAGGGAGGGCTTTCACACGGGGCTCGTTTCCCTTCCCCAAGCCTCGTGGGAGGGCCCCAATCTGCGCTCGGCCATCAGCGACCCAGAAGCTGTAAGCTCCCTTCTGGCCTCTGAGGTAGAGAAAGGTTTCATGATCGGCCTATTGCCCTGGATTCCATTTCGTGTATGGAGAATCAACCCTATTGGTCTCGTGTCTAAACAGTCCAGCAATAAAAAAAGGCTAATCTATGATCTCTCAGCGCCTCATAACTCCTCTGTTCCCAGCCTGAATTCCCTCATCCCATCCGAGGAATATACCATGCAATACTCGTCGGTGGATGAGGCTATTCAACTCATCATGCAATCAGGGGCTGGTTCTTGGCTCGCCAAAGTTGACATCTCCGATGCCTTCAAACTCCTTACGGTGCACCCCCACCTTTGGGGGTACTATGGCATCAGGTGGTTAGACCAATATTACTTCGCCAACAGGTTGACCTTTGGATCCAAGAGCAGCCCCTGGTTGTTCGATCAATTCGCAAAGGCCCTCCACTGGATCTTGGTGCACCGTGGGGGCCTTCCTATGGTGATCCATTATTTAGATGACTTTTTGCTTATCGAGGGCCCTCAGCGTTCCCCCTCTGTCCCATCCACATTGTTAAACATTTTCGCTCAGCTCCAAGTTCCGGTGGCCTCCGCCAAGACCGAGGGTCCCGCCACCCAGGTCACTTTCCTAGGGATTACTCTGGACTCGATCAGCATGCAAGCTAGCCTCCCTCCCGCAAAATTAACCAAGATCCATTCAGCGATTTCCAGGGCAGTCAGTGTTTGGGCCCTGACCAAAACGGAGCTTCAATCCCTACTAGGGTTGCTCAGCCACGCCACTAGAATCATGCCTCAAGGTCGGTCCTTTCTCTCCAGACTCTTGCAGCTCCTACCGGCAGCCCAGGATCAGGACTAGGTCGTTCACCTGGACAGCCATGCCCTTGCGGACTTATCCATGTGGAACACATTCCTTACCGATTGGAATGGCATTTCTTTCTTTGTTCCACTCTGGGATTCTTCTTCCCCCATGGTTTCCTCTGACGCAGCCGGTTCTACCGGGTTCGCTGCAATCTTCGGTTCCCATTGGCTGGCTGCCAGGTGGCCGACCGAGATCAGCTCTGATCCTGCGGCCATCTCCTCTTCCCCTCTTTTGGAGTTATTTCCAATCGTGGCAGCTGCTTTGGTCTGGGGGGACAGATGGTCCAATTCTTCTGTGCTTTTTGTCACCGATAGTCACACCCTAGTGGACATTGTCAAAGCTGGCCGCGCCAGGTCCCACAAAATTATGTCACTCCTCCGCAGATTGGTCTGGCTCTCCCTGAAGTTTAATTTTAATTTTCGGTGTGAACATATACCAGGGGAATCTAACAGGGCAGCAGACGCGCTATCCCGTTTTAACTTTAATGTATTTTTTCAGCAGATCCCGTCGGAGTCCAAGTACCTCCATTAGCCATGTTCACCCTGGATTAGTGCCCCTTCTGGCGCAGGCCGAAGTCCTGATAAAAGGCTCCTTATCCTATAACACCGCAAGGAACTATAAGGCAGGGATGAAGGTCTTCAGGAGGTTCGGGGATTCCTTTCCCAGGGGGCAACTAGATGAGACATCATATTTTCTAGCATTTATCGCTTACTGCCACTCCCAGCTTCACCTCTCTCCAAACACCATCAAGGTGTATTTAGCCGGCATCCAACATCATCGTATGCGGCTCCACCCGTCCAGGGACTCCATACTCTCAGTTCAGGCTATCAGGGCTACCCTCAGGGGCTTACAGAAAGCTGGGGGGGTACCCGGTCCAAGAGACTTCCGGTCTCGGGCGAGTTGTTTAGAGCCCTGTCATCTGCCCTAGACGGCTGCCCTTTTGCCCATTGAAGGCCGCAATCTATCTGGGATTTTACGGCTTCCTCAGGCCTGGAGAGTTTACCACTAGACCAGGCCAGCGCAGGTTTCTCCGGAGGTCTCACCTGAAGAAGGTAGATAGCCACTACGTTCTCTACCTTCAAGTCACCAAGACCAACCAGACAGTACCTCCGACCGAAGTCCGGTTCTACCCGACGGGGAACCAATGGTGCCCAGTCAAGGTTTGCGGTCAGCTGTGCTCTTCATTATCGGATTCCTCCCCCCCCCCCCCCGATGGTCCGTTACTTCCTTGCGAAGGTAAACCTCTCACCGCTAACGTGTTCATGTCTCACATCCGCTCGCTCATCCAGGGAATGGGCTTAGACCCCAGCACAATTTCAGGTCATTCCTTCAGAATCGGGGCGGCATCGTCTGCCTCAAAGCATAACACTCCGGCCCATATTATTCGGTCCATGAGGCGGTGGCGTTCTTCCTGCTTCACCAGGTATATCCCGAATCCGCAGCAGGAGATTGCTCAAGCATTTTGTCATCTAGCTTTGTAATAAGAGTCTAATAAACGATTATGCAAACTACATGGAGTCTTTTGCCCCCTTCTTGGCATACCCGCGTCGTGGCTCCCGGCACACCACAGCCACTTTTGTATGTAGGGGTTACCGCTCGTCCGAGTGTTAGCCCTGACCACAAGTAGTTAAGGCTGTAATCAGCCTGTATTTGTGGGAGGGGCATGCTATATTTAATCGCCCCTCCCGCAGCAGGCCGTGTGCGCTGACAACCGGTCAGCTTACCCTCCCGCCCATCCCCTTTCTCTTCATCTAACCTAGGGTATGCCCCCTTCTTGGCATACCCGCGTCGTGGCTCCCGGCACACCACAGCCACTTTTGTAGGTAGGGGTTACCGCTCGTCCGAGTGTTAGCCCTGACCACAAAGGGTGTTTAAGCTAGGGGGGCTGAAGTGGTTAATTATTTTATAATACTATTTTTGTCCCAGTGGATATGGAGACAGGAAGGTGTGTTCAACCTCGCCATAATTGATTAATTATCTTTTCATTATACCAACTGAACATTCATGGCATATTTTAACTATGGTATATAACACCAATTTCTGTGATAAGATACATACAATGTCTATTGATAATAATTTTTGTAGGTTTGGACTTATGTATTATACATACACAATTTTATATCCACAATTTTCGGTCAGTTGAAGTATGGTCAAGCAAACACCACTGTCAAGGTAATCCTGTGTCATTGCATTTATTTAATACTTCTTTTTAGGCCAAGTTGTACTTGTAACCAATAAAAATGGGCAATATCATCAGTTGGTGTTAAGTGATTATACATAACGTATACGTAATGCATACGTGGTTTATATGTAAAGTTTTACAGTGCTCTCCTGGCGGTCTAAAAATAATAACAATGTATATCCTTGAAAATATAACAATTCTGAATCATCTTTTTTCATACCTCAATGTTGTGTCATTTCTATTTTATTCTAAATATAAATGTATGAATTAATTACCATGTTGGGTTTTTTCCATTTCAGACAATGGCAGCATATCGCTAATATATGCCCCCATTGTCTGATAGGTGCGGGTCCTACATCTTGGACCTGCACTTATCTTGTAATCCCGGCTGGCAAAGTGAAGTGGAGCTCACAGCACATGTGCGGCTGCCCTCCATCGATTTATATGGGGCTGCCGGAAATAGAGGTGAATGGAAGAGGAGGCCATGCTAAAGCGGTGCACTCCTATTCATTTCTATAGGGATTTTGAAAATAACTGAGCGTACTGCTCACCTATTTTCAGTGGGCCAATAGTAACGACTGATAGTGACCAGACACCACTTTGCTGGGTTAGTTTTGGGCTTCATTTTACAGATATTTGCGGGTCCCAGATCCTAGCGATATGCCCCCATTGTCTGAGATGGGAATACCCCTTTAACGGTTGAAGCTGAGTCCCTGCATAGTCCAATCAGTGCTGCCACTGCCAAATTGTGCAGGGATACCACCAATTTTTAAAACCCATTTTTCAAGTTATTCCTAAATTTCTAAAAAGAATAATAGAGAAACCGAACACCACAGAGGGGAATGTAATTTTTGTAAAAAAAAAAAAAAAGTTGTAGTGGCCTTTTTACTAGGTCAAAGCTGATACAGAATAACAGAATAAATTGGTTTTAAAAGGCAGAAAATGCTCAAAACCCCACATGCTGCACGTGCATTTCTAACGGGGAGCAAATCCTGCACATGTGGTCTGTTGCTAACAGCAATCCCCAGCAAAAATGCATACAATGGAGGATGCCCAAAGCTGATACAACAAGAACATAAGCAGATACACTAATAAGTATTCAATAATAGCTAATAGCCAATAAATTCCTTCTGGGTTTGTGGGAAAGATATTCAGTTTAGCTTTCCTAAGCCGATGTAAAATGTGATAATTGTCTCTCGCACAGGCTGATTTTAATTAATACAAGTATAAAGATGAAGATCTCAATGGAGGTTAGCACCAGAAGAGGTGGACAAAAGAGTGGGCTCAGCATATATGTGGAACCTGCCTTCCCTGAATTTATTGTAGGCCAGTTGGCACCAAAAGAGGTGGCATTTGGCATAGGTTCTTCTCCAGAAGAGATCACCTTGCCGTGGTGGACAGGCACAAATAACTTAGCAGAAAATGTATTTGCCAAGAATCTAACAGTTATATAAGGAATATAGCATTAGAACTAGCATGTTTTCTACAGTGATTATGGCATTATTTTATATATTTAGTTTTTTTTGTTTGCAAAGTGCAGTTCCATTGTTCTTGTGTTTTTAGCCATGGCGATGTGCTGACTAACTTTGTTTTTTTCTTTGTAACGTAACCCATATTATGACTGATTTTACCAGGTTTGCATTAACCATAGAAACAGAGATAAGAAAAGCATAGGAAATTTCCAGTTCTGATATCCTTTACAGTGAATTTCCTCCAGAATTTGTTTTAGTGATTTTGCAAGCTACCACCAGTCCACATTGCTTGTACTTTACACATTGCTTGTTTGTTTTTACACATTTTCTTAATGTTCAGGATATGAAATGCATGGAGAAATAACCAACGACACCTCAGATCCCCCATTCTACATCTTTGCATTTCTGATCTGCCAATAAAAGAATAATACTTTTAACAGCAGTTTTGCTGATCTATTTTCTGATTCTTAGTGGGAACCTCCTCAACATTTCAGTCGGTAATATGGCGCAGGGTCATCTTACCATGCTATAGCTCATCAGCCCTCAGGGTCGCAGGTTCGATCCCGGCGGGCTCCACTCAGCCTTCCATCCTTCTGAGGTTGGCAATAGTGACTATATTATTATATAATCGCTTCGAGGCCTGATGAGCTATAGCTTGGGAAGCTTGGCTGGCAAGTTAGGGTGAGACAGCGCTATGTAAGACTTGCATTATTATATATTATGTCTTGAGCCCCAGCTGCACACATCCATGTACTTCTTCCTGTGTAACCTGTCCATATTATACATCCTGTATGTGTCCACAACACTCACTAAGGTAATCTACATATCTCACACCGGTGACCATGTTATATCATATACTGGTTGTTTAGCTCAGTTATATTTGCATCAATTTTTTAATGATATACAGAGGACTTTCTGCTGACAGCCATGGCCATTGACCGCTATGTAGCAATTTGCTTCCCTTTACATTACTCTCTCATAATGAGTAAACAGGTTTGTGTGTTACTGGCATTTCCTGCATGGTTTATGTCCTCTGTCAATGCCTGCGGTCTAATGTATTTGGTTCATAACTTGATATTCTCAGACTTAGTAGAGGTCAAAAATTTCTTCTGTGATCTTAAGGCCCTGATTATTGCTTCCATTAGTTACACTTCTTTCATTCTAGTAGATGCAGTGCTTATTGGGGCTATTCCCTCTGGTCTTATCTTCACATCCTACGTCTGCATCATTTACACTGTGTTAAAAATTACGTTTTCACATGGAAGATGGAAGACGTTCTCAAGCTGCTCTTCCCATATAACAATAGTGGTTGTATACTTTGGTTCTGCCATTTGTTTGTACCTTACAAATTCTATACAACAAGATCTTGTTTTCTCAATGATGTTTGTTACTTTGGTCCCGATATTAAACCCTCTAGTATACAGCTTGAGGAATAAAGACATTATCCTGGCAGTCAAAAGACATACAAAAACAAGATGCCTATTATAAAATGCTAATTGAGAACGTATTGATATTGTTTCTGCACTTTTAGAATTATCTGTAAATTAATTCTTTTGTAAAAAAAAAAAAAAAAGTTTTTATGAACGCTTTTAGAATTTTTTTATTTAACTTTCCAAAACTATATGTACCGGTAATCCTTGAAACAGTAGTATTTTTAAAATTCAGTTTATGAAACCTTGTCTCATCGAGTTCTCTGTAAAATCTCCTCAATCTTCCAAAAATCTTGTTTTATAATGCAGTAAACAGGAAAGGGTGGCGGTGGGGGGAGATTGGCACCAAAAAGATAGCGGCTTGAATAAGGAGTTCCAACATAAAGTATCTAGAATAAGTGCTCATCCCGATCTTATTGGCTGCTCTGTAACACCCTCCTGGACTCGAATCACTATGAGCAAGACTAAAAGGGTCCTTTCTAAAATTGAGAACAGTCTTGACAACTACTTTGATAAGGACCAAATTAAAGATGGCAGAGATATGTGTCCAGCATCTACCTCTCCAGCTTTTACTTCGAGATCCCTGCTTACTAACAAACCGCCAGCTGCCTTTCCTCATTTGGACTTACCTCCACACCTCTCTCAAGGGACCTCTGCTCCTGTGCTGCTGACTACACCAGATGACATTTAATCCATGGCCCAAGAGACCCAGTGTTCCATGAATGGAGTGCAGGTATGCACCCTACACTCATCACATTCATACAGTCTGGTCAAGCAGAAGCTGTGATATATTCCTGCAGCTGCAGTTAAGGTTAGTGTCTCTGGGATGCCAACATGTATCGACTCTAAGCAGTTAGATGTTTCCACAGCATATACTATTACTAGAGATGATCTAATTTCTCCAAAATTCGATTTTAACTGGTTCGCGAATTTTTTGAAAAAATTTGTTACGATCCAAATTTGTTTGTGGCGATTCGTGTTAAAAGAAGGCTATTTCCTGGCTGCAGAGAGTCTTTATAGTGGAGTAGAACACTGTGCCTTGCAGTCAGTATGACATGCAGATAACAGGCATCGCTCTTAGAGTCACTGCACAATTGACTTATTTTGGCAGTTATAGGTCAATGTTAGCGTCAAGAGGAAGTGCACTCCTTTTACACCGTCGAGAGCTGATTCCATAAAGATATCGACAGAATATGTTCTATTGAATGCTTATACAAGTAGAGCCCCTCGACAGAGTGGAGAGGGTGTCAGCAGTAAGTATGAGCTGACGTCACTTATTATTTTACCCTTCCTCTGATCCATCAGAAATATAACCCCCAAAAAACTGATCCTGTCTGTAGAGCATCCGCCTTCACCCGGTCAGCATTTTGTCAGTAATCCATCAGTATTGCTAAAGCAAAAAAAAACAGGAGTGGCTCCAAAACAGAGATGACACGTGAATGGAATATTTGCATGTCTTCTGTGTTTTGTACCCACTCCTGCTTTTGGCTACCAAATTATAAGCCAATTCTGATGCAAAATAGGGACAATGTTATGTAGGCCGTACAGCTGTTACATAGACAGGATCCATTGTGCATCTCATTTTACCTTCCTTCTGACAGATCAAAAGAAGGGTAAAATAAATGATAATGTCAGCCAGGCCACAAGACAAAATAGTGGCCCAGTCATGACGTAGGAAGGGTGGGAACGGCATGAGAAGTACACAGAGTGGCCCTATGACATAGTGGTGAGGTGGATGCAGCATGAGGATACCACAGAGTGGCCCAATGACAAAGTCTGGAGGTGACAGCGTCAGGAAAAGGCCACAGGGTGGCACAATAACAGTGCGGAGGTGGCAGCATGAGAAGACCACAGAGTGGCATAATGACAGAGTGTGGAGGTGGCAGCAGCATCAGGAGGAGGCCACAGAGTGGCACAATGACAGAGTATGGAGATGGCAGCAGCATCAGGAGGAGGCCACAGGGTGGCACAATGACAGAGTGTGGAGGTGACATCAGCAGCATCAGGAGGCCACAGAGTGGCACAATGACAGAGTGTGGAGGTGGCAGCAGCATCAGGAGACCACAGATTGGCAAGGTGACATAGTGTGGCGGCTGCAGCGGCATCAGGAGACCACAGAGTGGCAAGGTGACTTCCCAATATTTGGTTGTAAACTGCTGTACGGGCACACGGCAGGGCGCAGAAGGAAAGGAATGCCATATGTTTTTTGGAGGGCAGATTTCACTGGAATAGTTTTACGTTGCCATGTCACATTTGAAGACCACCTGATGCACCCCTAGAACAGAAATTCCCAAAAAGTGACCCCATTTTGGAAAATACACCCCTCAAGGTATTCAAAACTGATATTGAAAACTTTGGTAACCCTTTCAGTGTTCCACAAAAAATAAAGGAAAATGTAGATGAGATTTCTGAATTTCACTTTTTGGCAGATTTTCCATTTTAATCCATTTTTCCCACTAACAAGGCATGGATTAACAGCCAAACAAAACTCAATATTTATTACCCTGATTCTGTAGTTTACAGAAACACCCCATATATGGTCTTAAACTGCTGTACGGGCACATGGCAGGGCACAGAAGGAAAGGAACGACATATGGCTTTAGGAAAGCAGATTTCACTGGGATAATTTTAAGTTGCCATGTCACATTTGAAGACCCTCTTATGCACCCATAGAGTAGAAACTCCAAAAAAGTGATCCCATTTTAGAAAATACACCCCTCAAGGTGTTCAAAACAGATTTTAAAAACTTTGGTAACCCTTTAGGTGTTCCACAAGAATTAAAGGAAAATGTAGATGAAATTTCAGAATTTCACTTTTTGGCAGATTTTCCATTTTAATCAATTTTTCCAGTAACAAAACAAGGGTTAACATCCAACCAAAACTCAATATTTATTGGCCTGATTCTGTAGTTTACAGAAACACCACATATGTGGTCGTAAACTGCTGTATGGGTACATGGCAGGGAGCAGAAGGAAAGGAACGCTATAGGTTTTTGGAGTGTAGATTTCACTGGGCCTGCCATGTGACATTTGAAGACCCCTTAATGCACCGCTAGGGTAGAAACTCCAAAATAGTGATCCCATTTTGGAAAATACGGGATAAGGTGACAGTTTTGTTGGTACTATTTTAGCATACATATGATTTTTGGTTGCTATATATTACAATTTTTGTGAGGCAAGGTAACAAAAAATAGCTGTTTTGGCACCGTTTTTATTTTTGTTATTTACAATGTTTATCTGACAGGTATGATCATGTGGTATTTTTATAGAACAGGCTGTTACGGACTTGACACTACCAAATATAACTCATTTTTTTGGTTGTTTGTTTCAGTTTTACATAAAAAGCATTTTTGAAAGCCATATTTTTTTTTATTTTTGGGCAACTGTCTTATGTAGGGGCTAATTTTTTTCGGTATGAGATGACGGTTTGAGTTGTACTATTTTAAGGTGCATATGACTTTTTGATCACTTAGTATTACATTTTTTTGCTATAAGGTTATTTTTTTCCGTGTTCACCTAAGGGGATAGGTCATGTGATATTTTTATACAGCCGGTTCTTACAGATGCGGCGATACCTAATATGCATTCAGTTTATTCTTTACACAATAACAGCATTTTTAAACAAAAAAATCATGTTTTAGTGTCTTCATAGTCTGAGAGCCATAACATAGTAACATAGTACATAAGGCCGAAAAAGACATCTGTCCATCCAGTTCGGCCTGTCATCCTGATAGTCGATCCAGAGGAAAGCAAAAAAAACCTGTGAGGTAGAAGCCAATTTTCCCCACTTAAGGGGAGTAAAAATTCCTTCCTGACTCCATTCAGGCAATCAGAATAACTCCCTGGATCAACGACCCATCTCTAGTAGCTATAGCCTGTAATATTATTACACTCCAGAAATACATCCAGGCCCCTCTTGAATTCCTTTATTGTACTCGCCATCACCACCTCCTCAGGCAGAGAGTTCCATAGTACTCATTGCTCTTATCGTAAAGAATCCTCTTCTATGTTTGTGCACAAACCTTTTTCCTTCAGATGCAGAGGATGTCCCCTCGTCACAGTGACAGTCCTGGGGATAAATAGATGATGGGAGAGATCTCTGTGCTGACCCCTGTACTGACAATACTTCTGTATTGTAAAGCAGCGGTCCCCAACTGCCAGGACTGGGCCCTGGTAGATAGTTTGCCGGGCCGCAGAGGAGCAAAGACGCCAGGCGCATGCATTCCCAATGCCTCCCATGACGCGGCTGCCGCAGAGCCCAATAAAATGAGCGGGCTCTGATGTGCCGCACCACTGCCACCAATAAATGTGTGGCTAATATTAAAGTAGGAGGAGGGACGAGGGAGGGTTTACCGCTGCGCCGTCTCAGCTTGTGCTCGGCGAATGGCAGCAGCCTCCTCCTTGTGTTCTCCAGTCCCCAGCCATTAGTTTCTCTGAAAAGCAGCAGGTGCAGGTACCCGTCCCAAACACTGCAAGATTATTAGCCTGCCCTTAAAATAAAGGCAGGCAAAAACATGTATCAGGCAGCCACCAAGATTTGGGGTTAATGTGACTCATTAATCGCAATGTTGACAGTAGCCAAATTTGAGAGGGTGGAGTCACCGCCTATTATTAATTTGAGGTACATGTTGCTATTACATTAGTACCCTCCATGTACCTCACAATAAAAGTAAGTGGCCCCAAGCACCTCATCAAATAGTGGGAAACATTGGGTTAACCATTAATGTGAGGTACACATGATGAGGTTACTTACTATTAATGTGAGGCACATACAGGTCCAGCTGCCATCTCTGAACGAATGTTCTAAAACATCCGTTCAGAGATAAATCTGGACTGGATGTTTATAGTCTTTGGACGGTCGGGAACTAGTTAATGACCACCTATACTTCACATAAAGGAATACTGTTATTTATTAAAGTCATCCCTATCCCTGTGCTTTCCCTGCCCGGCTCTCCAACGTACTAAAGTACTTGCAGTACTTTTTATGTCTCTCTCCGAAGATCTGAAGAGTAATCAAGTGACTGCACCCTCTATGGATACTGTATTTCTTTTGACATCTTGACCCGGCCTCCCATGAACCGTTCTGTCAGAATCCCAGCCTCGAATTGTCGTGAATAGTCCAATAGTCGTGGACTCATGTAATCTTGGAATGGCTGGTCAACGCTCTAAATCCACAGGCAGAATAGGCAGAATCCAAGGCTTGTCATATCAAAGCTGTGTGGGAGGAAACATTAGAAGGAGACAGCAAGGGGATGATGGAGAGTCTAGTGGGCAGAGTTTTGGCCCAGGGAGAGCTGTAGTATATGATTACATTTCTGGGTGATATACTACACCCCACAGCACTATAAGAAGTGTGGTTGCAGCTCATCAACGGTATTCCACTATTATACTATGTAGAAGACTAGACAAAGTTTACACTATAAAAGGACAATTTTTAGGAGCCCACACAACCATTTTAAGGGTGCTAACAAAAGTGGAGAATGCTATAATAGGCTATATAGCCTATAAACACTATATGCTATATATAGCATATACATTTTTATCATGCTATACAAGAAATCAAATGAAATATTCATAAACAATTTTCAGCTTTCACGTTTATTTTTGTACATTGTACAATGTGTTCTTCCTCTGTGCATTGGATCATTTGTAATATGTGACCAGTTCCCGAGTGATAAAGTGATGTTACATCAGGTCATTTATCATAAACTCCCAGATGATCCAGAACATGATAAAAGCAATCCTCACTGGTAATAGGACGTGCTTCACTACCCCAAGGCACCAGGTATGGAGGAGCTCTGCTCTTTATTTCAGTAACCACAGATACATATAGAAGAACATAATCTGTCATATAACACTGAGGTAAATAATGCTGAATATTTCACCATGAACACAGAAGGGTTGTTTTATGTGTATTTTACATCATTCTAAAAAATGTTTAAAGGAGTTATCCAAGACTAATAAAGACCTCACAGAATGAATGACCGCAGTGGTGATCACACTTGCCTGCTCTCCAATGCTGAATTTGATGTTTGTGACTCCCGGGCAAGCTCTTCCTCTTCCTGCAGAAAACAACATCAGTTGACGAAGCCTGTAATTGGCCGCAGCAATCGCGTGTCTCCTCATCAACAAATGTTATTTTCAGTGTTGCAGAGAGAGGAAGAGCACTCCCAGGAGCGACCAGCAGTGGTGGCAAGGTAGGCATGATCACCACTGCGGGTCGGCCACTCTTGGAGGTCTTTATTAATCTTGGATAACCCCTTTAACAAAAAAAAAAAAAAACAGCTGATGTAACATATCTATAAAACAATATAAAACATAATATATAGAAGTCTGACCTACAGTATTTTAAATCAATATATTAAAGTTAGAGATGAGACAGCCTGAATGATCCAATCATTGCTGCAGCAGAACCTCATTCTGTGTTGGGCTGTAAATGAGAGTGGATAGGTCTTGCAGTGCCTGATAAAAAACTATCAAAAGTCCCAATCAAGCTTCTATTCCATTGCCATGGACAGTAAAGGGAAGGGCTAGAATTACAAAGAAGAAGAAGAATTGTGTGTGTGTGTAGAATAGGGACAAGTAGGGAAGCTGTTGGAAAATAGCATACGTATGACTTACTATAAACAGGGTAGGTGAGGATAACATCTGTGGGTGATGACGTGGCATACTAGGCAAAAATCCATGTTGTTTCATCTACACACAGTTCAAACTGACATTTTTTGGGTTGAAGATTTGAAAACCAGAATATACAATACCTATGGTAGCAGAAGAACATATTTTTCACTGATAATGTGACATAACAATCCTTGTGTGTGCAATTCCACACAGTTAAAATGTAATATTTTTGGGGAGTGGAAGTTTGGGAACATACCGCAGTATAGACACGTCTTACACATGGTAGCAGACAGGTTACATCAAATCCTTGCCTCTACACATCCAACAGTTCAATTGTTTGTGTGGCAAAGGGGGCGGCGGGGTGGTGGTATTTTTTGCGCTTTTCTCTTTATGATTAGCCTTTTATTTACATATCTTGTTGGCATACAGTAATATTGCCAGTCCTGTCTCTTCCTCCAATGATGTCGCATTTTTAGCAAACCCTCTTTTGAACAGTTTTTAACTGTTTTTATCATATGAACTAATAAAATATATGAACTCTTGTAATTGCATGTGGTCTGGTAATTTTTGGAGGTTTGTGTGGTTATAAAAGTCATCTGTCAGTAGCAGTATCATATTGTCTGGGAGCCGGGTCGTGGTGCTGTGGATGAGGCAACATCAGTGCAGGAGAGGCAGTGGCAGCAGCAGCAATACAACATAAGCAATGTACCTTCCAAAGAACAGCCAGGGCCTTGTCTACTTCGGAATATGGGGATGCTGCTGACACTATTGGTGGGATAGGCCCAAAGCATGCAAAATCTAAGACATTAAGACCACAAATTTTTAGTGCCACTGATTCTGCAAGCTCAGCTGCCTGTTGCTCTGTGGCAATTTTTCTCCACAAGGCGAGCACACAAAAACAAAGCCATATGCAAGATCTGCAGGATTAAAGTAAGCAGTGAATATGCAGACACAATCATAGATAACAAAGTTATATTGGAGCACATGAGGCGGCATCAGAAGAACCTTTTGGGAAAAAAAAATGACCAGCATTCCATATCAGAACAAGTCTGTCGTCCTTCTCCTGGTCTTCTTTGTGGCACCCAACCCACATGCCTAAACAATACAGTATTCTTGTCATAATATTATTTTTCTCCTGGTAAGACTCCTCCTTGTCCTCTTCGCCATCATGAGACATCTATAACAGAACGTTTGGCCATTAAAAAAAACTTTTCTCCACCAGAAATTAGCTTGTCTACAAGCTGAACCCCCACCTGGTGACATTGCTGATGGTGCTATTGCTGCCGTATCATTGTAGTAATGTCTTGTACTCTCATGTGGTGGAGAACACAGGTCACTCTTTGCGATTCTCACAGTGCTGCAAGCTGCACTCCACACCCAGGGTGGACATCTGGAGCATCTGTATGGTAGGGACAGTATATGTCATGTTTTTCACAGCCCACTAGGTCAATGATTTTTGAGGCAGTGGAGAGGCACATCCCAGCAACATGGCCAGGACAGTTCCTTTTGACCCACCAATCCCCTTTACCCCCAAATCCTTTAGGACGACTCCCACAGCAGGCACTTCCATGCACAGACACTCAGCAAATCTCCAACAGCAGCATGGGAAGAGGAGCCATAACACATGGTGAGGCAGCACCCAAGTAACATGGCCAGGAGAGGTCCTTTTGACACACCAACCCCCTTTACCCACAAATTCTTTGGTAGTGCTCCCTGAGCAGGCACCTCCACACAAGGAGACGCAGCCCATCTCTAGCATGGGACCAGGACCCATGACACATGGCGAAGCAGCACCCCAGCAACATGGCCTTTGGACTCACTAACTTCCCTTGCCCATGATTTCATTGGGACAGCTCCCACATCAGTCACTTATCCTTCTCTTCCACAGACACCCTCTTTCTTCTTTCCTGCCCAGCCTCCAGTGTCACCTCAAAGATGGTTTCACCACTATGACCATTACTACTATTACTACTAGTACCCATAGATAGCTGACCTACTGATTTTTATATTCCGTGCTGTGCTGCTCCTGCCGCTGCTACTATGGCAGCCATGTGGCTCTTGGAACCATACTCTTTTCATATCCACACGGCACTGCTGCTCCCAATTAAAACAGATAATTTTTAAAAGTTCACTCACAAGACATTTTTTCTTCTGACAATTAACACTTGTGCGTGTTATATAGGCATTCTAACACTATAAAGGTATAATTTTTGGATGCCCCAACAATCCATCTGTTTTTTATAAAAAATTTTTTTCCATAACACTATTTATTTTTAAGCACCATCTGCCCCCGATAAGAGCAGGGGCAGATTGGGAATTTCAAGTGGATCTATGTTGGGGGCGGGTCCAACTTGACAGAAGATGGGGCCAACAAGTTGGTGGGGCCAGAAATACCATAGAAGGAGCTTTTTATTTTATTTGGCTCAGGGCAGCACAATATACTGCCCCAGTAGAAGCAAAAACCTCCATAGAATCTGCCCCTCTGTGGTGGCCAGTGCCAATTGCTATGTTCTGTCTTCCTCATTTTCCTCCATATCTAGTTAAGATATGGAGAAAGTGGATGAAGACTTAAAATATAGGCAATGTCACAGAACCAAAACAGAACCTGTTTTTTTTCTTTTTTTTTTTCTTTCACGCGTTACCTGACAGTTCCTTACACTTACATTACTCGTTTGTTCATCACTTATACGCTACCTTTTATCATGGTTATCAATTATTTACACTTTTTAATTTTGGCACATTCATTCACGGTATCTTATTTTTTCACATATTATCTAATTATGTATATTCACGTTAATTATCTCTATTGGAACTATTTCCATAATTAGTGAATCATGTTGGTTTTTTTATCCCCTTTTTTATTCCACTTTTGTAATTGTGGTCACTGATTTTGTATTTTATGTAATATTCACGTTCAATTATTTTTATTGAAATTACTTTCATTATTAGTGAATCATGTTTGGTTTTTTTATCCTTTTTGTAATTGCGGTCACCGGTTTCGTATTTTATACACTTTTATTCATATATCACTTAATCTTGTAATCATGGTTACCATCTTCATTCACTTTCAACACGTTTTACACAGTACTGAGTTGTTATATATTGTCATAAACCATTGCCATATATGTCGACCCTTTTATATTTATATATGATCATCATGCTAACACTGGTATAATGGCTTTTAACGGTCCAATCAATTTCGCTTAAGTAAGGATTTATGCAGTATACTGGGCATTGTTATAAAAGGCATACTATCGTGACATCCATCTTCCTGACTATTTGGGCGAATGCCCTGTTCCAATATGGCTCCTGCGGTGTGCGCGATTTTCTGAGCATGCTCCGGCATGCCGCGGTGTCCTGGTTTTTGGGATGAGGCGTCTCACGCCATATGTGCGTGACCGCCTTCCCCCACAGCCACGGCGCATGCGGATGCCGGCATTCATGACAGATATTCGTGCGCCAGGTATAGAGCGGAAGTGACACCGGCACTCAGCTGAATGTGATATATATGTTAATCAGGTTGGTGGGTTGTCCTTAGTCCTTATTGGTTGATTATGGATCACATGGCTTGTGACATCAGGTATCTTCCTTATTTAAACCTTGATGCTGGTACACTCTCTTATCGCCCCTTGAGAAAGCTGATGGCGAAATGCGCGTCGGGGCGCGTTTGTTTGGCGACACTGCTGTGACCCATTGCTGGTGTGTATATTACTATGTTGTTTATCTTGTGCGACTATCCTCGTGTTTACTGTGGTTAAAACTTCTATGGTGACCGGCTACTTAGCCCAAACTAGCAACTGTCTGTTTTGTGGGTCCCATTATCTATTTGGTGTGAGCACTGACTGAGGATATTTGTGCATAGTTGCTATAAATTTTCACCAGTTATACTCTGATTGTGTTATGTGGTGTGTCGCTCTTTGTGTAATTGTTTTTACTTGTTTTTTAACACTTTTTGTACCAATCATGTTTCATAAATTGTTCTAATAAAGACGCATTGTTATTTATATTCCTTCATTTTTTGACTCTGATATCATTCTTTTGGATCTCAATGTCACAGAACCAGCCTTACCTTCAGCATTCTGGCTGGTCTTTCATCATTATCATACATACAGGTGTATACAGCACCACATACCTCTTACATCCAGTGACTTCTACTGTAATGTAGATGTTCTTTTTTCTCATCTTCTCCAGTCGGATCAAACTGCCATGAGGACTTTTCTCAGTAACGTCGTCTCTGATGTAGATATTCTCTATCCTCATCTCCGTTAGGACCAAACAACTCATGATGACATCTTGTAGCCGTGTTTCATCTCTGCAGAGTTTGACAAGCAGACATCTCAAATTTCTATCATCTTCCCCCCCATGGTGCTCTAACATTGTCATTAGTGATAAGCGAGCATGCTCGACCAAATATCTGTTCGGCTCGAGCATCGCTATGCTCGGCACATGGCGGTACTCAACCAAGTACCGCATGTGCTCGAGTGCAATGCTCGAGTCTCTGCCCCGCACGTTTTGCGGGGTTTAAGCAGCCAATAAAGGTGCAGATAAGTACTGCCCTCACTGTGATGCCAGTAGTCATGTTGGCTGCTGGCATTACAGTGATTGGCTGGCCGGAACGCATCATTGGGTGCTATATAGCATCCGATGACACGTGCTCGGATCAGTCATAGTCAGGGAGAGCAGAGCGTAGGAAGGGAAAGACAGTGTAGGGAGTGAAATTCACAGTTTTTATTCTAAGAAAGCTTTTCAAAGACCCAAAAGTCCCAAAAAATTGATCAGTCTCAGGGACATCCATGCTGAGGAAGGGACAGATGCAGGGAGAGAAATTTGCTTCTTTTACTACCAAAAGCTTTTCAAAGACCCCAAAGTCCTTTTAAGGACTACTGTGTGTGCGTTTGACAGCAGCAAGATATATACAGTACTAAATTTAAATAATCTGGGCCTAATCTAGTGTCCATAGTGTGTGGCTTTCTGTGACATATACAGTACTCCATCCAAAAACTGTTTCTTTAACGTAAATTTAAATAATCTGGGCCTAATCTAGTGTCCATAGTATGTGGCTTTCTGTGACATATACAGTACTCCATCCAAAAACTGTTTCTTTAGCGTAAATTTAAATAATCTGGGCCTAATATAGTGTCCATAATCTGTGGTGTTCTCTAGCCATTACTGTACGACATTTGCAAACAGTGTCTGTATTAGAAATTCCAATAATCTGGGCCTAATATAGTGTCCATAATCTGTGGGTTTCTGTGATTTATACTGTCCTGCATCCGAAAACAGTGTCTGTAGAGCAAATTTAAATAATCTGGGCCTAATGTAGTGTCCATACTGTGTGTCTTTCTGTGACAAATTATGTACTACATTAGAAAACAGTGTCTGTAGTGCAAATTTAAATAATTTGTGCCACATCTACTGTGTGTGCATTTAATACATATCACTGAAATATACTGTACTTTATCAGTAGACAGTGTATGCTAGTCTGTGACATTATCAGGGCTACATCTCCTGGGTAATGTGTGCACATCCCAAATACCTTTTTTAATTTATTGGCGCATACACTTACAAATCCTACGCTACTGTAAGTGGTGCATACTTTTATGCATATATAACATTTAATATTAAGAAGGTGGCCAGTAAGGGCCGTGGAAATGGAATCGATGCTGATGGTGCATGCAGAGGCCGTGGCCTTGGGCGCAATGAAACTGAGTAAAAGAATGTAGCTGAGGGCCTCCAGGTGAGCTAACCCTCAAAAACATTATTTGGAAGGGCCTTTGGGTCAGCTTACTCTCTAAAACATCATTTGCGAGTGCCTTCAGGTCAGCTGACCCTCTAAAACATCATTTGCGAGTGCGTTCAGGGCAGCTTACCCTCTAAAACATAATTTGCGAGTGCCTTCAGGGCAGCCTACCCTGTAAAACATTATTTGTGAGGGCCTGCAGGTGAGCTGAACATAATAAACATAATTTTCCAGGGCCTGCAGGTGAGCTGACCTTTCTAAAACATTATATGTGAGGGACTGCAAGTGAGCTGACCCTGTTAAACATTATATGTGAGAGCCTGCAGGTGAGCTGACCCTGTAAAGCATTATATGTGAGGGCCTGCAGCTGAGCTGACCCTCTAAAACATTATGAGCGAGGGCAGCCTAAAAAGCATGTTGATATGATGGAAGAGGAGGAGGAGTAGAGAAGTCAGGGGCAATCCAGGCCTTGTTCATTTATTTTTTATTTTTTTATTTTTAGGTAAGCTGACCCTGTTAAACATTATATGTGAGGGCCTGTAGGTGAGCTGACCCTCTAAAACATTATATGTGAGGGACTGCAAGTGAGCTGACCCTGTTAAACATTATATGTGAGAGCCTGCAGGTGAGCTGACCCTGTAAAGCATTATATGTGAGGGCCTGCAGGTGAGCTGACCCTCTAAAACATTATGAGCGAGGGCAGCCTAAAAAGCATGTTGATATGATGGAAGAGGAGGAGGAGTAGAGAAGTCAGGGGCAATCCAGGCCTTGTTCATTTATTTTTTATTTTTTTATTTTTTGATAAGAACAGACATTTATTCAAGACATAATAGCATTATCAGTAACTAGTTTTGGCTCAAGCCTGAGCCTTTTTCAAACTGAAATACTCAGTGAGCCATGATTTAAAGGGAGTCTGTCACCAAAGTTGGACATAATAGACCGCTGACATAGCTTTGTAGCATCACTTTAGATGAATCAAACGGTATCTTTGTTGTCTTCTTCAGCGCTTCACCTGCTTCAAAAACGGACTTTTATTTATATGTAAATGAGGGCTCGCAAGTGCCCAGGGCGGCGTTAAGTTCTTTGGAGCCCAGGCTGCTCGGCCTCTTTAGTTCTTATCCCCGCCCCTGTCTCTGTCTCAACCCGCCCTTCTATTGCTTTTCTTCCTCCTCCTCTGGTAGCGAACTCCTGCGCCTGCGCTCAGCTTTGCCTCGGCGGGGCATGCGCACTGTGATGCCCACTGTGGGAACTGCATCAATGTAGCTACTGCGCATGTCCACCAGCTTACAGCTGGGTTTGCAGCGTCAGCCGGGGAATGCGCAGTAGCTACATTGATTGATCCCACAGTGGGCATCGCAGTGCGCATGCCCCGCCAAGGCAAAGCTGAGCGCAGGCGGAGGAGTTCGCTACCAGAGGAGGAGAAAGAAAGGCAATAGAAGGGCGGGTTGAGACAGAGACAGGGGCGGGGATAAGAACTAAAGCGGCCGAGCAGCCTGGGCTCCAAAGAACTTAATGCCGCCCCTGGGCACTTGCGAGCCCTCATTTACATATAAATAAAAGTCAGTTTTTGAAGCAGGTGAAGCGCTGAAGAAGACAACAAAGGTACCGTTTCATTCATCTAAAGTGATGCTACAAAGCTATGTCAGCGGTCTATTATGTCCAACTTTGGTGACAGACTCCCTTTAAACACACATCTTTGTAACATTGTTTATGTTTTCTGAAATTGAGGGAGATAAAATAAATAAAAGGTAATTACAAGAAGCTGGGGGGTTCAGTCAGCACAACCATATATGCAGGTGCACATTGCTATGGCGAAATACACATACAAATGTAAAAACAAAAATGCAATGGCACCCTGCAACCAGCACTCCCCCCCCCGCCCCCACGCCGGACGCCGAACGAGGCACCAGCGCACACCCCGGCCAAAGCGCAACAAGCCAGGCCTTGTTCATTTTTATAAAAGTCAAACTGTCAGCATTTTCAGTTGACAGATGGATGCGCTTATCAGTTATTATGCCCCCAGCAACACTAAATACCCGCTCTGAAAAAACGCTGCAGCAGGGCAGGGCAGCACCTCTGAGGCGTAGAGTGGCAGTTTGCTCCACGTGTCCAGCTTGGACACCCAATAGTTGTAAGGCAAAGAGGGATTACTGAGGACGCTGACACAGTCTGTTATGTACTCCTTCACCATCTTCCAAAATTTTTCCCGCCTTGTTACACTACAGTATGCTGTGCAATCAGGGTGAGGTTGCGGGCGGGGTGTCATGAAACTGTTCCAGGCCTTGCAGAGTGTTGTCCTGCCTCTGTTGGAACTGCTGTGTATTCCTCTCATCTCCTCTCCTGGGTTGAACAAGGAACTACATACTCTGCCGCCAATGTTGTCAGCTGTAAAATTTATCCGCAATGACATTCTGTTTTATTATTATTATGGTTTGTGGTTGTATTATTGTTGGTATTATTATTGTTATTATGGTTTATAGTTGTAAAATGTGTTATGGTTATTTGGTTATTTATGAGTTAATTAACAGGCCATGCCATTGGTTTACCTCGACTCTTGTGTGTTATGCTTTTAGTTATATTAATGTATAAGTTTGGGATGTTTGTTGTGCATGGGACATATGTGCTGTATGATTGCCGTGTGTGAGCTTGCCAAGCTCCAAAGCTTTCAACAAGTTACAGCCATTATCAGACACAACAACCAACCATGCCTGGTTGTAGGTCGAGTGGCGAGAGCCACAGCTCAGTCTGGTCCCTTATACCCTGCCACAGCTCTGCGGCGGTGTTCTGTTTGTCACCTAAGCAAATGAGTTTCAGCACGGCCTGTTGCCGCTTCCCCACTGTCGTGCTACACTGCTTCCAGCTACTGACTGATGGCTGACTGTTGCTGCAAGTTGAGAATTCAGAGGTAAAAGAGGAGTAGAAGTAGGAGAAGGGGGTTTGCCTGCAACTAATGTAGGTTGTGGTGAAAATCCTGATGGAATGGGGGCCCGCAATCCTTGGAGTTGGTAGCACCTGTGCCATCCCAGGGAACGACTAGCTACAGGCCTCCACAAGGTTCACCCAGTGTGCCGTCACTGAAATGTAGCGTCCCTGGCCAAAAGCACTTGTCCGTGTGTCAGTCGTTAGGTAGACCTTCCCAATAACTGCGTTGGTAAGGACACGGGTAATGTTATGGGACACAATTGCTGGTGTAATGCAGGGACGGCACACAGAGAAAAATGGTTGCAGCTGGGGACTGAGTAACGAGGGACGTCCGCCGCCATAAGGCTGAGAAATGCCTCAGTGTCCAGGAGCCTAAATGGCAACGTTTCCAGGGCCAGAAATTTTTAACGGTGTGCATTTAGTGCTATGGCCTGTGGGTGGCTGGCTGGGTATTTGCGCTTACGTTCAATGGCCTGGGTTAAGGAGATCTGTACGCAGGCCTATTTGGTGTGGCCCGTCTTCTCCCTTTTGCCATCCCACAGCCTCTTCCAGCCTGTTGCGGTGCTGTGGATCCCTCACCCTCTGTACTGCTGTCCTCGCTTGGCTTGCTACCTTCCCAGGTTGGATCAGTAATGTCATCGTCCACCACCCTCTCTTTCACTTCCTCACTCGGGTCATCCTCCTGACTTGTGTTGTTGACCTAACAAGACCCTCACTTATTGACAACTGTTTCTCATCTGCATCATCCACCTCATGAAACACTGATTGCCATTCCCCACCGTCATCTTCTTCTGACTGTGGATGCTGAAGAGTTTGGGAATCAGTGCACAATATCTCCTCTTGTCCCTCTTCAGGGAGGGTCAGCTCACCTGCAGGCCCTCACCTACAATATTTTAGCGGGTCAGCTCACCTGCAGGCCCTCACCTACAATACTTTAAAGGGTCAGCTCAGCAGCAGCACACACCCATCATTTTTTCAATGGTCAGCTAAGCAGCAGGCACTCGCCTATCATTTTTTGCAATGCTCAGCAGCAGGCCCTTGCCCCTAATGTTTTAGAGGGTCAACAGCAAAACCATGCTCCTAATGTTTTGGAGGGTCACCAGCAGGCCATCAATGACAATTTTTCAAGGGTGTGTATGATGCCCTCCTTTATGTGTAACAAAGGGTGTATTTCAGTTAAGGCTACTTTTAATTTTTAGCAGCCCTTTCATTTAGTGCATAGGCTTTATGAGTGTAGGGGTCCCACTACCTGAACAATTGTACCACACTGTGAATAAGGCCCTCCTTTATTTGAAATACAGGCTGTTTCGGAGGGCATTTTGCTTGCACTTTTTTGCAGCACTTGCGCTTTATATACAATTAAATATACAGGAAATAATGTTTCCTTGCAATTTTTCTTATGAATATTGATTTTTTTGGGGGGCGTTTTGTGCGTATTTTTGTCAGTCTGTAAATGTGGCGTACAACTCGGACAACATGGTTCCCGGCAGCGACCTGGGAGTCCAAGATGAATCCAGACATCGTCCCCATGCTGCTCCCGATCCATTTTGGTGGTGTTTCTGTCACTTTCTGACCTTTTCCAATGGACCAGGCACCCTTACCTCTTCAGAGCAGGGGTGCCTGGTTGTCTCCCATTGACTTCCATTATACTCGGGTGCTCGGCCGAGCACACGAATATAGCAATGTGTTTGGCCCGAACACCCGAATACTTTGATGCTCGATCATCACTAATTGTCATCCTGCTGCTACCTACAATACTGCTGTCCAGTGTCAAAGGATCGGACAGCAGGAGAGAGGTAGACGAGGGCAGCGGCGCACTGATCAGGGGCAAGTGCAGGCACATTGCTGCATCATGATGGAATTACAGCAGGGTTAACGGTGGCCATCACCCTCGCTACAATACATATTGCGGCTCGCAGTAGCCCTGCTGAGATCTATCATGACAGTGGCATGATAATGAGATCTCAACAGGCTAAATGCGGCCTGTAAAGTGTATTGTAGGGCAGGTGCCGGGCCGCAGCCCTACTGCAGGCAATCGGCCCACTGGGAGTTTTCCCGGTAAGGTATATTGCCAATCTGCTCCTGGATAAGAACCACTTTTTAGAAACTTTGGAATATGAAAAAGCATAACACGTTTGACGATGTGGTGTATTTTTAAACATACTATACGTTAACATAAGGAGACTAGAAGGTGTTATATACCGATTTTTAGGGCAATTGGAGCCAATTTAGTTCTGTCTGAATAGAACATTTTGAAAAATTCGGTAAACCTGGACCGAACCAAATATCGACAGGTTCTCTCATCTCTAATTAAAATTTATTTTGGGAGAAAATTTGTGATTTGAAAAATTCTCATTTTTCTATATGGCAGTACATTACATTATATTCTATAACTGTATTCAAATGGGATATGAAATGTTTATGGTTACTTTGAAACTTACCATCCAGGAGCCACAATTATAGGAAATATTGTACATATCACTACCTGTGAGCACATATATGAACTTTATTACAGGTCTAGACTATGGGAGAGCTTTATCAAAATTGCTGTAAAGGAAAACTGGTTTAGTTGCTTATAGCAACCAATCAGATCCCACCATTTTTCAGAGATACTTTGAAAAAAGAAATATTGAATCTGATTGGTTGCTATGGGCAACTAAGCCAGTTTCCCTTCATACCAGTTTTGATAAATCTTCCCCATTGTGCTCAACAGGAAAAGAAGGCAGTGATAGCTGTGGAGAAGAAGGCAGCTAAACATACACAATGAGTGATTGCAAGGGTGACAGCAATAGGTGTGTTTTCTTAGTAGATTACAGAAATGTTATTTTGTAATTGTAAATAGGCTTAAGAAAGATTGGATCATTACAAATATTCATGTTAAACAGTTGGTTATGCCATAAATATCCAATGTGTGGTGTCTAGAGTTGAGCGAACCTGAACTGTAAAGTTCGGGTTCGTACCGAACTTTGCGATTTTTCTCCACCGGACCCGAACATTTCTGTAAAAGTTCGGGTTCGGGTCCGTTGTTCGGCGATTTCTTCCTGCTTTTTGAAAGGCTGCAGAACAGCCAATCAGAAAGCCTTTCACTACTTTGCCCTAAGAATCCATCACAACCATGCCTACTAATGGTATGGCTGTGATTGGCTGAGTTTAGCATCTGACCCAGCCTCTATATAAGCTGGAGTCACGTAGTGCTGCATGTCACTCTTCTGATCTTAGTGTAGGGACAGGTTGCTGCCGGTCCTCTCAGGGAGAGATTAGGAAAGAAATCTATTGAACTTGGTGGTGTGAAATCTTCAATCTACAGCAATTATTGAGGGAGGGTGCTACTGCTATCCTACATTTTTGAACCCCTCCCTGAGCCCAGTAATTCTGCAAAATATTTTTTTTTTAATCCATCTGTAACTGAGGTGGGGGTCGGCGGCCATTTTACCAACAGCAGTGTCCTTGGAACTGGATGTGACCTGCATGTGTGCCAGCCTGCCAGGGACATCAGTATAATACTTTTTGGGTTGAAAAAGAATAATATATTCGGATTGCAGTGCTGAAGTTATATGTTGAAAAGCCTTTAGTGGCTTATATAAGTGGAAAAAGTAAAATATATTCGGTGTTCAGCGCCGCAGTAATATGTTGAAAAAACTTTAGTGGTGCATATAAGTGGAAAAAAAGAATAATTTTGCAGTTCAGCGTTGCACTATGTTAAAAAGCCTTTTGTGTAGTGGAAAAGTTGAAAAAAATAAGGGGCTAGTTTCAGTTCAGCGGTGCAGTTATATATTTGAAAGTACTGTCTACCGTATATTAGTGGCAAAGGAAAAATATATTTTCCGTTCAGCGTTGCACTTATATGTAGAAAAAACTTTTGTGTAGTGGAAAAGTTGAAAAAAATTAGGGCCTAATTGCCGTTCAGCGGTGCAGATTTTTATTTGAAAGCCCTGTCTGCCGTGTATTAGTGGCAAAAGAAAAATATATTTTCCGTTCAGCGTTGCACTTATCTGTTGAAAAGCCTTTTGTGTAGTTGAGAAGTTAAAAAAATTAAGGCCTAATTGCCGATCTGTGGTGCAGTTAAATATTCTAAAGCCCTTTTTGCCGTGTATTAGTGGCAAAAGAAAAAAATATTTGACGTTTTTTGGGATGCTTTAATTTCCTTTTTATTTATTTATTTTATCTAACAGTATGTCAGACAGAGAAGTTCCAGGCCCTGCACAGGCGAGTGGCAGAGCCTGAGCTCAAAGTGTCTTCTAGCGGTCGTGTCTTGACCAGTTACCCAGTGATTCTTGAATGGTTGACTCAGTCATCCACTTCATCCCAAGTGACATCAGACACCCCCAGCCAAGAGTCGGTGGGTTCGTCAGACACAACCCTTAGTTGGCATGGCTCAGGAGCAGCACCTGTGCCCTCACCTGTCCTCAACCTGCCTCTGTTCTTTTCTGTTCCCTCAGCCAGAGAAGATCTGTATGCTGTGGGCTCATCTCTACTACTTAGCAAGGACGAGCAACTAGAGGACAGTCAGCAGCTACTGGCCAGCCAAGATGTGGAGGAGACATCCGCAGCTTCCTCTGCTAGGCGGCAACTGGTGACGAGGAGAGTGGCGTGGGAGCTGGTGTTGTGAGCGGTCAGGCTCCTGACACAGAGACCGTTGAAGAGGACATCAGTGACTTGCAGACAGTACTCGATGATGAGGATGTAGCTGATCGCACGTTGGAGCCGGGTGACGAAGAAGCTTCAACATCATCGGGAGAAGGGGGTGGCAGCTTGCCCGTGAAGCAGCGGAAGAGCCAGCAAGTCGCTAGCGTGGCCGGGAGTCAGCAGGGTGGCAGCAGTGGGAGGTCGGGAGCCAAACGTGTCGCTTCACAGCAGCCTACCTGCCCTGAAAGTAGTGGTGCACAGGTTCAAGGAAGCAGCCGCCGGAGGAGGTGAACATGGCCATATGTAGAATCTGTGGCCAGAAGGTGAAACGTGGCCAAGGTGCCAATGTTTGCCCTGCCAACATATGCAGTGTCACCATAAAGTGGCCTGGAGAACTGTGGCTCCAATGTGTTGGTCCAGCCTGCCGCAGCAACAGCTGCATTACCCAGTGGCCCGCCACACCCGATTTCAGGCAGTCAAGGCTCCACCACCTCAGCCGAAGGGAGCTGTCTGTTCTTCCCATCATCTGATGGTCCTGATGCTCCTGCTCCTACTCCACCTACTCTACTTGGCTTATTCTGAGCCGAGATGGACAGCCCCAAGCCATCATTTAATTGCCAAAAAGGCTGTACCAGCCCTGCACACACACATGTAAAACAGAAGGTGGGCCAGTCCTTGAGCCTGTCTGTGTCTGTCAAAGTGCACGGCAGCATCTATGTGTGGAGCTGTGACTGTCAGGGACAATACATGTCCTTTACCACTGGGTGAATGTGGCTCCTGCACAGTCACACCAGCAACTTGGCCAGGTGACGCTGCTTTCGCCTGCGACAATGTCTCCTCATCCTCCACCGTGTTCTCAGCCTCCACTGCAGGGACAATTCACAGTGCCCCTTCAGCATACCACATGTGCAGGGCACTGCGGTGTCACACTGTTCTGCACCTTGTTTGCCTGGCCGAACAGTCACACAGGTGAGAAACTGCTTTGTGTCATTCATCAAGAAAACGAATCCTGGCTTTCTCCGCAACAACTGAAAATTGGAACCATGGTGACCGACAACAGGAACAACATGGTGTCGGCGCTGCGTCAAGGAGGGCTGAACCATGCACCCTGCATGGCACACGTGTTCAAACTGGTTGTTCAGCGGTTTCTAAAGTCTTCCACCCATCTGCAAGACGTCCTAAAAATAGCAGGGAAACTTTGCATGCACTTCAGCCACTCGTACACCGCAAAGCACACCCTTCTTCAGCTGCAGCAGCAGAACGGCATCCCCCAACATAGGCTCATATGCGACGTTTCCACCCATTAGAATTCCACTCTCCATATGTTGGACCGATTATACGAATAAAGAAAGGCCATAAACTATTTCTTGATGATCCAAGCAGACAAGAGTACTCCCCTGTGCAACTTCGATGTCAGCCAGTGGCAGATCATGTGTGACACCTGCTGTTTGCTCCGGCCCTTTGAGGAGGCCACGTTATTTGTCAGTTGCCAGGACTACAGGATGAACAACATCATTCCACTGCTTCATGTCCTGGAACAGATGCTGGTAAATCTGGCTGGTCAGGGGACTGGAGACGTGGCGCCTAGATCTCAAAGCCACATGAGCCCTTTGGAGGATGAACTGCAGGAGAAGGAGGAGGACATTGGAGCACAGGCACGGTGTAGTGAAATGGGTGGTTTTTCTACTCAGCTGACAGGGAGGGGGAGCAGGAGCAGCCAAATGAGCTACAGGGTGAAGAGGAAGGAGAGGCAGAGGACCCAGGCACATTGTGGCAGTATACAGTGGAGATGAAGGCAGGAGTTCCTCTGAGTCACTTGCGCAAATTGCCCGCTGCATGCTCATTTGCTTGCGTAGTGAAAGCCGAATTGTCACCATTCGGCAGAGGGATGACTTCTGGCTCTCCACCTTCTTGGACCCTCAGTACCGGTCCAAAATGGGCGTCTTGCTTACATCCACTAAGAGGGAGAACAAACTGCACTACTACAGAGACATCCAATGTAGTCAGTTGGCCGCTGCCTATCTGCGCCATTATCCATCCTCTCGCAGGTCTGTCCATTGTGCTCACTTTCATCTGCCATGGCTGCTGTGGCAGGGTGGGGGGGGGAGCAGTCCCAGCTCCATTAGCAGCAACTTGAGTCTACAGTCGCTGATAAGCAGATTTCTTCACCTGCATAGTGAAGAAACTACTCACCAGCAGCAGCATTTCTGGAAAATTCGACAAACTGATCGAATTGAATTTTTGAAAAATTGGCTCATCTCTACTCAACTTATTTGTTGAACATACCTTCCTTGAATTTATTGGAGGCCAGTTGGCACCAAAAGAGGTGGCATTTGCCATAGGTTCTTCTCCAGAAAAGATCACCTTGCTGTGGCAGACAGCCACAAATACCTTTGCACAGAATGTATTTGCCAAGAATCTAACAATTATATAAAAAATATAGCAATATCACTAGTGTGTTTTCAGTGATTATGGCATTATTTTATATATTTTGGTTTTTGTGTTTGCAAAGTGCAGTTCCATTGTTCTTGTGTCTTTAGCCATGGTGATGTGCTGACTAACTTTTTTTCTTTGCAATTTAACCCATATTATGAGTGAGTTTACCGGATTTGCTTTAACCATAGAAACAGAGATAGGCAAAGCACAAGAAATTTCCAGTTCTGATATCCTTTACAGTAAATTTCCTCCAGAATTTGTTTTTACAATGATTTTGCAAGCTACCACCAGTCCACAGTCTTGACTATCCATACTTGCATTTCCTGTATGCATTGCTTGTACTTTACACATTTTCATAATGGTTTAATGTCATCATTGTTTCAGGATATGAAATGCGTGGACCAATAATCAACGACACCTCAGACCCCACATTCTACATCTTTGCTTTTCCGATATCTGCCTATGAAAGGATAATACTTTTAACAGTAGTTTTGCTGATTTATCTTCTTATTCTTACTGGAAACCTCCTCATCATTTCATTGATATGTCTTGAGCCCAAGCTACACACATCCATGTACTTTTTCCTGTGTAATCTGTCCATATTAGACATCTTGTATGTGTCCACAACACCGGTGACCATGTTATATCATATACTGGTTGTTTAGCTCAGTTATATTTGTATCTTTTGTTTTGTGATACAGAGGACTTTCTGTTGACAGCCATGGCCATTGACCGCTACGCAGCAATTTGTTTCCCTTTACATTACACTCAAATTATGAGTAAACAGTTTTGTGTGTTATTGGCATTTCCTGCATGGTTTATGTCCTCTGTCAATGCTTCCAGTCTAACATATTTGGTTCATAACTTGATATTCTCTGACTTAGTAGAGATCAAAAATTTCTTCTGTGATCTTAAAGCCCTGATTATTGGTTCCATTAGTGACACTACATCATTGAAGACCTTCATTCTAGTAGATGCAGTGCTTATGGGGGCTATTCCCTCTGGTCTCATCTTTACATCCTACGTCTGCATCATTTACACTGTGTTAAAAATTAAGACTTCACATGGAAGATGGAAGACGTTCTCAAGCTGCTCTTCCCATATAACGATAGTGGTTTTGTACTTTGGTTCTGCTATGTGCTTGTACCTTACAAATTCTGCAAAACAAGATCTTGTTTTCTCAATGATGTTAGTTACTTTGGTCCCGATTTTAAACCCTCTAGTATACAGCTTGAGGAATAAAGACATTATCCTGGCAGTCAAAAGACATACAAAAACAAGATGCCTATTATAAAATGCTAATTGAGAACGTATTGATATTGTTTCTGCACTTTTAGAATTATCTGAAATTCTTTTGAAAAAGTTTTTTTTATAAAAAATGTTATTGAATTCTCTAAAACTATATAGAAAACTTTTCCAAGACTATATGTAATCCATGAGACAGTAGAATTTTTGAAATGCAGTTTATGAAATCTTGTCTCATCAGGTTCTCTGTAAAATCTCTTCAGTCTTCCAAAAATCTTTTATTATAACGCATTAAACATGAAAGGGTGGTTGTGTTATCTAGTATCTAGAATAAGTGCTCATCCCCATCTTATTGGCTGCTCTGTAACAACCTCTTGGACACTAATCACTATGAGCAAGACTAAGAGGGTCCTTTCTAAAATTGAGAACAGTCTTGAGTTTACAACTACTTTGATAAGGACCACATTAAAGATGGCAGACATGTGTCCAGCATCTACGTCTCCAGAATTTACTTCAAGATCCCTGCTTACTATCATACCGCCAGCTGCCTTTCCTGGCTTGGACTCACCTCTGCTCCTGTGCTACCGACTAAAACAGATGACATTTGATCCATTCCCCAAGAGACTCAGTGATCCATAAATGGAGCACAGGTATACACCCTACACTCATCACATTCACACAGTCTGGTCAAGCAGAAGCTGTGATTTATTCCCGCAGCTGCAGTTAAGGTTAGTGTCTCTGGGATGCCCACTTCTATCGACTCTCAGCAGTGAAATTTTTCCACAGCGTACTCTAATATTAGAGATGAGCGAATTTCTATAAGATTCAATTCGGCCAGTTTGCCGAACTTTTCAAAAAAATTTGGTTCGATCCGGATTTATTTGTGGCAAATCGTTTTAAAAAACGGCTATTTCCTGGCTGCAGAGAGCCTTTATAGTGTATCAAAAAAATTGTCCCAGAGGGGACATAGTGACCACTATAGAAATGCACATCCACCAAATAATATGTAAAACGCAATAATTTTATTGTACATAAACGGGACAAATACACAAACACACTTTAAAAATTGTATACAATACACCCATTGTGTCGGAATATGATAAAACCGACACACATACTGGGTCCACACCAAGCCCTAAATAAAGGCTAAAAAGTACATAACAGCCACCTGACGAAGCCGGAGGGAGCCGGCGATAAGCGTGGGGCGTTTTCTCTTTATACTTGGTCCACACGCCAGCGCACACAGGTTATCTGATGGTATAAGGTTTATTTGTGGATTGTTCCTTTAAATGCTTGCCATGTTGGTTTGAATACACATTATAATATATACCTTTTGTGCATGCTGTGTGCCAGTGAGCTGGCTGTTATGTACTTTTTAGCCTTTATTTAGGGCTTGGTGTGGACCCAGTATGTGTGTCGGTTTTATCATATCCCGACACAATGGGTGTATTGTATACAATTTTTAAAGTGTGTTTGTGTATTTGTCCTGTTTATGTACAATAAAATTATTGCGTTTTACATATTATTTGGTGGATGTGCATTTCTATAGTGGTCACTATGTCCCCTCTGGGACAATTTTTTTTATATACTTTAGTTTTTTTGGCCACTTTTGCACTCCTGTTGGATACTCTAGTGTGCCCCCTCATTGCATGTTTTATTGAGAGCCTTTATAGTGGTGTAGAACACTGTGCCTTGCAGTAACATGCATAGGGAGTCTGATGTGGTAGTGAAACAATACTGAGTCCATATGACATGCAGATGACAGGCATCACTCTTTGAATCACTGCACACTTTACTTATTTGGGCAGTTACGGGGCCAAAATTGACCAAATAATTCAAGTGTGAACTCAGCCTTACAGGTCAATGTTAGCATTAAGAGGAAGCGTCCTCCTTTTACACCATCTGCAGCTGATTCCACATAGATGTCTACAGAACCTGTTCTAATAAACGGTTATACAAGTAGAGCCAGGGCTGCCATCAGAAATTTCGGGGCCCCTTACACAGCTCAAGGCCTGGGCCCCCCCCCCCCCCCGCCACCGCCCCCTCCCCGACACTTCCCCAGTGGAGGATCCAGAGCCTGGTCTTTGGAGGGGCACTTCCCCAGGAATAGGAGATCATGGGGCCCCTGTGTCCCGTCCACCCTCAAGCCACACCCATACAAACAGATGACTATGGAGATGCCCAGTGGCGTACACACAATCCATGGGGCCCCCTCTTCTTCGCGGACCCCCCCCCACCAACCCGCCGGATCACCATTATCTCCATTATCCCCACACTGCCTCATATTAATTCATTTCCCCCCCCTCTCCCCCATTGCTCCATAATAATTAATTTGTCCCCACACTGCCCCCATATTAATTAATTTGCCCCCCACACTGCCTCATATTAATTGATTTGCCTCCCCACACTGCCTCATATTAATTCATTCCCCCCCCCCATTGCTCCATAATAATTAATTTGCCTCCGAGTCTCTTGAAGTTCTGGTGCGCACGGCGCGCGCATGTTCTCACGAGAGAGTTCACAGGTCTCGCGGGATTGACGCCGTCCGCCGTGCTCGCTGCTGTCCGGGCCCGGCGGTGCAGATCTGATTCTGGGGTGCCGGGCTATATGTACACCACATTGCCCCGCTGGGGGTGATTTGACCATGCCTGAAATCCCCCCCCCCCCGCTTCTTACGCACATGGCCCCAGGTCTAGCGGCCACAAAAAAAAAAAAAGGCTCGGGTCCGGCCGGGCCCCCCCAGGGTCCAGGCCCCTTACTGGGGTATGGGCTGTACCCCCCTGATGGCGGCCCTGAGTAGAGCCCCCCGACAGAGTGGCATGGTGAAATAGTGTGGAGGTGGCAGCAGCATCAGGAGACCACAGGGGTCTTTCTCATTAAATGAACTCTGTAGGATAGCCAAAAAACGCACATATAATGAAGTACTGTGTTCCCTGTTCACACTATTGCATACAGGTTATACTCACATTTACAGAGGGACAACCAAGCGTACAAGATTAACAAGGCAATTTATCTGTCAATCCTGTTCACTTTGTGATCTTTATAGCATCTGTTAGAAAAGTGCTCCAATAGTGAAGTACCGTAGATCTCTTTTGCTTAAAAGGTTTTTATTATACTCAAGTGTAAAGGATAAAAAGCTCATATCACAGTCTTTAAAACACACTGATATTCATTCCTGACCCAGGTATCGCTCCAAAATGCTTCGTCAGGGGTGTCTAGACACATCGTCCATGTGTTTCTTTAAATACCCATCACTTCCCCTCCCCTCACCCAGGTAAGTAACCCTTTCAGCGCTTATGTTTAGAGTTGAGCGAACACCTGGAAATTCGGGTTCGCCAGGTTCGGGACCCGAACTTGACCCACACTTGACCCCGAACCTGAACCCCATTGAAGTCAATGGGGACCCGAACTTTTGGGCACTAAAATTGCCCTAAAAATGTCAGGGAAAGGGCTAGAGGGCTGCAAAAGGCAAAATGTGCTTAAGAGCATGGCAAGTGCTCTGCAAAAAAATGTGGATAGGGAAATAACAAAATAAAATAAAAATCAAAAATAGCAATCTTGAACTAGGAGGAGGAGGTGGATGTGGAGTAGGAGGTTGAGGAGGCGGTGACCGTGGCGGTGCAGGTGGAAATAAGGGTAGAGGTGGAGGAGGTAGCAAAAACTGTTTCTTTTTGTTTGTTTTTTGATTGGGGTAGCCTCCAAAATATTGGAACATATAAAACAAAGAATACGTGCACTTGAGTACAAGAATGAATGGTTAAGGCCGGTATAAATGTCTATTCTGCACAAGGTACACACAAGTCCTGTGAGATCCATGCCTGGTTCATCTTTACTTTTTGGATACAGTACATTAGAGCAAGCCAATACAGTGTGTATTGTAAAAATTATGTTATCTCTGGGCTAGTGTAGTGCCGAAAATTAGTATTTTTCTGTATCCAGTACATTATAGCAAGCCAATACAGTGTGTATTGTCTAAATTACATTATCTCTGTCCTAGTGTAGTGCCGAAAATCTGTATTTTCCTGTATCCATTACATTATAGCAATCCAATACAGTGTGTATTGTAAAAATTACAATATCTCTGGGCTACTATAGTGCCGAAAATCTGTATTTTCCTGTATCCAGTACATTATAGCAAGCCTATATAGTGTGTAGTGTGTATTGTAAAAATTACATTATCTCTGGGCTAGTGTAGTGCTGTAAATCATTAATTTTCTGTATTCAGTACCTTAATGGAAGCCAATAGACTGTGTATTGTCAAAATTACATTACCTCTGGCCTAATGTAGTGCCGAAAATCTGTATTTTTCTGTATCCAGTACATTACAGCAAGCTAATACAGTGTGTATTGTCGGGATATTTATACTGTCTCAGATTAACAGTCTATATTATTTATGTAAATAAATTAGAATCTATAAGGGATGAGATTCTAAATTATTATCACAAATATCAAGCTAAAACAAGCTCCTGATCTGCACTAAGTTAGACGACAAAAAGGCAGTGGTAAATCAAAATACATATTTATTAAATAATAATACAGTGCAAATTTATATATATATATATATATATATATATATATATATATATGGAGTGCAGAATTATTAGGCAAATGAGTATTTTGACCACATCATCATTATGCTCGAAAGCCTACTACCAATTAAGCATATTAGGTGATGTGCATCTCTGTAATGAGAAGGGGTGTGGTCTAATGACATCAACACCCTATATCAGGTGTGCATCATTAGGCAACTTCCTTTCCTTTGGCAAAATGGGTCAAAAGAAGGACTTGACAGGCTCAGAAAAGTCCAAAATAGTGAGATATCTTGCAGAGGGATGCAGCACTCTTAAAATTGCAAAGCTTCTGAAGCGTGATCATTGAACAATCAAGCGTTTCATTCAAAATAGTCAACAGGGTCACAAGAAGTGTGTGGAAAAACCAAGGCGCAAAATAACTGCCCATGAACTGAGAAAAGTCAAGCGTGCAGCTGCCAAGATGCCACTTGCCACCAGTTTGGCCATATTTCAGAGCTGCAACATCACTGGAGTGCACAAAAGCACAAGGTGTGCAATACTCAGAGACATGGCCAAGGTAAGAAAGGCTGAAAGATGACCACCACTGAACAAGACACACAAGCTGAAACATCAAGACTGGGCCAAGAAATATCTCAAGACTGATTTTTCTAAGGTTTTATGGACTGATGAAATGAGAGTGAGTCTTGATGGGCCAGATGGATGGGCCCGTGGCTGGATTGGTAAAGGGCAGAGAGCTCCAGTCCGACTCAGACGCCAGCAAGGTGGAGGTGGAGTACTGGTTTGGGCTGGTATCATCAAAGATGAGCTTGTGGGGCCTTTTCTGGTTGAGGATGGAGTCAAGCTCAACTCCCAGTCCTACTGCCAGTTTCTGGAAGACACCTTCTTCAAGCAGTGGTACAGGAAGAAGTCTGCATCCTTCAAGAAAAACATGATTTTCATGCAGGACAATGCTCCATCACACGCGTCCAAGTACTCCACAGCGTGGCTGGCAAGAAAGGGTATAAAAGAAGAAAATCTAATGACATGGCCTCCTTGTTCACCTGATCTGAACCCCATTGAGAACCTGTGGTCCATCATCAAATGTGAGATTTACAAGGAGGAAAACAGTACACCTCTCTGAACAGTGTCTGGGAGGCTGTGGTTGCTGCTGCACGCAATGTTGATGGTGAACAGATTAAAACACTGACAGAATCCATGGATGGCAGGCTTTTGAGTGTCCTTGCAAAGAAAGGTGGCTATATTGGTAGCCTCCAAAATATTGGAACATATAAAACAAAGAATACGTGCACTTGAGTACAAGAATGAATGGTTAAGGCAGGTATAAATGTCTATTCTGCACAAGGTACACACAAGTCCTGTGAGATCCATGCCTGGTTCATCTTTACTTTTTGGATACAGTACATTAGAGCAAGCCAATACAGTGTGTATTGTAAAAATTATGTTATCTCTGGGCTAGTGTAGTGCCGAAAATTAGTATTTTTCTGTATCCAGTACATTATAGCAAGCCAATACAGTGTGTATTGTCTAAATTACATTATCTCTGTCCTAGTGTAGTGCCGAAAATCTGTATTTTCCTGTATCCATTACATTATAGCAATCCAATACAGTGTGTATTGCAAAAATTACAATATCTCTGGGCTACTATAGTGCCGAAAATCAGTATTTTCCTGTATCCAGTATATTATAGCAAGCCTATACAGTGTGTATTGTAAAAATGACATTATCTCTGGGCTACTGTAGTGCTGTAAATCATTAATTTTCTGTATCCAGTACCTTAATGGAAGCCAATAGAGTGTGTATTTTGAAAATTACATTATCTCTGGTCTAGTGTAGTGCCCAAAATCTGTATTTTCCTGTATCCAGTACATTATAGCAAGTCAATACAGTGTGTATTGTCGGGATATTTATACTGTCTCAGATTAACAGTCTATATTATTTATGTAAATAAATTAGAATCTATAAGGGAGGAGATTCTAAATTATTATCACAAATATCAAGCTAAAACAAGCTCCTGATCTGCACTAAGTTAGACGACAAAAAGGCAGTGGTAAATCAAAATACATATTTATTAAATAATAATACAGTGCAAATTTATATATATATATATATATATATATATATATGGAGTGCAGAATTATTAGGCAAATGAGTATTTTGACCACATCATCATTATGCTCGAAAGCCTACTACCAATTAAGCATATTAGGTGATGTGCATCTCTGTAATGAGAAGGGGTGTGGTCTAATGACATCAACACCCTATATCAGGTGTGCATCATTAGGCAACTTCCTTTCCTTTGGCAAAATGGGTCAAAAGAAGGACTTGACAGGCTCAGAAAAGTCCAAAATAGTGAGATATCTTGCAGAGGGATGCAGCACTCTTAAAATTGCAAAGCTTCTGAAGCGTGATCATTGAACAATCAAGCGTTTCATTCAAAATAGTCAACAGGGTCACAAGAAGCGTGTGGAAAAACCAAGGCGCAAAATAACTGCCCATGAACTGAGAAAAGTCAGCGTGCAGCTGCCAAGATGCCACTTGCCACCAGTTTGGCCATATTTCAGAGCTGCAACATCACTGGAGTGCCCAAAAGCACAAGGTGTGCAATACTCAGAGACATGGCCAAGGTAAGAAAGGCTGAAAGATGACCACCACTGAACAAGACACACAAGCTGAAACATCAAGACTGGGCCAAGAAATATCTCAAGACTGATTTTTCTAAGGTTTTATGGACTGATGAAATGAGAGTGAGTCTTGATGGGCCAGATGGATGGGCCCGTGGCTGGATTGGTAAAGGGCAGAGAGCTCCAGTCCGACTCAGACGCCAGCAAGGTGGAGGTGGAGTACTGGTTTGGGCTGGTATCATCAAAGATGAGCTTGTGGGGCCTTTTCTGGTTGAGGATGGAGTCAAGCTCAACTCCCAGTCCTACTGCCAGTTTCTGGAAGACACCTTCTTCAAGCAGTGGTACAGGAAGAAGTCTGCATCCTTCAAGAAAAACATGATTTTCATGCAGGACAATGCTCCATCACACGCGTCCAAGTACTCCACAGCGTGGCTGGCAAGAAAGGGTATAAAAGAAGAAAATCTAATGACATGGCCTCCTTGTTCACCTGATCTGAACCCCATTGAGAACCTGTGGTCCATCATCAAATGTGAGATTTACAAGGAGGAAAACAGTACACCTCTCTGAACAGTGTCTGGGAGGCTGTGGTTGCTGCTGCACGCAATGTTGATGGTGAACAGATCAAAACACTGACAGAATCCATGGATGGCAGGCTTTTGAGTGTCCTTGCAAAGAAAGGTGGCTATATTGGTCACTGATTTGTTTTTGTTTTGTTTTTGAATGTCAGAAATGTATATTTGTGAATGTTGAGATGTTATATTGGTTTCACTGGTAAAAATAAATAATTGAAATGGGTATATATTTGTTTTTTGTTAAGTTGCCTAATAATTATGCACAGTAATAGTCACCTGCACACACAGATATCCCCCTAAAATAGCTAAAACTAAAAACAAACTAAAAACTACTTCCAAAAATATTCAGCTTTGATATTAATGAGTTTTTTGGGTTCACTGAGAACATGGTTGTTGTTCAAAAATAAAATTAATCCTCAAAAATACAACTTGCCTAATAATTCTGCACTCCCTGTATATAAATATATAAATTGGTGACAATATAATTATAAAAGCAATCAATGATGTGCAAATCTTAAGAAAGTCAAAGTACTCTAGAGTATATATCTATCCACTACAATGCCTTATAACGTTAATGCCTTTTGATATATTTTAAATCGATTTGTTACCTGATTTCTCTCAGCCGACAAATGTCTGATTAAACCCAAATCTGGTCTATTTCAGATTTCCTTGTTTTATCTATAATTATACCGTATTTTCTGGCGTATAAGACTACTTTTTAACACATGAACATCTTCTCAAAAGTCGGGGGTCATCTTATACTGTGTGCTGAAACTTAAGAGGACCTTTCTCCGGTCCAGCGATTGTTAGATAATGATATGCATGGGTAGAGCGGTGACCAGGGATCTCCCTACATTTACTATTATCCCTGGGCTCGAAAAATGCAAAATGGGGTATTTTTGTCTGTTATTTTAATATTCAAATCTGTGTGTAATCTCCCTTCATCTACATATACCTGCAGGCTCGGACTGGCCCACAGGGGTACAGGGGAATCCCCCGGTGGGGATTTCCAAATAATGAACACGTCGTCTATGTATCTCCACCACCCCAGTACCTGACTGAAGTGGGGAGACACATAGACGACCCGCTCCTCCAATTATCGCACAAATATATTTGCATAGGTGGGCGCGACGTTCGACCCCATCGCCGCGCCCACCTTATGCACATAGAACCTATCTTGAAAGGCAAAGTAGTTCTACCGTAATGTAATTTCCAGCATATCCAACATGAAACTCCTTGCTTGTTCTGTGTATTGCGATTGTTGCAACATTTCTCGTACCGCTCGTATACCCTGTTCATGTCCTATCGATGTATACAATGACACGATATCTAAGGACGCCAAGATCACATCATCTGTAACAGTAATATTTGAAAATTTTTGCAAAAAGTCCCCAGTGTCTCTGATATACGAACTCGCCTCCACTGCAAATTGCCTCAATGCTTTGTCCAAAAAATATCGCAATATTGGACAAGATTGACCCCCTACCCGATATAATCGGGCCACCGGGGGGTCAATCAGGCTCTTGTGAATCTTTGGGAGAACGTATATCAGAGGTGTCACTGGAGACTTTAATGTCAAAAATTGCAGCAATTGTGAATCTATTGTACCTTCATTCAAAGCCCCTGTAATTTTCTCCTCAATAATTCTCATGATGTCGAACTTGGGGTCCCCCGATACCGCCTTATATGAACCATCCGCAGACAGTTGTCTGTTAATCTCTTAGAAATATTTAGAGGTGTCCATCACCACGATCCCACCCCCTTTATCAGCGGGTTTAATGGTGAAATCGTGGTTCCTGAACAACCTCCCCAATGCATCTATTTCATGTTTAGTGACATTAGGTTGCATCAAAGATTGACATTGTACACTATCTTTAAGTTGTGCAACATCTCTATTAACTGATTCCATAAAAGTCTCAAGAGCATGTGAATTCACTGCAGGTGTAAAATCACTTGTTACAAACAAGTCAAATTGTTTCAATCTCAGGGTTTGAGATATCGCACTATCCCTGTCTTGGAAACCAGTGGGTTTGGAGTCACACCCCACCCTCAGTTTAAGGGTTCTGAAGAGGTGGTGCAAGTCCAAATCCAGCTGGAACCAATCCATCTTCGCCTGTGGGCAAAATGTTAACCCCTTATTCAAAACTTGCATTTCATGTTCATCAAGTATATGTGATGATACTGTATATTTACCACAATATTGTTAATTTCTTTTTCGAAGCCTTGATTGTCGTATTGCGTGAAGTCCTTTGAGGTTTGCTGCTTTCTGGATCTTCCATGTATGCGCCCTCCTCTCCTTGTATTCTTAACATGGGAGATGGTATATTGTTGTCTCCTAAAAAAGGCTGATTGTAGCCCATATCTTGCTCTGTTTTTTCTTTCTCCACTTTATTCTTACTTTGGTCTAGATGCTTTCTATTATTGGGTTTCTTTATCATAGATCTCCCACTTACATTTTCAACGTCCCAATTGTATGTATGACCAGTAGTATAATCTTGTTGGTCACGATACCATTTACTCCTTTTGGTTTTTTCAAGTTCCCCTCTAATTTTTTTCAGAAAGGTTTGCTGTTTCTCAAAAAAGGCGGTATACTTATCGACTGATGTAGCACTTTTCAAGGCATCTTCTACTTGTAACATTTTACTTTTTAAAGCCTGTAAATCCTTTTGCAAATGTTCTATATTTAGAAGTAGAAGGTCCAATGCATATTTATTTGAAATCGCTTCAAAACGTGCTCTGAATTCACAATCTTGCAAATGAGTAGTTGGTTTTAATCTAGTTCTCATACCTCTTGGTATACGATTGAATTTATGATATTGTGCCAATGTATGTAAATGTAATTCAAGAGATAAAACATTTTTTGATTTTGTTTAAAAAATGAGAGGGGAACTTGAAGAAACCAAGCGGAGTAAATGGTATCGTGACCAACAAGATTATACTACTGGTCATACATACTGTACAACCACGATCTCACCATTAAACTCGCTGATAAAGGGGGTGGGATCGTGGTGATGGACACCTCTAAATATTTCCAAGAGATTAACAGACAACTATTTGCGGATGGTACATATGAGGCGGTATCGAGGGACCCCAAGTTTGACATCATGAGAACTATTGAGGAGAAAATTACAGTGGCTTTGAATGAAGGTTTCACAATTGGCGCAATTTTTGACAGTAAAGTCTCCAGTGACACCTCTAAAATATGTTCTCCCAAAGATCCACAAGAGCCTGATTGACCCCCCGGGTCACCCGATTATATTGGGTAGGGGGTCAATCTTGTCCAATATTGCGATTTTTTTGGACAAAGCATTGAGGCAATTTTCAGTGGAGGCGAGTTCGTATATCAGAGACACTGGGGATTTTTTGCTAAAAATTTCAAATATTATTGTTACAGATGATGTGATCTTGGCGTCCTTCGATATCGTGTCATTATACACATCGATAGGACATGAACAGGGTTTACGAGCGGTACAAGAAATGCTGCAACAATCGCAATACACAGAACGAGCAAGGAGTTTCATGTTGGATATGCTGGATATTACATTACGGTAGAACTACTTTGCCTTTCAAGATAGGTTCTATGTGCATAAGGTGGGCGCAGCGATGGGGTCGAACGTTAAACTCTAGAGGTTACTCTAAAAATGTTATTCAAGAGAATAGAATGAAAGCGAATAAAATAACTCGTGAAACTTTATTAGAGTTTAAAACAAAACAGAATATTGAAAGGATACCTTTTGTTACAACGTGTAATGAAGTAAACCGGATGGTGGAACGGATTGTACGTTCACATTGGGGTGCACCAAGGAGCGGATTCCTTGCGATATCTGCCTTCGCTGCACCTCCTCTGATGTCGTACAGACGCTCTAGAAATATTAAAGATAGAATTGTCAAAACAGAGGTAGGGAGCCAAGAAAAAACAAGTGCAGCAAACCTTATCAAAAACAAAAAGAACAGGATGTTCCATGTTTGCGATGTGTGAATTGTAAGTACCTGCAGAGGGGTGGTGAATTCACACATCCGCAGACTAGGGAACGGTTTGAGATTAGGGAATATTTTACATGTGATTCCTCTTGGGTGATCTCTGTGCTTTGGTGTCCATGTCACCTGCTTTATGTGGGTGAAACCACTTGCAATATGAAATCTAGACTAAATAATCATCAACAGTCCATTAGAGATAAAAGGAAAGATCTTCCTGTCCTTCCTACCTTCCTAAACATTTTGTAGAAAGACAACATATAGAACACAATTTGAAATATGATTCTAGAAAGAGTTAATGTATTGAGACAAGGGGGTGATAGACTCACTCTTCTAAAGAAATTTGAATTAAAGTGGATACATCGTCTTAGAACGTTGAAGCCCAATGGGCTAAATGTAGATTATTGTGTTACAGCTGGTATGAGATGAGGTATATACGCTCCACATACATGAGGCCTTGATATATCATTAAATTGTGTGTAAACACCTTACACGAATTTTACGTATAGTAATAAATAATGATATTTTTTCGTATTGCAGATATGTTAATGAACGGGAAGAGAAAAGCATCCTGCAAAATGATCCAACCTTGCCATATAGCTGAATGGGATAAGGGGCATTGTGTTTAAGAAGTACTGGCACTAATATAGCAGATTGTCGGGATGCACGTAATTCCCGATTCAAATGTGTATTTTTGCTCTAAACGTTATTTGTACATTGATATATATAATGGTTCGTACGATTATTGATTTGTGTGATTCTGTGGCATCGCATTGATATATGATCGCATCTTAGTGTTAGTAATGGTTCACACGAACATTAATGTATGCAATCTTGTGTAGTGATGCCGGAACATCTGCTGTATAGGAATTATTATAGTGACAAATTTCGCTGGATAATGTATGCCGGTGCGATTTAATTTGACGCAACAATGTGAATATAGAGATCCTGATGATGAAAAGGAATTGCAAAATACTATAATGGGTGCTTATGTATTCAGTTTAAGTGATTCATGTACAGCTGGTGTCTACACTATGCGGTATCACTATGCAATGAGCCTATATACGTATAAAAAATATTTTTTCCGATAAAAAAAAAATGTCTGATACATTTTTTTCAGACTGATGGTGTTCACACAGTACAATTTTTTTATGAAGTAGCAAGTTAGATTATTTGCAATAGATAACAAAACGCTTCTCTTTCCCAGTTGATATGTATATGGAGCAAGGAATTTAAATATGTATTTAAACTTTTTTTACACTTCTTTGCACAAAGCACTTTTATTTGATATAATGATATTTATGGTGAAGTGCACTAAGAAGATAACACAAGAAACAACAAGAGATATAGAAATCAATCAAATCAAACAGGGCTAGAACTGAATTCAGTCCCTTAGGGATGATACCGTTTTTTTCACCAGTATATGCACCAAATGTCTGATTCGGATTAAAGTTTAGAATGATACTGCAGCTACACTCCAACCTTATTCCGAAACAGATACTCTACACAAAGTTTGGTTAATTTAATATATATATATATATATATATATATAGAGACAGAGAGAGAGAGAGAGAGAGAGATTTATTATTATTTAATCCTCCTACAGAATATAGGTAAGGTTATACTATACCGGAATATCAGCTAGCAGAAATAAGTTTCAAAGCTTATAAGATGGCCGCCTCCAATGGCTGGATAGTGGTCAAACGGATGTATCAGATGGATCAAGAGGTGGATTAGATGTGTCAAGGTGTTTCAGGATGTTCATTCAAGACGATCGTCCCCTCTGTCAGCCCATACCATCTTTTTATTCCATTCAGGAAAGGGGCTTGGCCAGGTTTGATCATTTTCTAGTAATGTCACTAATAGGATTTCCCCCATCGATCTCTCAACAGATGTCTTGACTCCCCCCTACCATTAGATGGCATTATAGATCCATGTGAAAAGGTTTTGCAATTAAAGCTATTTTTCCTTTTTGTCTTTAATTTGAAATAGGGATAATCTTTAACTAGGATTTTAGACAGACCTTAATTAGAGTTGAGCGGACACCTGGATGTTCGGATTTGAGAAGTTCGGCCGAACTTCACGAAAATGTTCGGGTTCGGGATCCAAACTTGACCCGAACTTGACCCCGAACCCGAACCCCATTGAAGTCAAGGGAGACCCGAACTTTTGGGCACTAAAAAGCCTGTAAATAGCCCAGGAAAGGGCTAGAGGGCTGCAAAAGGCAACAAAATGTAGGTAAATCCCCTGCAAACAAATGTGGATAGGGAAATAAAATAGAATAGAATAAGAATAACCAATATCAATTGGCAACTTAGAGGAGGAGATGGAATAGGAGGTTGGAGTGGCGTGAGGTGGAAATGCTATGGTAGTTGAAGTTCACATCACAGCCAAGAAGGATTCATGTCTGCCACCAGTGCCACAGCCCTAACTCACAGATTCAGGCCAATGGCAACCATACATGGGAGTTGAAGTTGTCATCACAGCTAAGAAGGAATCATGTCTGCCTGCAGGGCCACAGGCCTCATTCAAACATTCAGGCCCACGGGACCCACAAAGAGGAGAGTTAAAATCACGTCAAGACAGTATTGATTTCACCCAGCAATGCCACAGGCCTCATTCATAGATTCAGACCCATGGCGCCCACAAAGAGGAGAGTTACAATCATGCCAAAACAGTATTGATTTCACCCAGTAGTGCCAAAGGCCTCATTCACTAATTCAGGACCATGGCACCCGCAAAGAGGAGAGCGGTCCCGTAAAAGCAACAGAGGCCTCAGGTCAACCTGCAATGGAACAGGCCATTATCATTTCTGTAGGCCCCTGACACCCAGACAGAGGAGAGGTCATTTGACAGTAAAAAAGGTTAATGTCTCCCAACAATACAGCAGGCGATTAAAGAAAATATAGGCCTCTGACGACCAGACAATGTAGAGGTCATTCGACACTATAAAGAGGTTAATATCTCCCACCAATACAGCAAGTGATTAAACGAAATATAGGCCCCTGACAACCAGACAATATAGAGGACTTTTGACAGTATAAAGAGTTTAATGTCTCCCACCAATGCAGAAAGCGATTAAATGAAATATAGGACCCTGACAACCAGACAATGGGGTGGTCATTTAACAGTAAAAAGAGTTTAATGTCTCCCACCAATGCAGCAAGCGATTAAACAAAATATAGGCCCCTGACGACCAGACAATATAGAGGACATTTGACAGTATAAAGAGTTTAATGTCTCCCACCAATGCAGCAAGCGTCTAAACGAAATATAAGCCCCGACAACTAGACAATGGGGCAGTCATTTAACAGTAAAAGAGTTTAATGTCTCCTACCAATACAGCAGGCAATGAAACAAAATATAGGTCCCTTACAACCACACAATGTAGAGGTCATTTGACAGTATAAGGAGAATAATGTCACCCACCAAAGCAACAGGTGATTATCTGAAATGTAGGCCTCTGGCACCCAGACAGAGGAGAGAGGTCCCATAGCAGAAAATCAGGCTTCATGTCACCCAGCAATGGAAAAGGCCAATTTCACTTATTTAGGACCCAGCAGACAGAGGAGAGAGGTCACATAGCAGAAAATCAGGCTTGATGTCACTCGCCAAAGCAGCGGGCGATTAACAGAATTTTAGGCCCCTGACACACAGACAGAGGACAGGTAATTTGACAGCAAAAAGAGGTTAATGTCACGCACCAAAGAAGCAGGCGATTAGCTGAAATGTAGGCCCCTGGCACCCAGACAGAGGAGAGGCTCATGCAACTTGGGGTTGCCCCCAAAATAATGGTACAATTAAAAAAAGAGGATTCAATAAAGAAGTGCTCTGGAGTACAAAAATGTATGGTTGAGGGCGAGGCAGATATAAATGTCTATTCTGCACAAGGTACGGACAAGTCCTGTGGGATCCATGCCTGGTTCATTTTAATGAATGTGAGCTTGTCTACGTTGTCTGTGGCCAGGCGGCTGCGTTTGTCTGTAATGACGCCCCTTCCCTGCTAAATACACGTTCAGACAAAACACTGGCCGCAGGGCACGCCAGCACCTCGAAGGCATAAAGGGCAAGCTCTGGCCATGTGGACAATTTGGAGACCCAGAAGTTGAATGGGGCCGAACCATCAGTCAGTACGTGTGCACATGTACTGTTCCACCATGTTGTTGAAATGCTGCCTCCTGCTAACATGTTCCCTATCAGCTGGTGGTGCAGTTTGCTGTGGCGCGGTGACAAAACTTTTCCACATCTTGGCTATGCTAACTCTGCTGTCTGAGGAGCTGACCGTCACACAACGGTGTTGGCGACCTCTTCCTCCTCCGCCTCTTCCTTCGCCTTGTGCTTCCACTTGTCCCCACATGTCAGTTGGGAATGCCCCCAGGAGCGCGTCTACCAGCGTGCACTTGTAATTGCGCATCTTCCTATCACACTCCAGTGCAGGAATTAAGGTGGGCACGTTGTCCTTGTACCAGGGATCCAGCAGGGTGGCAACCCAGTAGTCAGCACAAGTTAAAATGTGGGAAACTCTGCTGTCGTTGCGCAGGCACTGCAGCATGTAGTCGCTTATGTGTGCCAGGCTGCCAAGAGGTAACGATAAGCTGTCCTCTGTAGGTGGTGTATCGTCTGTGACCTCCGTTTCCCCCCAGCCACGCTCCAGTGATGGCCCTGAGCTGCGTAGGGTGCCAGCCTGCAGTGAAATCGGTTCCTCCTCCTCTACCTCATCCTCCTCGTCCTCCAGAAGTGTGCCCTGGCTGTCCATATGTGTACCTGTCCTCTGCTGGTGCAAGAACCCACCCTCTGAGCCACTTTTGTATGACCTGCCTGAAACCCTGTGAAATGCCCCCTCTTCCTCCTTCCTCCTCCTCTTCCATCATCGCCTTAATATTTTTTTCAAGGAGACATAAAAGGGATATTGTAATACTAACAACAGCTTCATAAGCACTGGCCATGTTGGTACACAGGTCTCGCATGCTGGCCCAGTCACTGGTGGTGAAGTGGTGCTGATCTGCAGAGCGACTGACCCGTGCATACTGCATCTGAAACTCCACTATCGCCCACTGCTGCTCGCACAGAATCTCCAGCATATGAAAGGTGGAGTTCCACCTGGTGGGCATGTCGCATATGAGGCGGTAAGCAGGAAGGCCGAAGTTACACTGCAGCGCAGAAAGTCGAGCAGCAGCGGGGTGAGAACGCCGAAAGCGCGCACATACGGACGGCACTTTCAGCAGCAGATCTGACATGTCTGGGTAGTTTTTAAGAAACTTCTGCACCAGCACATGTGCCAGGCAAGGGATGTGCGTCAAACCGGCTAGTCTCAGAGCTGCAACGAGATTTCGCCCATTATCGCACACCACCAGGCCGGGCTTGAGCCTCACCGGCAGCAACCACTCATCAGTCTGCTGTTCTATGCCCCACCAAAGCTCCTGTGCGGTGTGGGGTTTGTCACCCAAACACATGAGTTTTAAAATCGCCCGCTGACGTTTACACCGGGCTGTGCTGAAGTTGGGGGTGAGGTTCTTTCGATCACCGGATGTGGGGGTGGTAGAAGAGGAGCAGGAGGAGGAAGCAACAGGAGGCAACGAATAATGCCTTGCGATCCTCGGTGGTGGAAGGACATGCGCCAAACCGCTATCCGCCTTGGGCCCAACCGCCACTATGTTTACCCAGTGTGCAGTTAGGGAGATATAGGGACCCTGGAGTGCTTACTGGTCCATGTATCTGTGGTTATGTGAACCTTGTCACAGATGGCGTTGCGCAGCGCACACTTGATTTTATCCTCCACTTGGTTGTGCAGGGAAGGGACGGCTTGCCTTGAAAAGTAGTGGCGGCTGGGAACAACGTACTGGGGGACAGCCACCGCCATCAGCTGTTTGAAACAGTCCGTCTCCACCAGACGGAATGACAGCATTTCAAAGGCCAGTAATTTTGAAATGCTGGCATTTAGGGCCAGGGCTCGAGAGTGGGTAGGTGGGTATTTCCTCCTTCTCTCCAGTGTTTGGGAGATGGACAGCTGAATGCTGCCATGTGACATGGTGGAGATGCTTGGTGATGGTGTCATATGTGGTGGTGTTGGTGAAACATCCTCTGTTTGCTGGTCGCCAGGTGCCACAGTGACACCAGAGGTGGAAGGAGAGGCCAAGCCAGCAACAGAAGAGGGAGTAGGAGGAGCATGAGAAAGTTCCTTGTTTTAAAGGTGTTTACTTCACTGCAGTTAATGCCTTGCATGTAGATGCACTATTTGATAGCTGAAATGGAATATACGGTTTAGTGCATTGTATACAAAAGTGCTCTGTGGCACCACAGATCCTAGACTAGAAAAATTCACTATTTCACCCCTTAAAAATACAAAAGGTAATATAGGGGACTTGAGCAGTAGAGATGTCCCAGAACTATTCGCCGGCGAACATCGCATGTTCGCGTTTTCCGCGGCGGGCGAACATATGCGATGTTCGAATTCGCCCCCTATACTTTATCATTGAGCAAACTTTGACCCTGTACCTCACAGTCAGAAGACACATTCTGCATACCCTCCCTCCCAGACCCTCCCACCTCCTATCAAAAAGCAAGGACAGCATCCATCTTAGATTCATTCTGAAGCTGCAGTGTTAGTTAGAGCAGGGAGATTGCTGCTGCATTAATAGGGAAGCGTTAGCTAGGCCAGTGTTTTGTGTCCACTCCAGTCCTCAAAGACTCATCGGACTCTTTCACACGAGCGTGTCCGGATTAGGCCCCATTCACTCGTCAGGAGTGTGTTGTGGATCCGCAAATTGCGGATCCGCAACACACCATGCCGACACTCCCCATAGAGATGCCTATTCTTGTCCGCAGGCTGCGGGCAAGAATAGGACATGCTCTATCTTTTGCGGAGCCGCAGCCGGATGTTTCGGGGCCAAAACCCGGAAGTTCAGGGCCACAAGTGCGTAAGCGGAGAGCACATAGTGAATGGAAATTGCGGAATGGTTGCGGACAAAAATTGCGGATGTGTAAATGGGGCTTTAGGTCCGGATGCGTTGCGGATGCTTTCAGTGAAAACTGTGCTATTTCACAGGCAAATCCATGCAGTTTTGCCTGCCATTGCATTCAGTTGTTCAGTTTTTTCCGCGCAGGTGCAATACGTTTTGATGCATTTTTCAAGCTCGTGATAAAAAACTGAAGCTTTACAAACAACATCTCCTAGCAACCATCAGTTAAAAACGCAACGCACCCGCACTTGCTTGCAGATGCAATGCGTTTTTCACGCAGCCCCATTCAATTCTATGGGGCTAGGGCTGCGTGAAAAACGTAGAATATAGAACAAGTGATGCGTGAAAAAAAACGCTCATGTACACAGACCCATTGAAATGAATGGGTCAGGATTCAATGCGGATGCTATGCGTTCACGTCACGCATTGCACCCACGCGGAAAACTCGCTCGTGTGAAAGGGGCCATCTGCTGTAAGGATAGGGTCCTGACAGCACCCCAAAAAGCCCTTTTTAGGGCGATAACATTAGTCTGCTTTTACTGTGTGTACACGACTCATTTAGGGTGGCACAGTACCTTGCAGATAAAAAAGTCATTTCATTTTTACCCTTTAATATAATTGCAGTTCACTGCCAGTGTTTGTCAGGCCCACAGACTGTACTGTGCCCACTGCCCACCACTCATATAGGGTGACACAAAACCTTGCAGATAAAAAAGTCATTTAATTTTTACCCTTTAATATAATTGCAGTTCACTGCCAGTGTTTGTCAGGCCCACAGACTGTACTGTGCCCACTGCCCACCACTCATATAGGGTGACACAGTTCATTGCACGACGCACGCGCAGTGACCTAAAATTCAAACAAAGCGGACCGAGCATGGGTCTTTTTCCATCTCCCTGATTCCAAAAATCTATTCACTACACCGGCCCTGGTTTACACTAGTTGCATTGGTGGCAAATTATATTGCAAGTGCCCAAAATTAGAAGGAAGCTGACAGAGCAAGCTTTTTTCTCTATCTCCCCATGCAAGGATTCAATTCAATACATGTCCCCTGATAGGGGATTAAACAAAGATTAAAATGGTTAACAATAGTAGTTCACACTATTTGTATTGGTGGCACAGTACAATGCCCCAAATTGGAAGTAAGAGGACGGACCAATCATCTTTTTCCATCTCCCGGTTTCTAAAATCTATTCGATATACCTCCCCTGATATGGGACGTAACAGGGATTAAACTGATAGGAATAGTACTACTTAACACACCACCCATATAGTGTGGCACAGTACATTGCACAGCGCATGCGCTGTGCCCCAAATTGGAAGGAAGAGGACCAGCCAACCATCTTTTTCCATCTCCCGGGTCCTAAAATCTATTCCATACACCGGCCCCTGATAGGGGACAAAACAGATATTAAACTGGTAAGAACAGAATATTTTAATTTAAAAAAAAGAGGACAGCCTCTGTGGAACTGGATATTTTTTGGCCGCATTACTGAACGTTCATGCACAATGGCTATAGGCTCATGCGTCCTTTTGCGGAGGTGACAAACCTGGTCAGTCAAACCCAAGGCAACATCATCGACCTCATCCCATATGCGTTTTTTCTGGAGCGTGTCCTGCAAACAGTGCTGGATCAGGCAGGAGATGGGCATGAAGAGGAAGAGTTGTGGTCACCACCAGAAGCAGCCTTGTCGTCGTCGATTGCTGGACCTGCAGCAATGCAGAGAGAGGAGTCTGAAGAAGAGGAGTCAGAGAAGGAAGGTGGCTTTGAGGAGGTGGAAGACCAATCACAGCAGGAGTCTCAGGGGGCTTGTTGTCACCTTTCGGGGACCCTTGGTGTTGTACGTGGCTGTGTGGAGGAAGAGACCTTCAATGACGTCAGTGAGGACAAGGAACGGGACATGGCTAGCTTGATATCCAACCTTTTGCAAATGGAGAGTTTTCGGTTCTGCAAATAGACTGTTTGCGGTGCGTTAAATTGAGTTTTGTCTGTCAGACTTTGGTCACTGTGAAGCGGGTGTAACCCTTACACTACCTGATCGATACAACATCATACCTGATCGTATACACACACTGGATGTTTTAAAGCACGTTATTCCAAACAATTTAGGAATGTTAGGTGATTTATGCCCTTTATGGATTAAAACCCGACTCTGCATCAACTACGTAATTTTCCATGGGAGTTTTGCCATGGATCCCCATCCGGCATGCCACAGTCCAGGTGTTAGTCCCCTTGAAACAACTTTTCCATCACTATTGTGGCCAGATAGAGTCCCTGTGGGTTTTGAAATTCACCTGCCTATTGTAGTCTATGGCGGTTCACCCATTCGCGAACATTTGCGGAAGTTTGCGTTCGCCACTCGTGAACGGAAAATTTTATGTTCGCGACATCTCTATTGAGCAGCCAGAAAAAAAAGTTTTTTTTTTCTTCACTGAGCTTCAAAATAGGATTAGGCTGATGTTCCTGGCTGGCTGGCACACATGCAGTACACTGCAGTGGCTAAAATGGCTGCGGAGTACCACCTCAGTAACAAATGAATTACAAAAAAAGATTTCCCTGGCAGTGGCTGGGTACACAAATGTTGGATTGCTGAAGCTCCCTCCCTCTCTATTTTCTGTATCTTGTGGATTAAAGTAGCACAGGTTCTTCTGATTTCTGCCCTATTCTGTCCCGGATCGCAGCACCAGCATCCTCTCCATAAGCTCAAATTAGCAGAGTGATGTGCGGCTGTACGTGACTCCAGCTTATAAAGAGGCGGGGTCACATGCTGCATTTAGCCAATCACAGCCATGCCATTAGTAGGTATGGCTGTGATGGCTTATTATGGCAAGAAGTAAAACACTTGCTGATTGGCTGCTGTGCACCGAACAACGGACGCGAACCCGAACTTTTTTGAAAATGTTCGGGTTCGTGTTCCGAACACCCCAAAATTCAGTATGAACCCGAACTATACAATTCGGGTTCGCTCAACTCTACTATTCAGTCTTTTTGTCAGCAATCGATCACCAAAGCGATTGCAAAGAGACAACAGTATGCGTGCACACATCCAATGGTGCAGAAGCTGTACGTGTTTCTGTTCAAATTGCTGGTGCTGCAGTCCCTTCCTTTCCAAGTGGTGGACTCTGCACCTTTCAGAGAACTGATGGCTTGTGCTGAGCCAAGGTGGAGAGTCCCAAGCCATCATTTCTTTGCCAAAAAGGCAGTACCAGTCCTGTAAACACATGTAGATAAGAAGGTGGGCCAGTCCTTGAGCCTGTCGGTGTCTGCCAAAGTGCATGGCAGCGCCGACGTTGAACAGTCAGGGACAATTTATGCCCTTACAGCCCACTGGGTGAATGTGGTTCCTGCACAGCAACTTGGCCAGGTGACGCCGCTTCCGCCTCCACATTCTGACTCCGTTGGGCTTGCGACAGTGTCCGACTCTGCCTCCTCATCCTCCACCATGTCCTCAGCCCCCACTTCCAGGACAATTCACAGGGGTCCTCCAGCATACCACATGTGCAGGGCACGGCGGTGTCATGTTGTTCTACACCTCGTTTGCCTGGGCCAACCGAGTCACACAGCGGAGGAACTGCTCCGTGTCCTTCATGAAGAAATCGAATTCTGGCTTTCTCTGAGACAACTCAAAATCAGAATCATGGTGACCGACAATGGGAAGAACATGGTGTCGGTGCTGCGTCAAGGAGGGCTGAGTCATGTTCCCTGCATGGCACCCGTGTTCAATCTGGTTGTCAAGCGATTCCTGAAGTCTTCCACCCATCTGCAAGACATCCTAAAAATGGCCAGGAAACTTTGCATGCACTTCAGCCACTCGTACACCTCAAAGCACACCCTCCTTGAGCTGGAGCGGCAGAACGGCATCCCCCAACATAGGCTGATACACAACGTTTTCACCTGTTGGAATTCCAACCTCCATATGTTGGACCGACTATACGAACAGAGAAAGGCCATAAACGATTTCTTGTTGATCTAAGCGGACAGGAGTACTCCCTGTGTAACTTTGATATCAGCCAGTGGCAGTGACACCTGCCATTTGCTCAGGCCCTTTGAGGAGGCCTCGTTATTTGTCAGTCGCCAGGACTACTGTATGAACGATGTCATTCTACTGCTTCATGTCCTGGAACAGATGCTGGTAAATCTTGTTGGTCAGGGGACTGGAGACGTGGCGCCTAGATCTCACGGCCACATGAGCCCTGTGGGGATTGAACTGAAGGAGGAGTACATTGGAGCACAAGCAATCTGTAGCGAAATGGGTGGTTTTGACACACAGGTAACAGGAAAGGAGGAGCAGGAGAAGGCGGAGGAGCCAGAAGGAGATGAGGAAGATGAGGCAGATGACCCAGGCACTTCATGGCAGTATGCAGTGGAGATGGATGCAGGGAGTGCCTCCGAGTCACTTGCGCAAATGGCCCAATGCATGCTCACTTTGTGCGTAGTGAAAGTCTAATTGTCACCAGAGAAATTACTACTGGCTTTCCACCATGTTAGACCCTCGCTATTGGTCCAAAATGGGGGCCTTTTTTACACCAGCTGAAAGGGAGGACAAACTGAACTACTATAGAGACATCTTATGTAGTCAGTTGGCTGCTGCCTATTTGCTCCATCGTCCATACTCTCGCAGGTCTTACCGGGGGGGCCCTCTGTGCTCACGCTTCACCGTCATGGCTGCTGGGGAGGGGTGGGGTGGCAGGAGAAGTACCAGCTCCATCAGCAGCAGCCTAAGTCTATAGTCGCTGATGAGCATCTTTCTTCACCCGCATAGTGAAGAAATTACTCACCAGCAGCTAGACCTAGAGCAGAACCTGAACCTGCAGGTGGTGGCATACTTGGAGTGCACCATGCCACCCCAAGTTGAAGATCTGCTGGACTACTGGACAACCAAACTGGCCGAGTTTGACCTAAAAACGCTGTCGTGCCCAGCTAGTAGTGTGGCATCAGAGCGGGTGTTTGCGGCGGGGGCCATAGTTACCCCAAGGAGAACTCGCCTGTCCACCCTAAATGTGGAGAGACTGACCTGACGTGGATAAGCCATGATTTTATTTCAAGACACGGAGGCTCCCATTGCTATCTCTTTCTTTACTAAACTTCTAGCAGCAAAGAAGAGAACCATGTTTACAAAACAAGAAAACCATGGTTACAGGAAACCCCTCCCTTAAACTCCCAGTATAAGAGTCCAAAGCTCCCATAATTCCTCCTCTTTCTTTGCTGCTAGCAGCCAGATAAGTAACCTCAGTTGTCTATTACCGCTTATTCCTTTCAACTGTTTTATACTACGTCTATTTTTTCCCCTTAATTTGCTCTGCTTCTGCGGGGGTCTTCCCCCCCCCCCCTCCTGATTTATATATTCCCCCTTTTTTGGATTTTGTTGTTTTTTTTTTCCCCTTTGGTTTGTTGCTTTTTCCCTCTGGTCGGATCCTTATCCCTATCCTCATTGTGCCCAGGTTCTCCTTCCCCCCTCCCCCACCTTTTGGTGCGGTCTAACTCTTATCCCCTGCCCGGTGCGACGTCCCTCCGCCCTTTCGGTTCTTACCTACCCTCCCTGATCTTGCCTTCTTCTTCGCCTTTGCGGCCGAAATCTCGCGAGTTTTCGGCCGCCATTTGCGTTCGCTCCTTCTTCACGGCCGCCTTCCCGCCACTGGCAAGATCTCGCGAGATCGCGCCCTGCTATCGTAGTGACCCGATTTCCGGCTTGCGCTCCTCTCTGGCCGTTGCGGACACGTTCTCCAGCTCTACCCGATTGCTGCTCCACTCGGTCTGTGCCCTTAGTCTGCCTTTTTCTTTGCACATCTTCTCTATCCTGCCCCACCTGCAGACATATTTGTTTTATAGCCGGCATATACATTTACTTACTCTTGGTCCCGGTCTGACTATCTCCACCATGTCTGAGCAGGACCACTCTAATAACCCCCCCCCTTCCCACCTGCCCATAGGGCAGCCTGCTCAACATCAGAGCGTTTGTTTTTCCAATGACCCTAGTACTACACTATCCCTGCAACAATCAGTAGCTGCGGCGATTCAGGCCGCCATGGGGTCTATGTCAGCAGTGATATCTAGTTCTATTTCTGAGGCATTATTAACATGCCCGACTGCGACTGCTGCTCCCTCTAAATCTCGTACCCCACAGGGTTTTGCTACTGTCTCTGCCTCCAGAACTGATAAGCAAGGTGTGTCTATAGCCACCAAAGATGGCGAGCTAGGTCCGCGCAAACGAGCCTTTGCCCGCCAGGCAGAAAAGGCAAGGCCCTGGAAAAGCGCCAGAGCGCATGCAGTATCTGATTCCGAGTCTGACCTCGGTTCTGTTGAGGAGGCTAAGGATGAATCGTTTAGTGATTCCCAGGACGAGGCATACGACCTCATTGATGTTGACCCTCCAGCCCAGACTCCCGGTCCTTCTGTGGCCCCATCCGCCTCTACTGGGGCTTCATCGGAGTCACATTCCACTATTTTAGACCCCTCTGGGGCTCCCCTATTCGACCAGGATGCACTCCATCATCCACGGTCGTCTGAATGGCTCCCCTTGGATCATGTCTCCCGTTATTTGGAATCCAGGATCCGTCAGCCCCTTAGCAAGGAGGCTAGGAATAAGTTACGGGCCGAATGCCCGAGACCGATTGTACCCAATCGTGTTTGTGACACCCCCACCGTGGACCCCAAGATGTCCCAATTTCTCAATAAGACTGGTTGGAACCCCCGCAGAGGGCTGGAGTCGGCCTTAAGGGCCTGTCAAGACAAGTTACTTGATATACTGGGCCCACTCACAAAAATATTTGAGCTTGCTGAGACAGCTAAATTGCATAATTCACCCATTGACCCTGACGAATTACGCGGCTGGGCCCAGAGAGCGTTGTGCATCACGGGAAACGTGAATACGTCCCTTTCCATAGAACGCTGCAAGGCAATTCTGTTCAAGATAGAGCCCAAGTTGTCTAACTTGGCCCTTACCGAAGCCGGTAAAGAGGCTCAGGGCCTTCTTTTTGGAGACACCTTTATAAAGGATTTGTCCCGGTTCGTGGGCGCCTTCACGGCGTTGGATAAGGCCCAGACATCCATGAGGAGGGTATTCCATGGCCGGGTTTCCTCTAGGGCCGGCAGTTCGCGGGGCCGACTGTCCGGCCGTTCATCCTTCCAGACCCGCGGCTCGGGTCGAGGCTCCGCATCCTTCCGCAATGCTAACCAAGAATATCGCCAGGCGTCCACCTTCTTCCCATCCCGTGGCTCTACATGGCGCTCCCGTGGTTCCAGAGGATCCTACACCAGACGCCCTCTCGGTAAGTCGACCTCTTCCCCCTTCCTTTTCGGAGGCCTTAGTAGGGGGCAGACTCATGCATTTTTCCCATCACTGGGCGAGCATATCCTCAGACCCGTGGATCCTGTCCACCGTGCAGGGATTCCACATAGAGTTGGTGGATTCCCCAACCCGCATTCAGTCACCCCACCCCCTTATCCTTCCGGGTCCAAAAAGTCTGCTCCTAGACAGAGAGTTTTGGGCCCTGTTTCGCAAGGGCGCAATAGAGAAGGCTGTCCCTTCCCCAGATCTAGTCATCAGCAACATGTTTCTGGTGGCCAAAAAAGGGGGCCAGATGAGACCAGTTATCAACCTACAACCTTTAAACACTATCGTAAGGTATCGCCATTTCAAGATGGAAGGTATCCATCTTCTGTGGGACATGTTACTCCAGGGGGACTGGTTAGTCAAATTAGATCTGAAGGACGCATACTTGACGGTCCCTGTAGCGGACTCTTCCCGGTGTCTTCTCTGCTTTCGGTGGAACCGGGAGATTTGGAGATTCACATGTCTCCCATTCGGCCTTTCCTCAGCCCCTTGGTGTTTCACCAAGTTGATGAGACCGGTTGTGGCTTGCCTCCGCAGCCGGGGCATTCGTCTGATCATTTATCTGGATGATATGCTCCTCATGGCTCAGGATCGGACGGTCCTCCTCACTCATCTTTCCTATACCATGGACCTCCTGTCCCATCTCGGTTTCCTCCTCAATCGGGAGAAATCCTGTTTGGTTCCTACCCGTTCCATGGAGTTCCTGGGCTTCACCATCAATACTGTGACGGAAACACTCAGTCTCCCCACATCCAAGGTTCGGGCCATCCGCAGGGAGCTACAGCAGATGTTGTCCCTGCCCCAAGTTTCCATTCGTCTCCTGGCCCGCGTCATCGGCCTTCTTTCTGCCTCCATTCAGGCTGTCTTTCCCGCGCCTCTCCATTATCGGGCTCTCCAGCGCCTCAAAATAGCACATCTGAGAGCAGGCGCGTCATATGCGGACACGATCACTTTGGATCGCCCTACCAGGGACGAACTCAGTTGGTGGATTCTGAATCTGGATGTCTGGAACGGCAGGGCTATCCTCGGCCCCCGTCCAGACTTCACCATAGACTCGGATGCCAGCCTTTTAGGTTGGGGAGCGTTTGCGAAGGTGTGTCCACGGGGGCAGGTGGTCCCGGAGGAGTCGTCCCTCCACATCAATTCCCTGGAGCTCCTTGCGGGCTCCTTTGCTGTTCGCAGTTTCTCAAATGGTATCGCCCATGCATGCATCAGACTCCGGATGGACAATGTGTCCGCCGTCCGGTATGTCAATGCCATGGGGGGAACCCACTTCCTCCGTTTTGTCTCTCCTTGCCAGAGATTTTTGGGAGTTCTGCCTTTCCAAGAATATCACCGTGGTAGCGGAGTATCTGCCGGGGCTCCACAACGTTCACGCGGACTAGAGTTCACGTTTTCTCTCCGACTCCAGCGACTGGAGGCTGGACGCAACGGTCTTCGCTTCCATTGCATCAGTGTGGGGTCCTTTTGTTACAGACCTCTTCGCCTCCAGGCTCAATGCTCAGCTTCCCAATTTTTACAGCTGGCGTCCGGATCCAGACGCGATGGCGGTCGACGCCTTCTTACAAGATTGGTCTGGTCAACTCAACTACGCCTTCCCCCCTTTTTCTATGATTCCTCGTGTCCTAGCCCAGTCACGCCGTCAACAGGCGGATCTAGTTCTGATTGTTCCCTTTTGGCCGTCCCAGGCTTGGTTTCCCCAGCTTCTGGAAGCCTTGATCCAGTGCCCTCTTCTGCTCCCATCCTTCCGGGATCTCCTTCTGGATCCCCTCGGGCATCCCCATCCCCTGATCCTGGATGGGTCGCTGCAGCTGTTGGCGTGCAGAATCTCGGGGATCCCTGGTTTATCTCAGACGTTTCGGAATCTACTCGACGCCTCCTTGAATCCTCCTGGGCTCCTGGAACCAGACGCTCCTACCGGGCTGCCTGGAGATCTTGGTCTGACTGGTGCCTGGCTGGACACCTGGATCCCTTTTCAGCTCCTGTGACTCAGATCCTTCAATTCTTGACGTCGCTTTATGATCAGGGTAAAGCTTACCGGACAATCAACTTGTATCGCTCCGCCATCTCGTCTTTTCATCATGGATTCGACGGTTGTCCAGCCGGACAACACCCCTGGTTTGCCGCCTTCTTAGGGGCTCTCGCCTATCCCGGTCCTCCCAGGCCTCGTTTCTCCTCTACTTGGGACGTTTCTTTGGTTTTGTCGTTTCTATCCTCTTGGCCTTCTAATTCGGATTTGTCCCTTCGCCAGCTTTCGGCCAAACTGGTTACTCTGTTTTGCTTAATTTCGTGCAAACGAAGTTTCAGATGTCCGAGCTCTTGACCACGACGCTCGTTCTTTCTCTCCTGAGGGAGTGGTGTTTAACATCACTAGGCGCACCAAGACGTCCATTCGTTCTGTCACTTACCCTGCCTTCCCGCAGGCTCCGGCCCTCTGTCCAGTGTCCTGCTTGAAGGAATATGAGACCCGCACTCTTCCTCATCGTTCTCCTTCAGTTCCCCAGTTGTTCCTCTCTTACCGTCGCCCTTTTGCCCCTGTCACCACAGTTACCTTGGCTAGATGGGTGAAATGGGTTATGTCCCAGGCCGGAGTGGATACTACGGTTTTCTCAGCTCACTCGACTAGGGCGGCCTCCGCTACCTCTCTAGCGTCTTCGGGGGCCCGCCTGGAGGATGTGATGAGGCTGGCGGACTGGTCCCGGGTTTCCACTTTCCGGGAGTTCTATTTCCGCCCATCACAGCATTTATTTTCTTCAGTGGTATCTCAGCTTTGAACTAGCAATGGGAGCCTCCGTGTCTTGAAATAAAATTGTGGGATTTTACTAAAATATGACGTAAAGTCATGATTTTATGAAAGACACGGAGGCGAGCATTGCCCCTCCCTAGTTTTCCCACCCTAGCTTTGTTGCCTTATTCTGTCTGAATGTATATACTTGCTATATAATGTTTTTCTCATACAGTTTTTTACTGAGTTTAAGCATACATTTTGGGTTGTTGTTTCCGATTACTACCACATCTTCCCTTTTTGCTCCTACAGGTTGAGAGACTTCCTGTTACGTAGATGACTGTTCCCTGTGTTACAGCTCGGTTCCAGCACTGTTCTTCCTGTTCAGTTCGTGCGTGGCCTGAAGCTTGTTGAAGATTGCACACAGTTTGGTGTTCCGCTTCCGTTCTGGTTTTTCCATCAAAGAAAGAGGAGGAATTATGGGAGCTTTGGACTCTTATACTGGGAGTTTAAGGGAGGGGTTTCCTGTAACCATGGTTTTCTTGTTTTGTAAACATGGTTCTCTTCTTTGCTGCTAGAAGTTTAGTAAAGAAAGAGATAGCAATGCTCGCCTCCGTGTCTTTCATAAAATCATGACTTTACGTCATATTTTAGTAAAATCCCACAATTTCCACCCACCAATGCCTAAAGCATGAGACTAGATCATTCATGGTGCCACACCAACACTTTGACAAAAGAGACCGGTTTCTTCTGGCTACCTGCCTCAGCTACTATTCTGATGCTGCCACAAAGAAATTCAGACCAAATTACTATACAATTAATCAAATTAAATATTTATGAACTATTTTCAACTTTCACGTGTATTCTTTTACTTTGTACAATGTGTTCTTCCCTTGTGTATTGGATCATTTGTATTATGTGACCAGTTCCCGAGTGATAAAGTGATGTTTCATTTACCATAAACTCCCAGATGATCCAGAACATGATAAAAGCAATCTTCACTGGTAATAGGACGTGCTTCATGACCACAAGGCACCAGGTATGGAGGAGCTCTGCTCTTTATTTCAGTAACCACATTTGCATATAGAAGAACATAATTTATCATTTAACACTGAGGTAAATAATGCAGAATATTTTACCATGAACACAGAAGGGTTGTTTTATGTGTATTTTACATCATTCTAAAAATGCTTAAAGGGGTTATCCAAGACTAATAAAGAACTCCCAGAATGGATGACTGCAGTGGTGATCACACTTGCCTGGTCCCCCCTGCTGAATTTGATGTTTGTGACTCCCTGGCCAGCTCTTCCTCTTCCTGCAGAAAATTGTAATTGGCTGCATCAATCACGTGTCTCCTCATCGACAAATGTTGTTTTCAGTGTTGCAGAGAGAGGAAAAGCTGCCCCAGGAGTGACCAGCAGCAGGGACAAGGTAGGAATGATCATCACTGCTAGTCAGTTACTCTTGGAGGTCTGTATTAATCTTGGATAACCCCTTTAAACAAAAATATAAAACATGATATATAGAAATCTGACCTACTTTAAATCAATATATTGAAGTTAGAGATAAGCAAACTTTGCAAGATTTCGTCATGTAAACGAACCTGAACCTTTTAAAATTTGTTTTGGACAAACCTAGTAAAACAGCTCCATATGACTGCACATCGTGGGAAAAGTACTAGGGAGGAAGAAGAAGTTCACCTGACCCTGAGAAGAAGTGGGGGGAGGGCTCAGTGCTGCAGCAGAACCTCATTCTGTGTTGGGCTGTAAATGAGAGTGGATAGGTCTTGCAGTGCTTCACAAAAAGAAAAATCAAGTCACAATCAAGCTTCTATTCCTTTGCCATGGACAGTAAAGGGAAGGGCAAGAATTACAAAGAAGAAGAAGAATTGTGTGTGTAGAATAGGGACAAGTAGGGAAGCTGTCAGCCAGAGAGTGAGAAGTGAGGAGCTGAGGCTGGGTGTACCTCTTAGCATAACTACAGCTGCTACAAACTGCAAAACCTCGTTTTTCCCAATTTTAACAGAAATAAATTTTTTATGGTCTTTTCCACAGTTACATTTTATTTTTAACTTTTGGAAAATAGCATACTTATGACTTACAATAAACAGGGTAGGCAAGGATAACATCTGTGAGTGATAACGTTACATACTAGGCAAAAATCCATGTTGTTTCATCTCCACACAGTTCAAATTGAATAATTTTTTTGTTGAATATTTTAAAACCAGAATATACAATACCTATGGTAGCAGAGGAACATATTTTTCACTGATAATGTGACATAACAAGCCTTGTGTGTGTATCTCCACACAGTGGAAATGAAATATTTTGGGGGGAGATGACGTTTGGGAACACACTGCAGTATAGACACGTCTTACACAGGGTAGCAGACAGTTTACATCAAATCCTTGCCTCTACACATCCAACAGTTCAAGTGTGAATAATTGTATAATAGTTGGACAACTCGTATTTTACACTAGTGAAAGATCTTTTCAGAATTTGCATATTTTAACACACAAAAGACATTAGGCCCAAATCTTTTAGTGGAGCAAATTCTGCATTATTTTTTTGCACTTTTCTCTTTATAATTATCCATGTATTTACATATCTTGTTGGCATACAGTAATATTGCTAGTCATGTCTCTTCCTCCAAGGATGTCACATTTTTTCCAAACCCTCTTTTTAACAGTTTCTATTATATGAACTAATAAAATATATGAACTCTTGTAATTGCATGTGGTTTGGTAATTTTTTTAGGTTTTTGTGGTTATTTCTAAAAATCAGCTGTCAGTAGCAGTATACTATTGCCTGGGAGCCGGATCGAGAAGCTGTGGAGGAGGTAACATCAGTGTAGGAGAGGCAGTGGCATCAGCAGCAATAGAGCAGAAGTGATGTACCTTCCAAAGAGCAGTCAGTGCCATGTCTACTTCGGAATCTGGGGATCCTGCTGACACTATTGGTGGGATAGGCCCAAAGCATGCCAGATCTAAGACATTAGTGGCGCTGATTCTGAAAGCTCGGCTGCCTGTTACTCTGTGGCAATTTTTCTCCACACATCGAGCACACAAAACCACAGCTATACGCAAGAGCTTCTTTCCCCAGTTGTGGCTGTTAGGGTCATTTAACCTTCTCTATATATAGTTGCTTCTCCCACAATGTTGTGCGGTTTATAGCTTCTGTTTGGACCATTGGATAGATTGTGGTTGTATCTTGGCTGAGTTCCTGGTACTTCCATTGCTCCTTTGAAGTTAATCACAAACTAACACCAAAAAGGAGCCAAATGCAAATATACGTATAAATATACTTTATTGATAAATAGAATATTAAAATATGCAACAGGAGGTGCAGAGATTAAAGCGCCATCCTAGACCAAATATTTGCTAGTAACATAGGGGAGAGGATACTGCATGCTGACACACATATATTGAACATAATCATGTACTTGGGTTATATCAAATGTAAACATTAACCTACTGAGAGAAAGTGACACTGACATGAATCACTACCTCCGTATTACGAATCCAATAATAATAGTACAAGTGCAGGAAATTAATCAAATCAATGCAGATCTTACCCAGAGTAATGATAAAGCCAAAGGACCAGGATGGCGCCACTCCAACGCGCGTTTCGACAAAGGCGCGTTTCATGTCAGTGTCACTTTCTCTCAGTAGGTTAATGTTTACATTTGATATAACCCAAGTACATGATTATGTTCAATATATGTGTGTCAGCATGCAGTATCCTCTCCCCTATGTTACTAGCAAATATTTGGTCTAGGATGGCGCTTTAATCTCTGCACCTCCTGTTGCATATTTTAATATTCTATTTATCAATAAAGTATATTTATACGTATATTTGCATTTGGCTCCTTTTTGGTGTTAGTTTGTGATTTGCATTAGGAGTATATGCATTAATATAATTTGAAATGTGGGTTTCTCGTACAAGATGTCTAGGTAATTTTAACCATACATTGATGGTAGGCAAGAGATACCCCCTTGGTCTTTTTCTGTGTCCTTTGAAGTTAAGTCTATCCTTTCCCTTTTGTATTTTGTTTGGGTTCTGTGTGTTGCTTTTCCCTATTGTTTATGAAGGCCTGAAGGAGACTCCTGCACGTCCTTCCTTTTGGAGGAACAGGTAGTGTGGTCCCTGCCATTAGCACCAGGGTCCTATAGTGCTAGATAGGACTCTAGGCATTCCTGCGTATAAATTCACCTACCTTTGGTTTCTGTTCATACTGGTAGTCAGTCAGCATTTTGGTTAGGGTTTTCACTAGGAGGCATTTTCCTTCCCTAGTTTTCAGGCCTGATTCCCTGTTCCCCCTACCATCCTATGCTTGGTGTGGTGTTTCCCTCCCACATCGAAGCGTGACATTATAAACTGCCAAAACTGTCATTTTTTTTTTTGTTTGTGTGCAGCCATGGATCCTGTTGCTGCACTGGCAGGTCATCTGCAAGGGCTGTCTTTGGAGGTAGCTGACCTCTGCAGGACTGTCACGCAGATGCAGAGATCACAGGCTGTTGGTACTGGTGTTAGTGGTGGAGGAGATGAGTAATAAAATAGAAAAGAAAAAAGAGGAGGTTAATCAAGTCTCCAGGTATAGCAGATCCCTTGAAAAAATGAAGAACCGTGGGCGCCAACAGTTGTGAGATCTAGGCCGTCAAATAGTTAAAAAGAAAAAAGTATGTAATTGTATCTAGTGCGCGAACTATAGAAGGAAGGCAGCTTTAGTAGAGTGTTGGTGAGACCAAACACCTGATTACAGAGAAAAATGGGAATAGACAAATAACGGTGGTGCAGAGATTAGACACTACACCAGACGCATAATATTTGCCTATCTGGAAAAAGGGCACAAGAGTGCAAGGATAAGGTGTTCCACCTTCGTTATCGGACGTCACTTCCGGCGACGTCACTTCCGGTACCTCTGCTCTCAAGCGCCCTTTTTTGAATTGATTGTAACCAACTCACTATAAATATGTATGTCCTACTTGTTTATTTTATATTATACCTTTTGTATGTACACATTGCTCCTGAGGAAGGAGCTAATCTCCAAACCCCCGAAACGCGTTAAACCACATATTATTTGAAATAAAAAGATTGACCAGAAGCCGGTAAAAAGAGTGCTGCCATCAATCTTCGTCATATTACATGCCATCCTGGCCAGGGGGGTTTAAAGTATTAGGTGTATTGAGTTTATCCTGTAAAATAACACCCAGCGAAGTGAGTGCATACCTATTATTTTATATATTATTTTATTTTTAACAGATTTATATTGGATCTCTATTACATTGAGCTGGAATAAGTTATATGTCAATTGAGTGAGGTCTTCACGTTTTAACTTGATCCTATTGGTATTGGGAACTTTTGTTTAATCCACTTTACTCATTCCAGTTATTATGCTCTATCCATCTATTTGTACTCATCTACTGAGGGCCACAGAACTTTTTTTGTTCCACCTATCTAATGATAGAAATATCAAAAGTGAAAACTAACACCTTCTATCTTTTAAGAAAGCCAGGTCTATTCCCTTATAAAAAATTACAGTGAGTGGCGCTTCATCCTTGCACTCTTGTGCCTTTTTTCAGATAGGCAAAAATTATACGTCTGGTGTTGTAGCGTTTCGAAATGTCAGCCTTATACAATCACGCATATGTGAGGTGACTTGTTGAATCAGACATTCTCCACTTACAGTTTACGCATCAGACACCCAGGAGTTAATCAAGTAGTTTTTAATCCGGAGATTGTATTACAAGATATGCAGAGAATCCAGATGGTAAAAGAATTATGCCACTAATATTCTCCTTGATAAGAAGACAATAGAAGACAAGATAAGCACACACAAACAGCAATGCATGACAGGGAAAACAGGAAGTGGCTAGACTGAACCAACTAGAAGCTTAAACAGAGGGGGGGAGGAGAAGAGAGGAGCATACTAATAAACAATGTAAGATACTGAAACAGAACAGGTGTAGTGTCTAATCACTGCACCACCTTAATTTGTCTATTCACATTTTTCTCGGTAGTGGTGGAGACCAGGCCTATCTAGAGCCGAAAATTTCCCTCCCAGACAGATTTTCTGTGGGATAATTTAATTTTGTTTAGGGAGGCATGCAAATTGTATTTTAGGCTACGTCCACACTCATCTGGGGAGGAGAAACAGCAAGTCGGTGTGGTTATTTCCTTGCTTAAGGGAGATGTGCAGTCATGGGCCTTTTCTCTGCCGACTGGATCGAAGCTTTGGGTCTTATATATGATGATCCGGATCGGACCTCTCTAGCTGAAACCAAGTTGCGCGGCCTTCGTCAGGGTGATTGTTCTACTGAAATTTGTTGCTCTAAGTTTAGGAGGTGGTGGGCTATGGATACAGAATGGAACGATCCTGCCCTCCGTTGCCAGTTTTGTCAAGGGTTATCAGAGAGGCTGAAGGATGCTTTGGCTTTTCTTGAAATCCCAGTGTCTCTGGAGGCTGCTATGTCTCTGGCTATACGCATTGCTAAATGCCTGAGGAGATCTTAGGGATTGAGGTGTTTATTGACAGCGGGGCTGGAGTGAACGTGATTGATGCTCAGTTCGTCCGTATGCACGGGTTGTAACCGGGTACATTAGAAAAAAAAACATTTCTGTTTTTGCTATTGATTTTGCACCTCTAATTCAGAAGTGTTTATCTCAAGTGGTGCATGATATCAGATTAAGAGTGGGTGACTTTCATCAATAATTTATCTTGTGTTTAGTGTTGAGGGTCTCCCTGCTCTGGTGGTTCTGGGTTTACTGTGGTTAAGCAAGCACAATCCAACTACTGATTGGCAAGCTAGACAGATTTTGGATTGGGGTGAATATTTATTGCATTGACAATTGTCTGATAGAGATGTCCCGAACTATTCGCCGGCAAACAGTTCCCGGCGGGTGAACATATGCAATGTTCGATTCGCCCCCTACACTTTATCATTGAGCAAATTTTAACCCTGTACCTCACAGTCAGCAGACACATTCCAGCCAATCAGCATACCCTCCCTCCCAGACCCTCCCACCTCCTATCAAAAAGCAGGACAGAATCCATCTTAGATTTATTCTGAAGCTGCAGTGTTAGTTAGAGCAGGGAGAGCTGCTGCTGCTGAATTAATATAGGGATTCTAGGGAAAGCGTTAGCTACCAGTGTTCTGTGTCCACTCCAGTCCTCAAAGACTCATTGGCCTCTTTCACACGAGCGTGTCCGGATTAGGCCCCATTCACACATCCGTAATGTGTTGCGGATCTGCAAATTGCAGATCCGCAACACACCATACTGGCACTCCCCATAGAGATGCCTATTTTTGTCCGCAGGCTGTGGACAAGAATAGGACATGCTCTATCTTTTGCGGAGCCGCACATAGTGCGCATCACGTCCGGCCCCATTCACAATGAATGTATTCGCATCCATTCCGCAGAATTGCGGAATGGATGCGGACAAAAATTGCGGATGTGTGAATGGGGCCTTAGGTCCGGATTCGTTGCAGATGCGTTCAGTGAAAACTGTGCGATTTCACAGGCAAAGCCATTCAATTTTGCCTGCAATTGTGTTCAGTTGTTTCCACGCAGGTGCAATGCGTTTTGATGCGTTTTTCACGTGCGTGATAAAAAACTGAAGGTTTACAAACAACATCTCCTAGCAACCATCAGTGAAAAACGCAACGCGCACGAACTTACTTGCGGATGCAATGCGTTTTTCACGCAGCCCCATTCACTTCTATGGGGCTAGGGCTGTATGAAAAACGCAGAATATAGAACATGCTGCGATTTTCACGCAACGCACAAGTGATGCGTGAAAAAAAACGCTCATGTACACAGACCCATTGAAATGAATGGGTCAGGATTCAGTGCGGATGCTATGCGTTCTCGTCACACATTGCACCCGCGCGGAAAACTCGCTCGTGTGAAAGGGGCCATCTGCTGTAAGGACTGGTACATCAGTCTGGTACATCAGTCTGCTTTAATTTCATTTTTTTATATATATATATTGCAGTTGTCTGCCCGTGTGTGAGAGGCCGCAGGTCCACAGACTGTACTGTATGCACACCATTTATATAGGGTGGCACAGTACCTTGCAGATAAAAAAGTCATTTAATTTTTACCCTAATATAATTGCAGTTGCCTGCCAGTGTGTGTCAGGCCCACAGACTGTACTGTGCCCACTGCCCACCACTCATATAGGGTGTCACAGTACATTGCACGGCGCACGCGCAGTGACCTAAAATTCAAACGAAGCGGACCGAGCATGGGTCTTTTTCCATCTCCCGGTTCCAAAAATCTATTCACTACACCGGCCCTGGCCCTGATAATGGACAAACCAGAGATTAAACTGATAGGAATAGTACTTAGTTAACACTAGTTGCATTGGTGGCAAATTCCATTGCAAGTGCCCAAAGTTAGAAGGAAGCGGACAGAGCAAGCTTTTTTCTCTATCTCCCCATGCAAGGATTCAATTCAATACACGTCCCCTGATAGGGGACTTAACAAAGATTAAAATGGTAAGAATAGTAGTTCACACTATTTCTATTGGTGGTACAGTACATTGCGAGGCGCACGAGCAGTGCCCCAAATTGGAAGTAAGAGGACCGACCAATCATCTTTTTCCATCTCCCGGTTCCTAAAATCTATTCGATATACGTCCCCTGATATGGGACGTAACAGGGATTAAACTGATAGGAATAGTACTACTTAACACACCACTCATATAGTGTGGCACAGTACACTGCCCGGCGCACGCGCAGTGCCCCAAATTGAAGGGAAGAGGACCGACCAATCATCTTTTTCCATCTCCTGGTTCCTAAAATCTATTCAATACACCGGCCCCTGATAGGGGACAAAACAGATATTAAACTGGTAAGAACAGATTTTTTTAATAAAAAAAAAAAAAGAGGACAGCCTCTGCTGAGCTGGGTATTTTTTGGCCGTGTTACTGAACGCTCAAGCACAATGGCTGTAGGCTCATGCGTCCTTTTGCAGAGGTGACAAACCTGGTCAGTCAAACCCAAGGCAACATCATCGACCTCATCCCATATGCGCTTTTTCTGGAGCGTGCCCTGCGAAGAGTGCTGGATCAGGCCGCAGATGAGCATGAAGAGGAAGAGTTGTGGTCACCATCACCACCAGAAGCAGCCTTGTCGTCGTAGATTGCTGGACCTGAGGCAACACAGAGAGAGGAGTCTGAAGAAGAGGAGTCAGAGGAGGAAGGTGGCTTTGAGGAGGTGGAAGACCAACCACAGCAGGCGTCCCAGGGGGCTTATTGTCACCTTTCGGGGACCCTTGGTGTTGTACATGGCTGCGTGGAGGAAGAGACCTTCAATGATGTCAGTGAGGACAAGGAAATGGACATGGCTAGCTTGGTGTCCAACCTGACCTTGCGCAAATGGGGAGTTTGCGGTTGTGCAAATGGACTGTTTGCGCTTGTTTGCAGTGCGTTAAACGTGGAGTTCGGTCTGTTAGAGTTTGGTCTGTCACTGTGAAGCGGGCGTAACCCTTACACTAACTGATCGATACAACATCATACCTGATTGTATACACACACTGGATGTTTTATAGCACGTTATTCCAAACTATTTAGGAATGTTAGGTGATTTATGCCCTTTTTGGATTAAAACCTGACTCCGTGTCAACTACGTAATTTTCTGTGGGAGTTTTGCCATAGATCCCCCTCCGGCATGCCACAGTCCAGGTGTTAGTCCCCTTGAAACAACTTTTCCATCGGTATTGTGGCCAGAAAGTGTCCCTGTGGGTTTTAAAATTCGCCTGCCAATTGAAGTCTACTGTGGTTCGCCCAGTTTGCCGGTTCGCGAACATTTGCGGAAGTTCACGTTCGCCAACTGAAAATTTTATTTTTGCTACATCTCTATTGTCTGAATACATCTTTTTCTGTTTTAACTACTAAGACATTACCCTCTTTTATATCTGATTTCGCTGAGAGTGGATGCCAGGATTTACCTCCACATCGGGAATATGATTGTCCTATCAACCTTATTCCCGGAGCTAAGTTACCAAAATCTAGATTGTATAACCTTTCTGGACCTGAAAGACTGGCCATGAGATAGTATATTGCCGAGAGTTTGGCTAAAGGACACATAAGACCTTACAAATCACCAGTGGCAGCAAGGTTTAGTGTTGAGCGAACCCGGGAAAAGTTTTTCAGGAAACGTTTGGGTTCGAGTTTGGTGTCCTGGCATTTTAATATAGCTTGTTGAAAGGCTGCATGGTAGCCAATCAATAAACCTTTAAGCTATGGGCATGGCTGTGATTGGCCCGTGCATCATGTGACCCAGCCTCAATAAAAGCTGGATCACGTGTAGCACCGCCTATCAGCTCTTAGTATTGCAGGGACTTGAAGCAGGCAGCTGAAGTGAGGGGAAGTGTTAGAAATCTCATCTTGCTATTTATACTGTGGTTACCCATAGTGGTTTTTCTTGTGGGTGCAATACACCAGCTTTGCACCCCTGGCACAGAAATATATTAAATAATCTGACTGTTAATTTTGTGGGTGACCTATAGTTATCTTTTGTAGGTACAATGCACCAGTTTGGCACCCCTGATACAGAAATGTAATAGTTAATCTGGCTTTGAATTCTGTGGGTGACCTATAGCAATTTTTTGTGGGTGCAATGCACCATCTTTGTACCCCTACAAAAAACTTTGCTCAATTGAGCTCAAATCACCACTTTTACCCTTAATATTTAAATCAGTAAAACTTCACTTTTATTAGTAGTTCTCTAAAAATGTATGTGAGTTTTGACACACTTGTTAAAACTACTGCTCGAATTTGCACACTGCTATCACACAGGTTGCTAGTGGTAACGGAGGGTGTGCACTACCCTCCTAACCTTCCCACAAGTTTGCAATCAGTGTATAACTACCTGCCTGACTAATCCTGCAGGGTACTCAGTGCTGTGAACATACACCCTAAAGTAAATAACTTTTTCCTAATCAGTGTTTAGCAGTTCGAGCAGAGCTAAAACCAACGAAATCTGTCCCCCAACATGTTTCACCAGATATACTGGCGTCTTCAGGGAAAGGACAGACTTGAAACGCCATGCTGAACACTCCTATTTATAGTTTGTAATCCTATGAATTGGCCAATAGTGCCATTAGCATTAGACTGACAGTTTAAAGAACCAGTAAACTGGTCAGGTTTGAGTTCATTGGCTGAATCATTGGATGCCTGCCAGATGACATGCTGCTCAGACCCAAGCTGCGCTGACACTTATTCCACATTCAAGTTGAATGACTAGTTATTGGATAACTACCAGATGACGTGCTGCGCAGACCCTTGCTGCGCTAACACTTATTCTATAGTCAGGTAAAGACTACTCACTATGCATGAACCACCTACCAGCCCTTGCCAAGTCTGCCACACTGCGACTACACAGGCGCCGATACCACTAGTCTTTACATACTGCCGACGTGGACGATCCCCTGTTTACACGCATATAATCAGGGGCAGAGCATGTAGAGGATATAACACTATCCCCATCCATAATACTAAATGCACCGGACTTGGTTGCAAGACATTTTAATGCCTGAGTACATCATCCTTAGTAGGCACAGGCTTAGTTGCAAAAGTATCAGATATAAAGGGTAACATAATGACCAAGCGCGTCTAGATACATCAAGACGCGCCTGGGTCCCTCAGATAGTAGGCACAGGCTTAATTATAAGCAGTGTCAAAATATAGATAGTAACATATTAAACAAACGCGCCTCGATGCATACAGACGCGCCTGGGTCCCTCAGGTAATGTATATAAGGGGTTCCGAATTCACTTTCTATGTTACTATGCATACATTAGTACCCAAAACACCAGAGCCAAAGAGGGTCATGAGGTCATCCCTTACTGCTACATACAGAATTATAACTCATTAGGGCCCCACAAAACTGGCCCCTTTGTATTGTGCAACCACAAATGCCTGATGTTAAACTAGTGCGGTTAACAGATGTTGGATACAGTGCCAGCAGATGTTGGATACACTGCCACCTTAGCTATTATACTTATTTCACATTTAGACCCCATCAGGGTCTCAAAAAGCAAGTACTCCGCCATATTATTACATTACATTGCTTTTGTGCTAAACTAGCACCATATTATAATATGCCCAAAATCGAGAATTAAATTGATGTCCTAAAAGGAGAAATAATATATCCAAAGGTAAAGACTGGCATAGTTAACACTTCTATAAGGTGTTATACTGGTACATTCTCGACTCATGGTCCTACAAATTGTTTGCACGCTCCTGTGACTCACCTCACAGGTAGCATCAACGTTGTTATTGGTGGAAAATGTCACATAAGCAAGTAAAGTCATTGTTTATCCAAAACGACATACTGAGAGTGATGTACATATTTTGCTAGACAGGTACCAAGTTGGCCTTAGTGACTCATGCATAAATGTGACACAATTGACAAGTAGGCATGGCTGTGATGTGCTCTTAGGGCAAGAAGTAAAACGCTAGCTGATTGGCTGCTGTGCAGCCCTTCAGAAAGCGGGAAGTAATCGACAAACACCGAACCCGAACCCGAACTTTTTTAAAAATGTCGGGTTCGGGTCCTTGTCACGGACACCCCAAAATTCGGTACGAACCCGAACTATTCTCGAACTGTTTGCTCAACACTATTTAACTGTCCACAGCTGCCTATTAGATGCTATTTAAAGCAGGATGTGCTAAAATATAAATTGCTGCTGTCACACATAATAGTCCTTAAAAGGACTTTTGGGTCTCTAAAAAGTTTTTCAAATAAAAAATCTTCCAATAACACACCCTACACTGTCTGTCCCTTCCTATGTGCAGGTCTCCCTGACTAATACTGAGCCGAACACATGTCATTGGGTGCTATATAGCAACCTGTGACGCGTTCTGGCCAGCCAAGCACTGTAATGCCAGTAGCCTTTGATGAGCGGCAGGCCAATATTCGAATTTGCGATATTTCGTGAATATTTGGGCGAATATTCGCCATATATTCGAAAATTCGCGAATTCGTAATCTCCAGTCATTATTTTCTCGACTGCGAAAATTTGCATATAAAAATTCGCATAAAAATTCGCATCAACTGGTATTTTAAAGGTATCTTTTAAATACCAGTTGATGCAAATGCTTATGCTAATTTTATGCAAATTTTTATATGCAAATTTCCGCAATCAAGAAAATAACATTATTTTCTTGATTGCGAAAATTTGCTTATAAAAAATGTGCATAAAATTTTGCATAAAAAATTGCATAAACTGGTATTTAAAAAAAATACGAATATTCGCAATTGCGAATATATTTAGCGATATTCTAAATATTCACGAATTCTCCGAGTGCCGATATTCACGATTAAAATTCGCAATTCGAAAATTCGTGATCAACACTAGTAGCCAACATGGCTAAGGCATTACAGTGCGTGCCAGTACTTCCATGCATGCTTATTGGCTGCGTCACAGGCAAGACACGTGGGGGGAGGAGACTTGAGCATTGCGCTCAAGCACATGCGATACTCGGCTGAATTCCGCCATGTGCCAAGCAAAGCGATGCTCGAGCCAAACTGGTGTTCGGCCGAGCATGCTCGCTCAACACTACTGCCATTTGCTCAGGCCCTTTGAGGAGGCCACGTTATTTGTCAGTTGCCAGGACGAACAACGTCACTCCACTGCTTTAAGTCCTGGAACAGATGGTGGTAACAATGGCTGGTCAGGGGACTGGAGACGTGGAGCTTAGATCTCACAGTCACATGAGCCCTGTGGGGGCTGAACTGGAAGAGGAGGAGGAGGGGGAGGAGGACATTGGAGCGAAATGAGTGGATTTACTACTCAGCTAACAGGAGAAGAGGAGCAGGAGCAGCCAGAGGAGCTACAAGGCGATGAGGAAGACAAGACAGAGGACCCAGACACACCGTGACAGTATGCAGTGTAGATGGAAGCAGGGAGTCCCTCCAGGTCACTTGCACAGATGGCCACTGCATGCTCACTTGCTTGCGTAGTGACAAACAAATTATCACCATTCAACAGAGGGATGACTTCTGGCTCTCGACCTTGTTGGACCCTCGCTACCGGTCCAGAATGTTTTTTTTTTACACCCACTTAGAGGGAGGACAAACTGAACTACTACAGAAACATCCTATCTAGTCAGTTGGCCACTGCCTATCTGCACCATCGTCCATCCTCTCGCAGGTCTGACCGGGGGGGCCCTCTGCGCTCACGTTCCACTGCCATGGCTGCTGGGGAGGGGTGGGGTGGAAGAAGCAGTACCAGCTCCATCAGCAGCAGCCTGAGTCTACAGTCACTGATGAGCAGCTTTCTTCACCCACACAGTGAGGAAACTACTCACCAGCAGCAGCAGCTTTTAGACCTGGAGTCGGACCTGAACTAGCAGCTAGTGGCATACTTGGACAGCACCCTGACACCCCACATTGAAGATCCGCTGGACTACTGGGCAGATAAAACTGGATTTGTTGCTTCAACTGGCCAAGTTTTCCCTGGAAAAGCTGTCCTGCCCGGCCAGTAGTGTGGCATCAGAGCGGATGTTTCGTGCGGCGGGGGCCATAGTTACCCCAAGGAGAACCCGCCTGTCCACCCAAAATTTGGAGAGACTGACCTTTGTCAATATGAATCAGACGTGGATCAGCCAGGATTTCCACCCACCAATTCCTGTTGCATCTGATTAGATCATCCATGTCGCATCACCCAAACCTTGAAAAACGAGACCGGTTTCTTCTGGCTACCTGCCTCAGTTACTACTCTGATGCTGCCATCCACCTGAAGCCACCACTCTGATGCCAAGTGCTCCTTCTTTCACCCACCTTCACCAGCGGGTACTGGTATTGCCATCCACTGCCCCACTCTGTCACCGGGTCACTTTGTGGTCTCGTGATACTGCTGCTGCCATCTTTACACTATATCACCTTGCCACTGTGTGGTATCCTAATGCGGCTGCTGCTTCTGCCTTCTCCACACTATGTTACCTTGCCACTCTGTGGTATCCTGAAGCTTCTGCCATCTCCACACTATGTCACCTTGCCACTTTGTGGTATCCTCCTGATGCCACTGCTGACACCACCTCCACACTCTGTCATTGTGCCACTCGGTGGCCTCCTCATACTGCTGACATCTCCAGACTCAGTCATTGTGCCACTCAGTGGCCTCCTCATACTGCTGCCAACTCCAGACTCTGTCATTGTGCCACTTGGTGGCCTCCTCATTCTACTGCCACCACTACACTCGGTCATTGTTCCACTCGGTGGCCTCCTCCTGATGCCGCCTCCTACAGACTCGGTCATTGTGGCACTCAGTGGCCTTCTCCTGATGGCGCCACCTCCAGACTCAATCATTGTGCCACTCGGTGGCCTCCTCATACTGCGGCCACCTCCAGACACGGTCATTGAGCCACTAAGTGGCCTTTTCCTGATGCTGCCATCTCCAGACTCTGTCATTGTGCCACTCGATGGCCTCCTCATACTGCTGCCAACTCCAGACTCTGTCATTGTGCCACTCGGTGGCCTCCTCATAATGCTGCCAACTCCAGACTCTGTCATTGTGCCACTCAGTGGCCTCCTCATACTGCTGCCAACACCAGACTCTGTCATTGTGTCACTTCTTAGTGGCCTACTCATACTGCTTCCACCTCCAGACCCTGTCATTGGGCCACTCTGTGGTGTCCTCATGCTGTTTCCACCTCACCACTATGTCATAGGTACACTCTGTGCACTTCTTATGCTGTTCCCACTTTCTCCACTTCATAAATGTCCACTATTTTGGCTTTCGGCCTGGCTGACATCTTCATTTATTTGACCCTTCTTCTGATCTGTCAGAAGGAAGGAAAAATGAGACGCACAACGGATCCTCTCTGTGTCGCAGCTGTAAGGCTTTATGGTCCTATCAGAATTGGCTTATGATTTGGTAGCCAAAAGCAGGAGTGGGTACAAAACAAAGAAGACATGCAAATATTCCATTCACGTGTCATCTCTGTTTTAGATCCACTTCTGTTTTTGTTTTGGCATTAGCAATACTGATGGATTATTGAGCAAATGCTGACTGAGTGAATGGCTATGCTTCACAGACAGGATCAGTTTTTTTGTGGGTTATTGTTCTGATGGATCAGTGGAAGGGCAAATTAATCAGTGACGTCAACACAAACTTGCTGCTGACACCCTCTCCACTCTGTCAGGGGGGCTCTACTTTCTGTAGACATCTATGTGGAATCAGCTGGCGATGGTGTAAAAGGATTGTGCTTCTTCTTGTCGCTAACATCAGCCTGTAAAGCTGAGTTCATACTTATTTGGTCCATTTTGGCCCCGTGAATGCCCAAATATGTGAATTGTGCAGTGATTCTAAGAGCGACACCTGTCACCGGCGTGTCATATGGACTCACAGTATTATTTTACTATCAAAGCAGATTCCTTATGCGTGTTACTGCAAGGCACTGTGTTCTACACCACTATAAAAGCTCTCAGCAGCCAGTAAATAGCCATTCCCGAAAAATTTGGCGAACCGGTGAATCGGATTTTTGATAAATTCGCTAATCTCTAGTGACAACAATAGGTGTGTTTCCTTAGTAGATCACAGAAATGTTGTTTTGTAATTGTAAATAGGCCTAACCCCTTAAGGACACGGCCCTATTTCACCTTAAGGACCAGGCCATTTTTTGCCAATCTGACCAGTGTCACTTTATGTGGTGATAACTTTAAAACAATTTTACTTATCCAGGCCATTCTGAGATTGTTTTTTTTGTCACATATTGTACTTCATAACACTGGTAAAATGGAGTAAAAAATGCATTTTCATTTATTTTATTTTATTTATAATTTACAAAAACCCACTTTTTAGGGACCAGTTCAGATCTGAAGGCACTTTGTATGGCTTTCATAATAGAAACCACCCAAAAATGACCCCCTTCTAGAAACTATACCCCTCAAGGTATTCAAAACTGATTTCACAAACATCATTAACACTTTAGGTGTCCCACAAGAGTTCATGGCAAATTTCAATTTTTTTGCCAAATTTTCCATTTTAATCAATTTTTCCACTAACAAAGCAAGGATTAACAGCCAAACAAAACCACTGTACGGCCACATGGCGGGGCATAGAGGGAAAGGAGCGTTGTGTGGTTTTTGAAAGGCAGATTTTGCTGGACTGGTTTTTTGACACCATGTCCCATTTAAAGCCCCCCTGATGCAACCCTACAGTAGAAACTCCCAAAAAGTGACCCCATTTAAGAAACTACACCCCTCAGGGTATTCAAAACTGTTTTTACAAGCTTTAATAACCCTTTAGGCGTTCCATACGATTTAATGGAAAATGGAGATACAATTTCAGAACTTTTTTGGAAGATTTTCCATGTTAATAATTTTTTTCCAGTAACAAAGCAAGGGTTAACAGCCAAACAAAACTCAATATTTATTGCCCTGATACTGTAGTTTGGAGAAACACCCTATATGTGGTCGTAAACTACTGTACGACCAAACGGCAGGGCGCAGAAGGAACGGAACGCCATATGGGTTTTGGAAGGCGGATTTTGCTGGACTGTTTTTTTGACACCATGTCCCATTTGAAGCTCAAAAAAAGTGACCCCATTTTGGAAACTATAGGATAATGTGGCAGTTTTTTTGGTACAATTTTAGGGTACATATGATTTTTGGTTGCTCTACATTACACTTTTTGTGAAGCAAAGTAAAAAAAAAATAGAAATTCTGAAATTTCATCTCCATTTGCCAATAACTCTTGTGGAACACTTAAAGGGTTAACAAAGTTTGTAAAATCAGTTTTGAATACCTTGAGGGGTGTAGTTTTCTAAATGTGGTCACTTTTTGGAGTTTCTACTCTAGGGGTGCATCAGGGGGGCTTCAAATGGGACATGGTGTCAAAAAACCAGTCCAGCAAAAAACACTTTGCAAAAACCATATGGCGTTCCATTCTTTCTGTGCCCTGGCATGTGACCATACAGTAGTTTACGTCGACATATGGGGTGTTTCTGTAAACTAAAGAATCAGGGCAGTAAATATTAAGTTTTGTTTAGCTGTTTACCCTTGTTTTGTTACGGGAAAAAATGGATTAAATGGAAAATTTGCCCAAAAATTCCTGTTTTGGCACGGTTTTTATTTTTTATTATTTACAACGTTCATCTGACAGATTAGATCATGTGCTATTTTTATAGAGCAGGTTGTTACGGACGCAGGGCATATGCCTTTTTGATAGCTTGCTATTGCACTTTTTGTGATGTAAAGGGACAAAAAATTGCTTTTTTTAAACCGTTTTAATTTTATTTTTTGACAGTGTTCACCTGAGGGGTTAGGTCATATGATATTTTTATAGAGCCGGTCATACGGACGTGATGATACCTAATGTAACCAATAATATTATTTTTGAAACAAAAAAAAACATGTTTTAGTGTCTCCATAGTCTGAGAGCCATAGTTTTTTCAGTTTTTAGGCAATTGTCTCAGTTGGGGTACCATTTTTGCGGGATGAGATGGCGGTTAGATTGGCACTATTTTAGGGGGCATATGACTTTTGGATCGCTTGCTATTACACTTTTTGTGATGAAAGGTGACAAAAAATTGCTTTTTTGACAAAGTTTTTATTTAATTTTTTTTACGGTGTTCACGTCAGGGTTTAGGTAAGGTGGTATTTTTATAGAGCAGGGTCTTTCGGACGCGACGATACCTAATATGTTGACTTTTTTCATTTTTTTTACGTTTGACATAAAAAAAGCATTTTTGAAACAAAAAAATCATGTTTTAGTCTGAGAGCCATAGTTTTTTTTTTTTTGGGCCATTGTCTCATGTAGGAGCTCATTTTTTGCGGGATGAGGCGACGGTTTGAATGGTACTATTTTGGTGTTCATACGACTTTGTTGATCACTTTTATTACCTTTCTTGGGAAGTAAGGTGGGCAAAATTTCAATTTCATCATGGTTTTTATTATTAATTTTTTATGGCGTTCACTGTGCAGGGAATATAACATGACCGTTTTATAGATCAGATCGTTACGGACGCGGTGATATATAACATATGTAGGGCATCCTGTTGCCATGGGAACCTTCTCCGTCTGCCACTACTGAGCAGAGGGGGAAGGGGAAGGAGGGGGCTCCCTCCCTCTGTGCTCCCTTTCAAGAATCGGGGGCAGCAAAGGCACAGCAGCCCCCGATGGGAGAGGGAGGGAGCTCTCTCCCTGTTAACCACTACCATACAGCGGTCCCTACGGACCGCGGTATGGAAGGGGTTGAAACGGCTGACATCTGCACAGATGTCAGCCGTTTGAATCAGAGTGTCAGCAATGAGCTGACACTCTGATTCAACCGCTCGGCCATCCTGAGTATGAACGGGGAGCGGGCGGATGATCGCGCGCCCGCCCCCCACACTGCCGCACGCCTCCCGCACTGCCCGCAATCCTCCCGCCTTGCTGCGCCCGCAGGCACAATGGACACAGGGCTGCAGGGGGAGGGGGTTAACCACATTATAAAACCCTATTTGAAGTTTCTGATCCCTGCAGTCACGGACCGCGGGGATCAGAAACTTGCATTAGCGCTGCAAACCGCAGGTCTGAATTAACCTGCAGTTTGCAGCGATCGGCATTGCGGGGGGTCACAGGACCCCCCAAGCATTGTAACAGGGTGCCTGCTGAATGATTTTAGCAGGCACCCAGTACCGTACGTCATGTGTCCTTAAGGATTCGGGAAACATGCCGTACCGGTACATCATGTGTCCTTAAGGGGTTAAAAAAGGTTGTGTTATCACAAATATTCATCTTAAACAGTTGGACATGCCATAAATGTCCAATGTGTGGTGTTTTACCACTGTGTCTTTTATTAGAACAACACAACAATCATCCTAATCATCACCTCCGTGCTGCACTGCCATCTGCCAACTCCTGATCCGATCCTTCACATAGGCTTCAGGCTAGTGGTCTAAAGCCTATGAGACAATAGAGCGCTAGAAGGGAGTTGCTTCGGGGAGGTATGATGTCAGAGGAAGAGCCGGAGTTTCGTCATGCAGGGGGCGGGGCCTCAAGATGTGCAGTAGATTCAACAGAGCAGGTTGTTGGAGGAGAGCAGCTCAGTATGTGGAGGAGAAGATTGACTGGTATGTTTAGTTGGGGGGCTTTTTGCAGGGGCTCAAGAGAGGAGGAATAATACTTGTACTGGAGACTGTATGTTAGAGGGGTCTGAAGAGAGGGGGGGTGAAGTGATATTATTTATATGGAGACAGTATGCTGGAGGGGCTGAAGGCAGAGGGAGTGATGTATTTTACATATGACTGCATGCTGGATTATCTGTGGTTAACTGAGAGTTATCACTGTGTTATCTGTGGTGTTACATAGGACTGCAGGTGACATCTACTACATTATCTGTACTCAGTTATCACTGTTATCTGTGGTGTTACATAGGACTGTAGGTGACATGTACTGCATTATTTGTAAAAAGGGGCGTGTCGACAGGTTGGGGGGGTGCAATACTTGGCTTGCCCCTGGTGCTGGCATCCCACGCTACGCCACTGGAACTTAGCCCTGGCTGAGAGTCACACGCCCATATAAGTTAGTTATATAACGTTAAAGGGCTTCTGTCACCCCCCAAAAGTCATTTTTCTTTTTTGTGCTTACTAAAATCCTTATTGGGCGATTATTCTATATATACTGTTTTTACCTTTTTCTGTCGGTTATTTTCGCTACAAAACGCACTTTTTAAATATGTAAATTACCTTGCTACCAGCAAGTAGGGCGGTTACTTGCTGGTAGCCGCCGCATCCTCCTTTCCAAAAAACGCCCCCTCCTCCTGTTGAGTGACAGGGCCAGCGAGCGCTCTCCTCCTCTGGCTGGCCCTGTCTCAGTTCCAAATCGTGCGCCTGCGCCGTCCCAGTCTTCATTTCACTGAGAGGAGGACGCTGCTCGGCCGCTCCTTCCTCAGTGCGCCTGCGCCGATGACGTCACATCTACACCCGGAAGAGAAGCATCAACAGCAAGCAGTGGTCCTGGGGGTGGGGAAGCACACTGTTCTCTATATGATAAAATTATGTAGAGGGCAGTCTTCCCCCCTTCCCCTTGAACTCTGCTTGCTGCTGCCCCCTCATACTAACACCCCCCCCCCCCCACACACACCTTCCCCATTACCTTTTTTTTACTTTTGACAGTGCACAGCTGCACACTGCTTACATTGTCCGTAGCTGTGCAGGGCACGCTCTCTGAAGACATTAGCAGTCTCTGGGGATTGGAGTTCGTCTCTGGGTGGTTATAAATCACTGAGCAGGGCAGGCAGCGCGGTGGAAGACAAGTCCAGCATCCCGCCCGCTCAGTCCTGTCTCTGTCTACTGAGCTAGGCTAGCCAATCAGCAGCAGGCTATTAATGCTGCTAAATGCTGATTGGCCAGTTCAACACCCAGCAGACAGACAGAGGAAATCGCATTGGCATAGGCTGGCTAGGCACTGTCTGTCAGGAGCCGGCAGGAAGATTAAAGTATGTAAGGGGAGGGGGGCCCTGAGCACAAGGCAAGCAGGGCCCATCGGAGCCCCAGATAGGTAGAAGTGATAGTGCAGCCACAGCAGCTATGTTAGTGTAATGAATGGCGGGGCCTTACATCCACTCCGGGCCCCCCCCCCTTCACGGGCCCCATAGCAGCTGCGTGGTCTGCCACTATTGTAGGTACGCCACTGCATCACACCTATTTCTGTGATAAGACAACTAATACATGTACTGTCTATTGATTAATTTCATTTTTCATTTGTCTGTTTTTTGTCAATCACTTCTTTATTGCATCCATCAAGCCTGGATAATTATTTTTGTAGGTTTGGATTTATGTCTCATACATACACAATTTTATATCCCAAATTTTCGGTCAGTTGAGGTATGGTCAAGCAAACACCACTGTCAAGGTAATCACCTTGTTAATGCCTTTAATGAATACATCTTCTTTCAGGCCAAGTTTTACTTGTAACCAATAAAAATGGCCAATATCATCAGTTGGTGTTAAGTGATTACACTTAATGTATACGTAATGTATACGTGGCTTATATGTAAAGTTTTACAGTGCTCTCCTGGCATGTCAAAAATAATAAAAATATATATCCTTGAAAATATAACAATTCTGGATCATCTTTTTTCATACCTCAATGTTGTATCAATTCTATTTCATTCCAAATATAAATTTATGAATTAATTACCATGTAGGGTTTTTCCATTTCAGACAATGGCAGCATATCGATAATATATGCCCCCATTGTCTGATAGGTGTGGGTCCTACATCTTGGACCTGCACTTATCTTGTAAACCCAGGAAGAGGTGGCCATGCAAAAGTGGTGCGCTCCTATTAATTTCTATAAGTATTCCAAAAATAACTGAGCGTACTGCTCGCCTATTTTCAGTGGGCCAATAGTAACGACTGATAGTGACCAGACACCACTTTGCTGGCTTCGTTTAAGGCTTTATTTTACAAATAGTTGCTGGTCCCAGATCCTAGCGATATGCCCCATTGTCTGAGATGGGAATACCTCTTTAACGGTTGAAGCTGAGTCCCTGCATAGTCCAATCAGTGCTGTCATTGCCAAATTGTGCAGGGATACCCCCAATTTTTAAAACCCTTTTTTCAAGTTATTCCTAAATTTCTAAAAATAATTATAGAGAAACCAAACACCACAGAGGGGAATGTAATTTTTGTTTAAAAAAAAAAATAGTAGTGGCCTTTTTACTAGGTCAAAGCTGATAAAGCAAGAACATTACCAGATACACTAATAAGTAAAAATAGGTAATAATAAATACATCATTTCTGGGTTTGTGGAAAGGATATTCAGTTTAGCTTTCCTAAGCCGATGTAAAATGTCATAATTGTCTCTCGCACAGGCTGATTTTAATTAATACAGGTAAAAAGATGAAGACCTTAATGGAGGCCATTTAGCACCAGAAGAGGTGGAGTAAAGAGTGGGCTCAGCATATATGTGGAACCTGCCTTCCCTGAATTTATTGGAGGCCAGTTTGCACCAAAAGAGGTGATGATTAGCATAGGTTCTTCTTCTTGCTGTGGTGGACAGCCACAAATAACTTTGCACTAAATGTATTTTCCAAGAATCGAATAAAGTGCAGTTCCATTGTACTTGTGTTTTTAGCCATGGTGATGTGCTGACTAACTTTTTTTTTTTTCTTTGCAACGTAACCCATATTATGACTGAGTTTACCAGATTTGCTTTAACCATAGAAACAGAGATGAGCAAAGCACAGGAAATTTCCAGTTCTGATATCCTTTACAGTAAATTTCTCCAGAATTTGTTTTACAGTGATTTTGCAAGCTACCACCAGTCCACAGTCTTGACTATCCATGCTTGCATTTCCTGTATGCATTGCTTGTACTTTACACATTTTCATAATGGTTTATTTTCATCATTGTTTCAGGATATAAAATGCGTGGAGAAATAAAGAACGATACCTCAGACCCCACATTCTACATCTTTGCATTTCCGATATCTGCCAATGAAAGCATAATACTTGTAACGGCAGTTTTGCTGATTTATCTACTTATTCTTAGTGGGAACCTCCTCATCATTTCATTGATATGTCTTGAGCCCCAGCTACACACGTCCATGTACTTCTTCCTGTGTAATCTGTCCATATTAGACATCTTGTATGTGTCCACAACACTCCCTAAGCTGATCTACATATCTCACACCGGTGACCATGTTATATCATATACTGGTTGTTTAGCTCAGTTATATTTGTATATGATGTTTTGCTGATACAGAGGACTTTCTGTTGACAGCCATGGCCATTGACCGCTACACAGCAATTTGTTTCCCTTTACATTACACTCAAATTATGAGTAAGCAGTTTTGTGTGTTACTGGCATTTCCTGCATGGTTTATGTCCTCTGTCAATGCTTCCAGTCTAACATATTTGGCCCATAAGTTGATATTCTCTAACTTAGTAGAGGTCAAAAATTTCTTCTGTGATCTTAAAGCCCTGATTATTGCTTCCATTAGTGACACTACTTCATTGAGAACGTTCATTCTAGTAGATGCAGTGCTTATTGGGGCTGTTCCCATTGGTCTGATCTTCACATCCTACGTCTGCATAATTTACACTGTGTTAAAAATTAAGTCTTCACATGGAAGATGGAAGACGTTCTCAAGCTGCTCTTCCCATATAACAATAGTGGTTGTGTACTTTGGTTCTGCCATGTCTTTGTACATGACTAAGTCCCTACAACAAGATCTTGTTCTCTCAATGATGTTTGTTACTTTAGTCCCGATGTTAAACCCTCTAGTATACAGCTTGAGGAATAAAGACATTATCCAGGCAGCCAAAAGACAATTACATATAAAATCAATATGTCTATTATAAAATGCTAATTGGGAACATATTGCTTTTGTTTCTGACCTTTTAGAATTATCTGTAATTCTTTTTTTAAGTTTTTATGAATGCTTTTAGAATTTTTTTATATAATTTTCCAAAACTACTGTATTTTTTGCTTTAAAAGACGCCACTGGGTTTTTGACCGGATGGTGACGTGATGACGTGATGACGTGAAGTCCACGTCGCGTCCTGCTCCAGGCCTCCTCCCCCACCCGTGCATGCTCCTCGCCTGATGTTTTGCCGGCTCTGGCTTTGAGCGGCTCTGCTTCTCCGGCCCCTTCTCCTGCTTCCTGCCTCCTGCCTCGGCTGGTTCGGCGCTCTGCTGGCGTGTCGGCTTTGGGTCGCCTTGGGCTCCGTCTCCGTCTCTGGTCCTGATCGCTCCCGATAGGCTGGTGGTCGTGGTTCAGCGTACCGCCGGCGTTCAGTGCGGTGTTGTCTCCTGGAGGTTGCGGTGCTCCTGCTCCTGAGTTCCCTGTGCTCGTGTGCTCCCTGTCGTGGGCTCCCCGTCGGCTTGCTGTGTGCTGTGTGCCTGCCTGGCTGCCCTGCTGGTCTCCCCTTTCTCCGGCAAAGACCTTATGCACGTGTTTTTTCCTGGCCTCTCGTGGATGTGCTCCCTCTCCTTCCCAGCACTGGATCGCGGGTCTCTTCTCCTCTGCTCCTGTGGACTACGGCTCGTTAGCTGTATGCAGCCTGGGGACCTTCCACCTTCCATTTGGACACGTGAGATGTATTGAAAATACTCTTATTTCTCTCTCCCCCTTGGCTCCCGATATCGATGTAATGTGGATGTCCCTTATTTTTTCAATTTAGGAGCTAAGCTGTATATTTATGAGATAGGAAAGGAGGGGGATTAAAAAAATAAAAAAATAAAAAATAAAAAATAAAAATAAAAAAAAAATAAAAAAAAAAACTGGGAAAAAAAAAAGTGAGGGTGGGGTGTTATGGGTTAAAAAAAAAAAAAAAGTAAACCTAAGATGAAAAAAAAAAAGAAAGGATTTAACAACAAGAAGAAAAAAGATTAAAGGATAAAGAAAAGAAAGTGGAGAAAGGAAGGAGAAGGGAGAAGAGATAAAGAAAAAGGAAAAAAAAAAAAAATGGCTCCTAAACGCCGTTCAATAGACGCACCTGCAACTAGACAGGGAGTAAGGTCAATTGAAGTGGGGAAGATTGAGCACTACCTGAGATCACCTGGTGTGCAAGAAAAAGGGATACCTAAAGGGAAACCCACTAAAAAGAATATTAATATCTCCTCTCCAGACGATCCCTCGGAGGTTGAGTGTGTGGATGTGGACTTGGAGGGGTGCGAGGAAGAACGACCCAGTTGCTCGAGTACAGATCCAGCAGTTATGGAAGAAATCCTATTGACTGTTAAAAATAATGGAGCATTAATGCAAAATATGGCGACGCAATTGGGGGCAGTACAGAGCGATATATCTCTGATCCGAGACGATTTAGCGAAAATCCGAGAGCGGGTTTTTGATGTGGAGAAAAAAGTCAATCATCTGCAGGCAGATATTACCAAACTACAAGTAAAATCTTCGGCACTCGCTTCTGAAAACGAACGTCTTCAGGCCAAACTCGTTGACCTAGAAAATAGATCTAGGCGATATAATATACGAGTAGTTGGATTTCCAGAGGGCTTGGAGGGTCAGCAACTATTGGATCAGTTAAGATCTCTGATACTTGAAAATCTGGGGAGTGAACATTTTTCGCCGCTGTTTCAGATGGAGAGGGCTCATCGTGTCCCAAGAGGAAAGATAATACCAGGAAAACCATCACGGTCAATTTTGATCAAATTACTATCGTCTACAGATAGAGATGTTATCCTTAGAAGAGCTAGAGAATGTTCTCCTATGGTTTATCAGGGTAACAAAATATCCCTGTTTCCAGACTTTGCACGAGAGACACAAGAAAAGAGAAGGGGCTTTTTTGATATTAAGAGGCGTTTAGCCTCTAAAAGTATTAAGTACTCTCTCCTATATCCGGCTAAACTGAGAGTGATCTTTGACGGAACTTCCCACTTTATTGAGAATCCCGATCAAGCCATGGATTGGCTAGTCCGAGTCGGCATATGATTATTTGTTACTTTTCATTGAAGGGGGGGCTACGGGGGGGGGTTTGGGGCCTGGTGGAGGAGTAGGGTCCAAGGATGAGAGGTTTACTGGAGGATCTAGGTAGACCACTGGAGGGAGGGGGGGGAGGGGACTGGGAGGGTTCAAGCATGCTGTGGGTTTTTTTTTTTTTTTGTTTTGTTTTTTTCTCTCTTGTTTATAAGTAATGTCAGTTAAGATTGTATCATGGAATGTAAGGGGCCTTGGAGAGAGGCTAAAAAGACAGGCAGTCATGGATGCAGTGAGGAGACACCTCCCTGCAGTAATCTGTCTAGTTGAAACTCATCTTACAGATATTACAGTTTCCCGTTTGGGAATGGGATGGTCTTCCCAGAAATACCACTCAACATTTAATGGTTCCTCAAGAGGAGTTTCGGTTTTGATTCATCGTGCTATTGATTTTAGTTTAATTGATTCCAAAATCGACAGTCAGGGAAGATTTATCTTCCTTTATGGTAGACTTTGCGGTCAGTTGTATATACTCGCCTTCTTTTACATACCTCCTCCCTTTTCTATATATCCCCTTAATGCTTTCTTGTCATTTATTGAACAGAGACTAGAATGTCAGATTGTATTGATGGGAGATTTTAAAGCAGTTATGGACCCCAACAAGGATAGACGATCTATGGATGTAGATCCAGGGGGACACGTGAGGGCCTCCCCTCTATCTCAGTTTTGTCAAGAGATGGGCCTGGTGGATATATGGGAACACTATGGAAGGGGGAAACAGGTTTTTTCCTGTGTTAGCAAAGGTGGGAGGGCAATGTCCAGAATTGACCTGGCCCTGACGAATAGTAACAACTTAAAAAATATAAAAGCGATTCGATATGGGGTCAGGACGGTTTCGGATCATTCCCCTCTCTCAATAGATTTAACCCCTGGGGGACAGATGTCCAGCTTGAGGCCCTTTTTCAAGTTGAACCCATACTGGCTTATTATTATTGAGAACCAGGACTCTATTAAACAACTTGTTTCTACATTTTGGGAAATTAATTATCCCTCTGCTAATATTAACTTGGTTTGGGACGCCTTGAAAGCTTATATGAGGGGGGTTCTAATGAGTGACATTACGGTATTGAGGAGGGGTTTTAGGAAGAGGGAGGAGGAACTGGTGAAGAAGGCGACTCAAGCAACGGAACAATTCACTTTATACAATGTAGATTGCCACAGGGAGGAGATGCAAAAAGCAAGTCTTGCCCTAAAGGAATTTCTTCTTGAAAAAGCTCAGCACAATTTATTTTTTAAGGGGCAAAAATATTTTGTAGAATCTGGTCGACCAGGCAGATTACTCACGAGAATTATTGCTCAGCAGGACATCAAAAAAAAGGATATTGCTTTAATTTTTGGAGCTAATGGAGAGTCTGTTGGCAATCCGGAGGGAATTAGAACTATTTTTTTGGATTATTTTTCCCAAGTATATAGGTCAACCCAGAACATATCGACCAATGTTATGGATCAATACTTGGATACTGTTTGTCTCCCGATGCTAATAGACTCCCAGAGGTCTTTTTTGGATAGGGACGTGTCACTACAAGAGATTCAATGGGCACTTAAAATGATATCAGGAAACTCTGCACCGGGTTTGGATGGTCTCCCCTATGAATTTTATCGAAAATATGGGGCTACTATTTTACCATACCTGGCAGAGGTTTTTGACCAGGCAGTGCAGGGAGGTGCTCTTCCTAACTCAATGATGGAAGCACTGATAGTGTTAATTCCAAAAAAAGATAAAGATCGACGGGAACTGGACTCCTATAGACCAATTTCTTTATTAAACACTGATGCTAAATTACTCTCCAAGGTCCTTGCCAATAGACTTTCTAAAGTAATTTCATCTGTTATCCATCCAGATCAAAATGGATTTATGCCTGGGAGGGGCACTCATTACAATCTACATCGTCTTTTCGCTAATATTCAGTCTCCGGCGGTCGGATCCCGCTCCATCCTGTCCCTCGATGCCACTAAGGCCTTTGACAGGGTGGAGTGGGGGTTCCTCTAGAGAGTGATGGCAAGAATGGGATTTGGTCCAAAATTTATTAAAATGATACAGTTGCTATACAAATCCCCTGTGGCTAGGTTGAGGATCAATGATGTGCTGACAGGGAGCTTTCCATTGGAGAGAGGAACCCGTCAGGGGTGTCCTCTCTCCCCGCTTCTCTTCAACATATACATTGAACCCCTGGCGGCCAAGGTTAGACAAGACCCCAGGATGTTGGGGTTTGGAGTTATGGGAACAGTGGACCGAATTTCTCTATATGCCGATGATGTTTTGTTTTTTATACAACAGACAGAAAAGACACTACCTCGAGTGATGGAGATGGTTAATGCTTATAGTGGGGCTTCAGGCTTGGAGGTTAATTGGGCGAAAACCGGCCTTTTACCGCTGGATGATTTACCTACCGAAATGAGAACACACGGTTTGAATCACTCCGAGTCTTTGAAGTACTTGGGGATTACGGTGACTGCAAAAGTTCAAGACTATATACAGCTTAATTTGATACCACTACTAGCGAAAATTAGATCAAAAATCAAGGTATGGCAGAAGGTTTCGCTTACTAGAGCAGACAGGGTTTCCTTAATTAAAATGGTGGTACTTCCCCAAGTGCTTTATGTTCTCCGAAGTTCCCCCACTTGGATTGAGGATAAATTTTTCAAACTGATAGAAAAAATGATCAATGACTTACTATGGGGGAGAAAACGTGTGAGATTGAAGGTGGATTATTTTTCCATGCTGTATGAGCAGGGAGGCCTAAATCTTCCGTATTTTAAGGGATATTTTGTTGCCTCGCAGCTATGTTTTTTCAATGACTGGAAAAATAGTCCCCTATGTGTTAAACTAGTAACAGAAGCCTGTTTCTCAGATTATTATACTCTATTGGAGTCTAGTTTTTTATTTAAAAATTCACGAGATTATACCTCTTTCTCCAGTTTGAGTATAAGAGCTTGGAGGTTGATTAGGAAATGGTGTAAAGTTACTGCATCATTGATTTGTACTCCAATATGGCATAATAAAAGATTTTATTCTCTTTTGAACCTGGAGGCCAGCCATTACTGGAGGTCTAAAAATATTCATTATCTCAGTCAAGTGGTAAAAAATGGGCAAATTTTGTCCCTTCCGGAACTTACTCAAAAGGAAAACATGGGCGAAATAGCATGGTACCCATATTTTCAGTTATGCTTTGCACTCTCATCTATTTCAGATACGCACTTTTTTAAGATAGAAGCCCCACCTTTTCTTCACAAATTATTATTAGAAAGAGGAACACATATGAAAGTAAAACTTTCACATTGTTATAAACACTTAATTAAGCTCTATTTTTCGGAATGTTTTTCTCCAGGACAAAAAGCCTGGACTACTTCACTTGAAAACTATGCTTCACCGGTATGGGACAATATTTTGAAGAATATGATTTATCTTTCACAGAGTTTTAATCACACTGTAGTACAGTTTAACATTATCCATAAGATTTATATAACACCATTGTGGCTACAAAAGAGAGGTTTTAGGAACTCTTCTAATTGTCCGCGTTGTGATTGCCCTGGCGCCGATCACTTACATATGTTCTGGGACTGTCCTCCAGTGAGGGAGTACTGGCACTCGGTTCAAACCACTTCGATACAAAAACTCCAGATTCAGATTCCATTTGTGCCTGGAGTATGGATCTTGGGTGATTTTTCTGAGATAGTCTGTCAGCCCTCCAAACTCCGCCTCTTGGTTAAAGTGTCTTTTCTAGCTAGGCTGATTATTTCTAGACTGTGGTTTGCTTCGCTCCCCCCAGAGCATAGAACGTGGCTAAACCTAGTTAACAAAGTTAAAAAGTATGAATGTATGTTGTATAAACAAAGAGGGTCTAATGAAAAACATACTAAGGTATGGAGCTGGTGGAATTAATGAAGAGTGAGTAGGTTTTTGCGCAACTTGGCTGCAAAAAAAAAAAAAATCTAGAATTTATCATGTACCGTATATATATATTTTTTTTCTCCTGCATGCTTGAGGGGGTGGGTGGGTGGAAATACTAGTAGATTTATTTTGTTAGCATGATATTGTGTTTTGATATTGAGAAAAGTCAATAAAGTATTATTAAAAGAAAAAAAAAAAAGACGCCACTGATGTTAAGACACACCTAGGTTTTTGAGGTGGAAAATAGGAAAAATAATATTTTGAAAAAACAGGTATGCTTTTGGTGGGTTTTGAACTATTGGTGGCCTGTGAATGACACTATTATGGGGGATCTGTGGATGACACTGTTATGGGGGTCTGTGGATGATGCTGTTATGGAGGGGATCTGTGGATGACACAATTATGGGGGATCTGTGGATGACACTATTATGGGGATCTGCCAATGCCATTGTCATGGGGGATCTGTGGATGACACTGTTATGGGGGATCTGTGTATGACACTGTTATGGGGAATCTGTGGATGACACTGTTATGGGGGATCTGTGGATGACACTATTATGTGGGATCTGTGGATGACACTGTTATGGGGGATCTGTGGATGACACTATTATGGAGGATCTGTGGATGACAATGTTATGGGGGATCTGTGGATGACAATGTTATGGGGGATCTGTGGATGACATACTGTTATGGGGATCTGTGGATAACACAGTGTTATGGGGGATCTGTGGATGACACTGTTATGGGGGATCTGTGGATGACACTGTTATGGGGGATCTGTGGATGACACTGTTATGGGGGATCTGTGGATGACACACTTATGGGGGATCTTTGGATGACACTATTATGGGGATCTGTGGATGCCACTGTCATGGGGGATCTGTGGATGAAATTTATGTGATTATAACACCCATCATCCTAAAGAATACCCTGAAGTACTGTAGGTACTGTACATTGGCGTATTCTCAAGGATGAGGGGAGTTATAGTCAGATTAAATATAAACACTGTCCAGGGACTGTGTTGTAATTGGCATGTGTTCATATTAAATATGACTATGACCCCACTTATCCATAGGAATCCACTCATATACTGCAGTACATGGGTGGATTCCTATGGATGAGGGGGTTTATAGTCATATTTAATATAAACACATGCCAATTAAAGAACAGTCCCTGGACTGTGTTTATATTAAATATGACTATAACCTCCCTCATCCTCAGGAATCCACTCATACACTGCAGTACTTGGGTGGTGTATGAGCAGAGAGCAGCAGGGCTGGCAGGCAAAATAACAGAGGCGCTGGAGCGCACAGTGTGACAGGCCACATAGACAAGATGACCGGGACCCTGGAGCTCGGGTCAGTGTTGGGGTCCCCTTGAGGCAGCTGAAGGAGGGGACGGGGAAAAGCTTATACTTACAGGAGCTGTGGAAGCGAGGGCTGGCAGCTGGAGGAAGGGACAGGGGGAAACATATTTATGTACTGTAAATGCGAACTCCGGTGCCGAGTGTGCAATGGACGCGCAGGCTGGCAGCTGGCGGAGGGGACAGGGGGGAAACACTTTCACTTACTGGAGCTGCGGTCTCCGGTCAAGGGCGCTGGCGGCAGCGGAACATAATAAGTGAAGCCGCCCGCCCCTCCCTGGTGCGGTCTTTTTAAGGCTGGTGGCAGAAGCCTTCAGTAAAGGCCAGCCCGCCCAACAGTTTAATGGCAGGCTCAGGAGCTGTTAGTGAGAGCTCCTGAGCCACCTTATTTGCATCGCATTCGTTTTATAAGACGCAGTGACTTTTTCCCTCCACTTTGGGGGGAAAAAAAGTGCGTCTTATCAATACGAAAAATACAGTATATATAATCCTTGAGACAGTAGAATTTTTTTAATACAGTTTATGAAATCTTATCTCATCGGGTTCTCTGTAAAATCTCTTCAGTCTTCCAAAAATCTTTTATTATAATTAGAGATGAGCAAATCTGAATTTCCTCGCGATTCGTGGCAACAAATCAAATGTTTTCCTAAAATGGCTGCTGCACGTGTGTGGACATGGAGAAATTAACTCTGGGAAGGCGGGATCATAATGCCATGCATGCAGCCAATCAGCAGCCAGCCAGACATGTCACAGCCCTATAAATTGCCTCAGCCATCTTGTATTCTGTCATTTCCAGTCTACTTAGTGCAGGTAGAGACGTCAGCAGGCTCTAAGCACAGTGCTAGAAAAGACTTTATTGTGCTAAAAAAACGATTTACAAGTGCTGGGAAAGATTATTCAAGCTGTAGAGAAAGGATAGGGAGAAATCATTCCACAGCATTTATGTAGAACAGGGTTCAGTAGGGGAGGTTACAGCCTGGGTAATAAGAACAATCCTATTACACCTTGCTGCACTGACTGCGGATCCAAATTGCCAATATACAGCTCAGTAATTCCAGCAAACCGTTCTTATTAGGGACCAAGTGCTGTTTGATACAGGTATTAACAGGGTTTATTGCAAGGCAATATTTCTATATCTTGTTTGCACTTGTCCGGTGCAGTTATATGTCCTAAAGCATTTTTTGGCTTGTATTAGTGGGAAAAGGGGGCTTATTAGCCGTTGTCTGGTGAAGTGCTAAAATTACAATCCTTTTCTGTCGTGTATTAGTGGCAAAAGAAATAATATATTTGCCGCTCAGTGCTGCAGTTATATGTTCTAAAGCCCTTTTTGTCGTGTATTAGTGAGGAAGAGAAAGGGTCTATTAGCCATTGTGTGGTGAAGTGAGAAAATTACAGACTTTTTTGGGGTGTTTTAATTTCCTTTTTATTTATTTGAGCTAACAGTGTGTCAGAGAGAGAAGTGCCAGACCCTGCAAAGGGGATTGACAGAGGCCTAAATGTTTCTGGTGCAGGCAGAGGTTGCAGCAGAGTAAGGGACCGTGGCAGCAGGGGTCACTTCGAGAGGCCTGAGCTCCCAGTGTCAGCTAGCGGTTGTGTAGTGACTACCGTGTTTCTCCCCGAAAATAAGATAGGGTCTTATATTATTTTTTTCTCCGAAAAAAGTGTTAGGTCTCATTATTGAGGTAGGGCTTATTTTGGCTCCATGAACAACAGTCACACATTTATGCTTGAACAAAAAAATCTAGATTTATTCAAATACAGCAAAATCAGGTGATCACATTCTGGATAGACAGCATAACTATCCAAATCCTGAATTCCATCAAGTATTTCTTCAGATCCTATTTCTTTCTTCATGTACATTAACTAGTGTAACGAAACACCTGGCACCCTGACTGGGCACCTTCCGCTGACGCTTGCTCCTAGCGCTTCCCCAGGGCTCCAAGCACTCCACTGGACACCATAACCACCACAGACCCCACAAACCGCCTTCAGCTTTGTTGGGGTATCGTCGCCCTCCACCCACTCTGGACCCAAGACCGGGCTTCAGCTTCCAGTGCGTGAACCTCTCCTAACTCCAGAAAGCAGGAACCAGGAACAAGCTATTACAAGAGCTTATACTCAGGGGAGTATTTTGGTATAGCAATTCCCAAGATTGTGGTTATCCCATCCCCCAACCATGGGCTAAGACTTCATGAAGGGGTAAAGCAGAAGTTCTTTATTGGATGGCCAAAGCTTGGCCTTTTGAGCTAGTCCTCCAGCAAGGGCTACTCCCCCGGGGACCTGATAGACGACAGGCACACAAAATACAGTGACCAATCAACATACAGAAGATATATCACAACCCCACATGCATTGTCCATTGTGCTTGCTGATTGCGTCCCAGGCAATGTCCATTGTGCTTGTTAATTAGGTCACAGGCAATGTCCATTGTGATTGTTAATTGCGTCACAGGCAATGTTCATTTTGCTTACTAACTGTCACCGGGGCCATAGTCACAGGGCAAGAGACTGGCAAGCAGGCCTCTCCAACTCCCAGTGACAAAGGTGCTTTCGTCACAACTAGTATGGTATTAATGAACAAAAAAAATCAACATTTATTCAAAAACAGTAATTTCATCATCTTCTGGAACATCGTCATAACTGTGCAAATCCTGAATTGCACAGCAAGTTTCTTGTGACTCTATTTCCTTCAAAAGCATTGGCCCCAACTTCTCATGTCTAGCTATAGCACTTTCCTGAAATGAGCACCTCTTGTCCAAGTAGCCTGCTTGTAGTGCATTGGCAACACAACTCTCAGTGATTTTCTCCCATGAATTCTTCACCCAAGTCACAACCTCTTGCAATTTTTGCTTCACAACGTTGCCATGCTGATTTTTCTCCATTCTATATTCAATGTAGTCATTGATTTCTAAGTGCAAATGCAAAATCAAGAGTCTGGAGATAAGCGGTCATTCCTGCAGGAATCATTATTTGATCTATTTTTCTGTCCTGAAGGAAGTTCTTCATGTCTTTAGCGCAGTGTGCACTTGCTGAATCCCAGACTATCAGACCTCTTTGGTCACCCTGTAAAACAAGCGGCAGCATTTTCTTATAACTGCTTATGTGCACCAGGCCTTTTCAGTTTCAAAAATATAAAAGCCTGAAACATGTTCAATCTTATCCTTCTTGCCCTTAGCAATGATTAGAGGTGGGACTTTAGTTCCATCCAGACAAATTGCCAAAATACAGGTAACACGTGCACTTTCATAACCAGTGGAAGGAACGTAGACTGAGGAGGCACCCCGATAATCAATTGTAGTTTGTGATCCTTGGCCCATAAACACTGAAGTTTCATCCATGGCAATCATGTTGGAAAGTTTAGAAAAGTCGATGGCATCAATAAAGTTCTTGAATGCGAGTGCACGTTTAATAACTTCTGCATTGTCTAGCTTAAACAGTGTGGTGGATCTTCTTAGAGACAGTTCACATCACTGAAGGAAGCCACCCAGCCAGTGTTGTGATGCTATGAAATCTTCTGGGGATATGTCTAATTGTGGTGCCATTGCAAGGGCACATTCTTGAACATCAGCCCTACGCACAACCAAAGCCTTTGCTCTTCTGTCAGCAACCCATTCACAGATCATGTCTTCAAGCTCAGGAAATAACGAGTGCCGACCTGATCCACACTTGCGCTTCTTAGCATTTCCCTTGCACACCTGTTGACTGAGCTTATCATACTCTGCTCGCCAATTTTCTGACCATTTGCAAATCCAACATCTTTTCCTAACAGAAAGCGGTAAGATTTTGGTCCTCAACTATTCCTCTCTTGTACTCCACAGAGTAGCTTTTTCTTTTTGAACTCATGCTGTCTGGGGGTAAAAATGACCATTACCTATACAGTATAATTAAAAATGAGGGAATCTTGTTAAATGGTTAGGGTTACCATAGTAACCATAACACTACAGTAACTGACAATGGGTGGTGTAGTGTCATTGCTTGGAACTCTCTCTCTGATACAGTACTCTGGCAGGCAGTGGCGTTGCTAGGGCTGGTGTCACCCGGTGCGGTAGAAAATGGTGTCACCCCAGACCCCCCCCCCCCCCGAAGCAATAATGTTTTAGTCATATAACCAAAAATAACAGATACTCACTAGTGCTTAGGCCTCTTTCACACTTGCGTTTTTCCTTTCCGTGCTAGAGTTCCGTCCTCGGGGCTCTAAGACGGAAAGATACTGATCAGGATTGTCCCAGTGCATCTTGAATGGAGAGAAATCCGTTCAGGATGCATCAGGATGTCTTCAGTTCAGTATTCAAACGTTTTTTTGCCGTTGAAAAATCCACAGCATGCTGCGGATTTTCCTTGGGCCCAAAAATTGAAGGCATGCCGCAGGGACGGATCTGGAATTAATGCCCATTGAAAAGCATTAATCCGGATCCGACTTTAAGCTAAATGTTGTTTCGGCGCATCGCCGGATCTGGCGTTTACCTTTCTGAATGGTAACCATGGCAGCTAGGACGCTACTAAAGTCCCGGCTGCCATGGAAAAGTAGTGGGAGCCAGGGAGGAGCTACTTACCGTCCGTGCGGCTCCCAGGGTGCTCCACAATGACGTCACAGCGCCCCTACATCACATGGATAATGTGATCATGCGGCGTAGGGCGCTGTGACGTCATTGTGGAGCGCCCCAGGAGCCACACGGAAGGTAAGTAGCTTCTCCCTGGCTCCCACTACTTTTCATGGCAGCCGGGACTTTAGTAGCGTCCTGGCTGCCATGGTAACACTGAAAGCATTTTGAAGACTGATCAGTCTTCAAATGTTTTCAGGTGTGTTGCGTTGTGACGGATTCGGTGGGCATTTCCGGCGACGGAAGTGCACGCGGATCCTCACAACGGTAGTGTGAAAGGGCCTTAGTTATTAATTCACTTACAGTCCGGTGTGTACGAAGTGTCTTCACATATAACTAAAGAGGAATTGCTGCTGTTATGTTAATGGATGCTATAACATTGCACCATCCTTCTGAACATACACATCTGTCATCCGCCTTACCTCATGATCCTGGAGCTGTGCTGTAGAGCTCGGCGGCCACTGTACAGCACAGCTCCAGGATCATGAGGTTAGGCGGATGACAAGAGTGTATGTTCAGAAGGATGGTGCAATGTTATAGCATCCATTAACATCAGCAACAAGTCTGGGCTGGTTGAGGCTGTGCTGTGCCTGTGTGAGTGAGTCACTGCTGTCACGTGGACGTGACCTGGGCCGGTGCAAGGATTTTTTTGGCAGCTCAAGCGAAGCTACATCTTGGCGACCCCCCGCCCGCAGCTCACCTGGTCCTGTTCCTGTGTGCAGCAGCTGGCTTCTCCTCTGTGTGGTCCTGGTATCTTCGCTATGCTTCAATCGCTTGAAGACTGTACTTTTCGCCCTATAAGACTATAACACACACATAGGTTTTAGAGGAGTATAATAAGAAACAATATTTTCCACTATACCTCAGGTCAGACCACCAATCAGACCCCCAATGTTAATCACACCTCAGATCAGCCCCCGTGTCAGCCGTCAGCCCCCATCCATCATGCCCCCCCATGTCAGTCATCATGCCAGCCGTCAGCTCCCCATGTCAGCCGTCAGCCCCCATCCATCATGCCTCCCCATGTCAGCCATCATGCCCTCATGTCAGCCATCATGCCAGCCGTCAGCCCCCCGTCGCAGCCCCCATCCATCATGCTCCCCATGTCAGCTGTCAGCCCCCCATGTCAGCCATCAGCCCCCATCCATCATGCCCCCCCATGTCAGTCATCATGCCCTTATGTCAGCCATCATGCCAGCCGTCAGCCCCCATGTCAGGCGTCTGTCAGCCGTCAGCCCCCATCCATCATGCCCCCATGTCAGCCATCATGCCCTCATGTCAGCCATCATGCCAGCCGTCAGCCCCCTGTGTCCGCCGTCAGCCCCCATCCATCATGCCCCCCATGTCAGTTGTCAGCCCCCCATGTCAGCCGTCAGTCCCATCCATCATGCTCCCCGTCCAGCCATCATGCCCTCATGTCAGCCATCATGCCAGCTGTCAGTCCCCCATGTCAGCCGTCAGCCCCCATCCATCATGCCCCCATGTCAGCCATCATGCCAGCTGTCAGCCCCCATGTCAGCCGTCAGCCCCCATCCATCATGCCCCCCATATCAGCTGTCAGCCCCCATCCATCATGCCCCCCCATGTCAGCTGTTCAGCCCCCCTATGTCAACCGTCAGCCCCCCATGTCAGCCATCAGCTCCGATCCTTCATGATCCCCAATGGGGGAAATGTTGGAGTCTGTACCATCGGGGGTGACATGATGAGGGACAATGTTGAAGTCTGACTGGGCCAGGGGTGGGTGACATGATGCCACCCCCCCCATGGCGCAGATTCCAACATTGTCCCTCTCTTCATCATTGTCCCCTCATCATGTCATTCCCCCCCATGGGTGGCACATTTCTTTTCTTCCCCTAGGCTCCATGGCACAAACAGACATTTTGTGATTGTCCCCCATCATTTCTCTTTTCTCACCCCCAGGATTGAGGGGCACATAGTGCCCCATAATAATGTGCCAGTAACAAGTGCCTTTCCATGCCACCACATGTGCTAGTAATAAGTGCCTCTCTTGTGCTTCCCCCCATGTGCCAGTAGCCCCCCCCTTATTATGTGCCAGTAGCCCCCCCCATATGTGCCAGTAGCCGTTCCCCCTTATGTGTTATTAGTCCCCCCTCATGTGCCAGTAGCCGTCCCCTTTATGTGCCAGTAGCCGTCCCCTTTATGTGCCAGTAGCCGTCCCCTTTATGTGCCAGTAGCCGTCCCTTTATGTGCCAGTAGCCGTCCCTTTATGTGCCAGTAGCTGTCCCTTTATGTGCCAGTAGCCGTCCCTTTATGTGCCAGTAGCCGTCCCCTTTATGTGCCGGTAGCCGTCCCCTCTATGTGCCAGTAGCCGTCCCCTTTATGTGTCAGTAGCCGTCCCCTTTATGTGCCAGTAGCCGTCCCCTTTATGTGCCAGTAGCCGTCCCCTTTATGTGCCAGTAGCCGTCCCCTTTATGTGCCATTAGCCATCCCCTTTATGTGCCAGTAGCCCCCTTTATGTGCCAGTAGCCCCCTTTAGTGCCAGTAGCCCCCTTTAGTGCCAGTAGCCCCCTTTATGTGCCAGTAGCCCCCTTTATGTGCCAGTAGCCCCCTTTATGTGCCAGTAGCCCCCTTTAGTGCCAGTAGCCCCCTTTAGTGCCAGTAGCCCCAAGAAAAAAAAAAAAAAAAAGAACACTTATACTTACCTCCAGCGATGCGATGCAGGCCTCTTCCGGCCTGTGTCTCGAGCTGTACGGCTCCGGCGGCTTGTTGACGTCATCGCGCCGCCTGCACCGGCCTCTGATAGGCTGCCGGCCTAGTGCTGGCAGCCTATCAGAGGAACAGGGAGAGAGAGGACACGCCTCTCCCTCCTCTGCTGCTGCTCCGCACGGAGATGAGCGCAATGCAAGCGCTCATCTCCGTCCTGATGTTCCCTTCTGCCCTGGGGACGGGCCCCCTACTGACCACGGGCCCTCGGTCCATGCCCGAGTGCCCTAATGGTCAGTCCGCCCCTAGTGACACCCCATCAGACTGGTGTCACCCGGTGCGGACCGCACCCCCCGCACCCCCCTCGCAATGCCACTGCTGGCAGGCAATGCCACACTTTTTTTCTTTCTGATACCATACACAGCCCCTGAGCTGTCCTTACCCAAGGGACCTAGGCAGCAATGTGTATGGTACCAGGGAGAGATGATAGGGAGCTGATTGGTGGAGGCGGGGGAGGGAGTAAAACATGCTCACCACCAATCGCACCTCCAGCTCCAGGCAGCAGAGAGAAGGAGATCCTCCTACTGCCTCCCTTATCCACTGGTAAGTTAGAACATGCGGGCTGGCGGCAGTACAGGGCAGAGAAGCTGTCCAGCCCGCCCAATGAGATAGATGGAAGCGCAGCTGCTGGCATAATTTAGCATTTAGTGAAGCCGCCAGCCGCAATGTATGCATAGGCTGGTGGCTTAACTGAAGGTTAAATGCTGCCAGCCTGCACTAACTGTAACTCCTGCCCACCCCGGTTTCTGCCTCCAGCGCTAAGGTCTGCACCTCTGCACAGACAGTCCGGTTCTATGGAGGGGAGGAGGAGGAGTCCAGAGCTGAAGTTGGGGTTCTGCACCTCTGCACAGACCATCCAGTTCTATGGAGGGGAGGAGGAGGAGCCCAGAACTGAAGCCCGGGGTCCGCACCTGTATGAAGGGTATGACACGGCACCAGACAGTCTGCCCACAGTAAGACCCGCCCGCCTTGCAGCTCAGGAGCCATTAGTGAGTGCTCCTGAGCTGCTGCATCCCCCACATTTCCCCCATCTTCCCTAAATATAAAATGTATCTAGGGCTTATTTATGGAGTAGGGCTTATATTTTAAGCCTACTCCAAAAACCATGTAAAATAGCACTAGGTCTTATTTTCAGGGTAGGGCTTATTTTCGGGGAAACACGGTAGCAACATAGCGGTTCTTGAATGGTTGACTCGAGCTTTGACTTTGTCGCAAGTGACATCAGACACTTCCAACCAAGAGTCAGTGGGTTCGTCAGACACAACCCTTAGTTGGTATGGCCCGGGAGCAGGCCATGTGCCCTCATCTGTCCTCAACCTGCCTCTGTCCTTTTCTGTCCTCAGCTAGAGAATTGTATTGTATGCTGTGGGCTCAGCTCCACTATACAGTGAGGATGAGCTACTAGAAGACAGTCAGCAGCTAATGGCAAGCCAAGATGTGGAGGAGACCTCCGCCGCTCCCTCAACTAGGCGGGCAAGTAGTGATGAGAATAGTGGTGTGGGAGCTGGTGTTGCAAGCGGTCAGGCTCCTGACCCAGAGAAGGTTGAGGAGGACATCAGAGACGCGCAGACAGTACTCGATGATGATGATATAGCTGATCGCACTTGGGAGACGGGTGATGAAGGGGCTTCATCATCATCGGGAGAGGAGAGTGGCAGCTTGCCCGTGAGCCAGCGGCAGAGCCAGCAAGTGGCTAGAGTGATGGGAAGTCATCAGGGTGGCAGCAGTGGGAGTTGGGGGTAAAATCACCTACTCCGCAGTGTGGCAGTTTTTTGTTAAGCCGCCGAAGCAGCTGAACATGGCCATATGTAGAATCTGTGGGCAGAAGGTGATATGTGGCCATTGTGCCAATGTTGGCACCACGGCCCTGCGTCTACATATGCAGCGTCACCATAAAGTGGCCTGGGAAAACCGTGGCTCCAATGTGGTGGTCTAGCCTGCCGCAGCAACCGCTGCACCACCCAGTGGCACGCACCCGGTTTCAGCCAGTTAAGGCTCTACCACCTCAGCCGAAGGGAGATGTCTGTCCTTCCCATCATGTGCTGGTCCTGATGCTCCTGCTCCTCCTACTCCTCATCAGTCATTCCCTAATCGATCACCAAAGCAATTGCCAAGAGACAACAGTATGCGTGCACTCATCCAATTGCGTATACGCTGAACGTGCTCCTGTTTAAGTTGCTGGTGCTGCAGTTCCTCCCTTTCCAAGTGGTGGATTCTGCACCTTTCAGAGAGCTGATGGCTTGTGCCGAGCCGAGGTGGAGAGTCCCAAGCCATCATTTCTTTGCCAAAAAGGCAGTACTAGCCCTGCACACACATGTAGAACAGAAGTTGGGCCAGTCCTTGAGCCTGTCAGTGTCTGACAAAGTGCACGGCAGCGCCAAAGTGTGGAGGTGTAACTTTGGTCAGGGACAATCCATGTCCTTTACGGCCCACTGGGTGAATGTGGTTCCTTCACAGCCACACCAGCAACTTGGCCAGGTCACACCGCTTCCACCTCCACGTTGCCACGCCATTGGTCCTGCGACAAGGTCTGTCTTTGCCTCCTCATCCTCTGCCGTGTCCTCAGGGACAGGGAATTGACAGTGCCCCTCCAGCATACCACATGTGCAGGGCATGGCGGTCACACAGGGGAGGAACTGCTACGTGTCCTTAATAAAATAAATTTAATCCTGGCTTTCTCCGTGACAACTCAAAATCGGAAACATGGTGACCGACATGGTGTCGGTGCTGTGTCAAGGAAGGCTGAGCCATGCGCCCTGCATGACACACGTGTTAAATCTGATCGTCAAGCAGTTCCTGAAGTCTTCCACCCATCTGCAAGGCATCCTACAAATAGCCAGGAAACTTTTCATGCACTTCAGCCAATCGTACACCACAAAACACACCCTCCTTGAGGTGCAGCGGCAGAATGGCACCCCCCAACATAGGCTGATAGGCGACATTTCCACCTGTTGGAATTCCAACCTCCATATGTTGGACAGACTATACGAACAAAGAAAGGACATAAACGATTTCCGGATGATCCAAGCGGAGAGCAGTACTCCCCTGTGTAACTTCGATGTCCGCCAGTGACAGCTCATGCGTGACACCTGCCATTTGCTCAGACCCTTTGAGGAGGCCACGTTATTTGTCAGTTGCCAGGACTACTGTATGAACGATGTCATTCCACTGCTTCATGTCTTGGAACAGATGCTGGAAAAATCTGGCTGGTCAAGGGACTGGAGGCGTGATGCCTCGATCTCACGGCCACATGAGCCCTGTGGGGGCTGAACTGGAGGAGGAGGAGGACCTTGGCGCACAATCAATCTGTAGCAATATGGGTGGTTTTTCTACACAGCTGACAGGAGAGGAGGAGCAGAAGCAGCCAGAGGAGCTACAGGGTGATGAGGATGATGAGGCAGAGGACCCAGACACACCGTGGCAGTATGCAGTGAAGATGGAGGCAGGGAGTCCTTCCAAGTCACTTGCACAAATGGCCCGATGCATGCTTACTTGCTTGCGTAGTTACAGCCACCTTGTTGGACCCTCGCTAATGGACCAAAATGGGGGCCTCTTTTAAACCCGCTGAGAGGGAGGACAAACTGAATTACTATAGAGACATCCTATGTAGTGAGTTTGTCGCTGCCTATCTGCGCCATCATTGATTCTTTTGATCTGACCGGGGAGCCCTCTCTGCTCATGATCCACTGCCATAGCTGCTGGAGAGGAGTGGGGTGGCAGGAGCAGTACCAGCATCATCAGCAGTAGCCTGAGTCAAGAGTCGCCGATGAGTTGCTTTCTTCACTCACATAGTGAAGAAACTACTCACCAGCAGCTAGACATAGAACAGAACCTGAACCAGCAGGTGATGGCATACTTGTAGTGCACCCTGCCAGCCGTCATTGAAAAGCCGCCGGACTACTGGGCAGCTAAACTGCATTTGTGGCCGCAACTGGTTGAGTTTTCCCTGGAAAAGCTGTACTGCCCAGCCAGTAGTGTGGCATCAGAGCCGGTATTTAGTGAGGCAGGGGCCATAGTTACCCCAAGAAGAACTCGCCTGTCCACCCATAATGTGAAGAGACTGACCTTTGTCAAGATGAATCAGGTGTGGATCAGCCAAGATTTACCGCAGCCCCTGAAGAAGGTAACTGCGAAACCCGGGTCGGGCATTTTTACGTGCATGTTATCATTTGGAATTTTCAGTTCTGACCTGAAGTTGAAATCAGCGGTCGGTGGCTCAAGGCGGGATCTGACAACCAGCTGGGAGTGCATGCAGTTTTTTCTTTTTCCTTGTGAATGATTCATCTGTGACTGCTCCTTTCGAAAGTTGGAAAGATATGAACTTGTTGCCCTATTGTATATAAGTGTTGCTCAACGACATCCATATACCACCAGTAAATAGCGCGGCTCCCACATTTATTTTTATTTCTGTTATTTAGGAGTGTGAACCTACTCCATTTAGGGCGCCGCTGCTTGTCTAGTTTTTTGCACCTAACCAATTATTTGATACTTTGACAAAAGAGACTGCTTTCTTCTGGCTACCTGCCTCAGATACTATTTTGATGCTGCCACCCGCCTGATGCCACACATCTGATGCTAAGTGCTCCATCTTTCACCCACCATGTTTAACTGGCACTGGTATTGCCACCCACCCCTCTACTCTTTCACCGGGTCAATATGTAGTCTCCTGATGCTGCTGCCACCACCACACTATGTCACCTTGCCACTCTGTGATCTTCTCATGCTGCTGCCTCCTACAAACTATGTCACTGTGCCACTCTGTGGCCTCCTGATGCTGCCTCCACCTCCACACTATCATTGTGCCACTTTGTCATCTCCTCATGCTGTTGCCACCTCCACACTATTTTACTTTGCCACTCTGTGGTCTCCTCATGCTGCTGCCACTTCCACACTATGTCACCTTGCACATTGTTGTCTTCTCATGCTGCTGCCACCTACATATTATGTCATTTTGCTGCTCTGTGGTCTCCTCATGCTGCTGCCACCTCCACACTATGTCACCGTGCCATTCTTTGGTCTCCTCATGCTGCCGCCACCTCCTCACTATGTCACCTTGCCACCCTGTGGTCTCCTTATGCTGCTGCTACCTCCACACTATATCACCTTGCTACTCTTTAGACTCCCCATGCTGCTGCCACCTCCACACTATGTCACCTTGTCACTCTTTGGTCTCCTCATGCTGCTGCCACCTCCATACTATGTCACCTTGCCCTTCTGTGGACGCCTGATGCTGATACCACCTCCACACTATGTCACCTTGCCACTCTGCGGTCTTCTGATGCTGCTGTCACCTCCTCACTATGTCAACTTGCCACTCTGTGGTCTCCTCATGCTGCTGCCACCTCCACACTATGTCACCTTGCCACTCTGATCTTCTCATGCTGCTGCCTCCTACAAACTATGTCACTGTGCCACTCTGTGGCCTCCTGATGCTGCCACCACCTCCACACTATCATTGTGCCACTTTGTCATCTCCTCATGCTGTTGCCACCTCCACACTATTTTACTTTGCCACTCTGTGGTCTCCTCATGCTGCTGCCACTTCCACACTATGTCACCTTGCACATTGTTGTCTTCTCATGCTGCTGCCACCTACATATTATGTCATTTTGCTGCTCTGTGGCCTCCTGATGCTGCCACCACCTCCACACTATCATTCCTCCACTCTGTGGTCTCCTCATGCTGCTGCCACCTCCACACTATGTCACCGTGCCATTCTTTGGTCTCCTCATGCTGCCACCACCTCCTCACTATGTCACCTTGCCACTTTGTGGTCTCCATATGCTGCTTCTACCTCCACACTATGTCACCTTGCTACTCTGTAGACTCCTCATGCTGCTGCCACCTCCACACTATGTCACCTTGTCACTCTGTGGTCTCCTCATGCTGCTGCCACCTCCACACTATGTCACCTTGCCACTCTGTGGTCTCCTCATGATGCTGCCACTTCCACACTATGCCACCTTGCCACTTTATGGTCTCCTGTTGCTGCCGCCACCTCCACACTGTCATTCTGCCACTCTGTGGCCTCCTCCTGATGCTGCTGCCACCTCCACACTGTTATTGTGCCACTCTGTGACCTCCTCATGTTGCGTCCACCTCATCACTATGTCATAGGGCCACTGTGTGGACTTCTCATGCTGTTCCCACCCTCTCCACTTCATGACTGGGCAACTATTTTGGCTTTTCGGCCTGGCTGACATCATCATTTATTTGACCCCACTTTTAATCTGTCAGAAGGAAGGAAAAATGAGATGCACAACGGATCCTGTCTGTGTAGCAGCTGTAATGCCTGTATGGTCCCCTCAGAATTGGCTTATGATTTGGTAGCCAAAAACAGGAGTGGGTACAAATACATGCAAATATTCCATTCATGTGGCACCTCTGTTTTGGATCCACTCCTATATTTTTCGCATTAGCAATACTGATGGATTACTGACCAAATGCTGACCGAGTGAAAGCGGATGCTCAATAGACAGGATCCTTTTTTGGGGGTTATTGTTCTGACGGAGCAGAGTAAGGGAAAAATAATCTGTGACGTCAACACAAACTTACTGCTGAAACCCTTTCCACTCTGTCAGAGGGCTCTACTTATATAAGCGTTTATTTAATAGAACAGGTTCTGTAGACATCTACTGTATGTGGAATCAGCTGACGAAGGTGTAAAAGTAGTGCACCTTCTTAGCACTAACATCGACCTGTAAGGCTGAGTTCATACTTGAATTATTTGGTCAGTTTTGGCCCCATGACCGCCAAAATAAGTGAAGTGTGCAGTGATTCTAAGAGTGACGCCTGTCATATGCATGTCCTACGGCCTCACAGTATTATTTCACTACCACAGAAGACTCTCTATGCGATTTAGGGCTCATGCACACGAATGTGTGCCAGCCGTTCCGTGCATTGGGGACTGCAATTGCGGTCCCCAATGCACGGGCAACATCCGTGCTGCTGCTGCAAACGGATCCAGCCTACTTTTTTGCGGTGCGAAGGCACAGCCAGAAACACCACGGAACCACTCTCTGTACTTACGCACCGCATCTCCCAGATCACGGGCCCATTCAAGTGAATGGGTCCTTAATCCTTGATGCGGGATGCACATGGCCGGTGTCCGTATATAGCGGACCCACTGTATCTGAGCTGCATTTCAACCACGGCCGGCACACGTTCCGGTGCATGAGCCCTTACTGCAAGGCACAGTGTTCTACACCACGATAAAGGTTCTCTGCAGCCAGGAAATAGCCTTTTTTTTTTTTTTACGTGATTCACCAAAAATAAATTTGGATCTAATCAAATTTTTTCAAAATATTCGGCGAACTGGTGAATCGAATTTAAAAAAAATTCGCTCATCTCTAGTGGCAGCGTGTTGGGATGCATGAGAGGCTGTGCCAGGTTGTGATCTAGGTTTAATATTCTGCCTGTGTTCGAGAGAGTGAGTGCGTGAAATAGATCGACCCTTGACAGTCTCACCCTGGTCACCTGACATAATGGTTCCAATACGTGACAATTATATAAAAAATATACATTTTTATCACAATGATATTCAATAGTGTTGAGCAAATCAAAATATCCGAAGTGGACTTCGATCTGATTGTCAGGAAAAATTTAATTCACTGTGAAGCTTCGTGGTAACAAATCAATTATGCCTGAAATGGCAGCAAAAAAAAACATACTCACCTTATCCATTTGAGTGCAAAGAGGCCGATGTGGCAATCTTGATTGAAGATCCCATGTGAAATCTTGTGCGCGGTGATGTATGACATAACCATGCTGGACAGTGTAATTACATCATCACATACCACGTAAGTTTTCGCGCATGATCCACAGTCAAGATGGCTGCAGCAGCTTTTTCGTGCTCAAATTGGTAATGAGTATTTTCATTATTTTTTAACTCATTAACCCCTGAAAGCCCCAATTCTTTATCTCAGATGCTGCGATCAACGTTGAACACGGCATCTGGGGGGTTCAATGAGGAGGGGGGGTATGCAATTGCTGTTCCCCATCATTGTGCCCGCTACTTACAAAGAAATGCGCTTCGATGAAGCAGCAGAATCAAAGTTTTGTAAACTTCGCTCATCTCTAATAGACAATAAATCAGATAAACTAGTAATTGATTATTTTAAAATTTCATGTTTATTATTGTACAATGTGTCCTATTTCTACAACATTCTGTGAATTCTTTATGGGACTGCCAGAGATAGTCAACGTGCATGCTTGACCCACCCCTCTATCAAATTTGGGGAACAGGACCTAATTCTTGGTATCAGTGGGTGTCCCAGTGGTCAGATCCCCACAAATAAGTTACTTATAATTCAAAACTTGGCGCAACCCATTTAATATTGATATACATTGTGGTCTAGGGTGGTTAGGCGTTAATATTTAATATCCTTACGGAAATCCATTCTTCAGTTCACTAAACTATCATAAACAATTCAGTATAAATGTTGGCCAAAATCATATTCCTTACCCTGAAATACTCTAGGGTCATGTTGCCATTACTTCACTTTTATCCCATAAGACAGTAGCTCTGAAAGGACAACCGTATATGAACATTGACAACTCCAAAGAAATAGATGGCAAATTCTACCCACCTCAAGGACATAAGAGAGAGATAGCAGAATGAAGAAGAGAAGATTCGAAACCAACGAACCGACACAATGCCCTTTTAAACCAAGCAACATTGTAACTGCTAGCGATGAGCGGGTACCAAAGTATTTGGGTGTTCGGGCCGAACAGATTGCTATATTCGTGTGCTTGGCTGAGCACCCGAGTATATTGTAAGTCAATGGGAGACAACCAAGCAGACAAAGTGAGAGAAACACCACCGAAATGGACCGGGAACAGACGATGTCTGGATGCATCTTGGACTCCCAAGTCACTGCTGGGAACCATGTTGTCCAAGTTGTAGGCCACTTTTAGAGACTGACAAAAACACGCCCAAAACCCCCCAAAAAATCAATTTTACGAGAAAAATTGTTAGGAAATTTTTTTTCGTGTATATTCAATTGTATATAAAGTGCGAGTGCTGCCAAAAATTACAAGTAAGAGGCACTCCAAAACAGCCTGTATATCACATAAAGGAGGGCATCATTCACATTGTGGTGCAATGGTTCAGGTATAAGGACTCCTACACTCATAAAGCCTATGCACTAAGTGAAAGGGCTGACAAAAATTACAAGGAACCGGCACCGCAATACACCCTTTATTACACAAAAATGAGGGCATCATACACACCCTGGAAAAAGTATGATTGATGGCCTGGAGCTGACCCTCAAAAACATTTGGAGCAAGGGCCTGCTGGTGACCCCCTAAAACATTAGGGGCAAGGGCCTGCTGCTGAGCTTACCATCTAAAACATTAGGGATAAGGGCCTGCTGGTGAGCTGATGCTCTAAAGCATTATATGCGAGTTCATGCTGTTCAGCTGACGCTCTAAAACATTATATGCGAGTGTCTGCAGGTGAGCTGATGCTCTAAAACTAGTGATGAGCGAGCACCAAAGTGTTTGGGCGTTCATGTACTCGGTCCGAACACATAGTGATATTCGCACGCTCAACTGAGCACCCAAGTATAATGGAAGTCAATGGCAGACAACCAGGCAGCCCATGCTCGGATGAGGGGAGGGGGCCTGGTCCATTGGAAAAGGTCAGAAAGTGACAGAAACACCACCGAAATGGATCTGGAACAGCATGGGGACCATGTCTGGGTGCATCTTGGACTCCAATGTCGCTGCAGGGAACCATATTGTCCCAGTTGTCCGCCACTTTTACATTAGTGACAAAATTTTTAGGGGTAAAATTGTTAGGAAATTTTTTTTATAGTATATTTAATTGTATATATAGTGTAAATGTTGCCAAAAAGTACAAGGAAGAAGCACTCCGATACAGCCTGTATATCACATAAAGGAGGGCCTCATTTTCATGGTGCTACAATTGTTAAGGTACACTGCTGCACTCATAAAGCCTATGCACTAAGTGAAAGGGCTGCCAAAAATTACAAGAAACCAGCAATCAATACACCCTTTATTACACATAAAGGAGGGCATCATATACACCCTTTAAAAATTATCATTGATGGTCTACTGGTGACCGTCAAAAACATTTGGAGCAAGGGCGTGTTGGTTACCCTCTAAAACATTATAGTTGAGGGCCTGAAGGTGAGCGGACCCTATAAAAAATTGTAGTAAGGGCCTGAAGGTGAGCGAACCCCATAAAACATTGAAGTGATGGACTACAGGTGAGCAGACCATATAAAGCATTGGAGGTGAGGGACTGAAGGTGAGCGAACCCCATAAAACATTTCAGTGATGGCCTACAGGTGAGCAGACCGTATAAAGCATTGGAGGAGAGGGCCTGAAGCCAAGTGAACCCCATAAAACATTGCAGTGATGGCCTACAGGTGAGCAGGCAGTATAAAGAATTGGAGGTGAGGGACTGAAGGTGAGCGAACCCCATAAAACATTGCAGTGATGGCCTACAGGTAAGCAGACCGTATAAAGCATTGGAGGTGAGGGCCTGAACCCGAGCGGACCCTACAAAACATTGCAATGAAAGCAT